>VXBC01002771.1:38241-98206 GCA_013399945.1 Ploceus nigricollis
CAGCCCTGGGGGCTGCCGTGGGGCAGAGCTGGCACCCCCTGACCTGCGGCAGGACCCGGGGCGTGGGGCTGTCAGCGAGCGCCGCACTGAAGCGGGTCACTCGGGCAAAGCTCGCTCCACTCCCAAGGCGCGGAGCAGCCGCTGGACATGGGCTGTCGCTGGGCCCGCCCGGTGCCGGTGGGACAGGAAAGCGCTCGGCCCCAGTGGAGATCGCAGTGAGCAAGAGGAAGGAAGATGGATCTGTTTTGCAAAGGGTGTTGGCCTTTTGGCAGTAGGGGGCTTATTATACGCACCGATTCCCCTGGCATGTCATGGTGGTTACCTAGGGGCCACTGTGATTTTTCTCAGTATCTCCACCTCTGTTTAAAACCCAGGTTTGAAAGTGTGGTGGTAACTAGCCTTTTATATATAGCTTACTATGAGGAGCAGAAGTTGAGTCATCTCCTCTGTCTTACATCCTGCTTTGAGTGCTTTGGGCTAGTAGCTTTGCTGTGTGCGTGGCCTCTGACAAAGCAGAGGAGAACAGCTAGAAATAGCTCCTCACATTTTGTCCCAGTCTGACATCCTTGCCCCTGGAAGTCAGATTGATGAACATCCAGAGTGCTTAGTGTGCCACCTGGAAGGGGAAGCCTTTCCATCCTATGGGTAGAGACATTGAAATAGAAGCCTTCAGCAGGGAAAAGATCTGGCTGCTGAGGAATCGAGTTAGTGCGTAGGAGGTAGAACCTCCCTTGGTCCTTTTCTCAGTTTTTGCTTTCAAAGTCTGGGAATAATGCTGTGATATTAGCCACTCATTGATATTAGCCTTCTAGAAATGGCCAGTTAGGAAGAAATACAGCTAGAGAAACTCCTTTTAGGCTTCTGATATATTTGTAGTATTTTTCTTGGAATGCTTGAAATTATCAGAACATTTAGAGGGACACAATATGGGATGCTTAAGTTGCAGTCTGGGGAGAAAAAAAATAAAACCAAAGGGACAACTCTCAACCCTTTGAAGCTGCATTACATTTTACTGTGGTACTATGTGGGTAGGAATTGGCAGTCTGTAACTGGCCAGTTTGGTTATTTTAATTCTGTTAAATATTGCCCTGACATGTACCACCTGGTGCTTTCGGGACAAACATAACACTACTTGGATTTTTCTCCCCTTTCTTATAGCTGTATCCAAGAGGTTGAGCTGTTCAGCAGTTTGGGAAGGGCTGGCTCCTTTAAGGAGGCTACAATCATATAGTGTACTGGCCATCAGGGTTTATATTTGTAGGAGTCCCACATATTGGTCTGGAACTTGCCACCTTCCGAATGTGCCCCTGCATCATCTCTTCCTCCTGATTTTGTGAGTTGGCAAAGCTGGAGGGGCAAGGGGAAGCATAGAGATGTAGGTGGTATTTGCTTGTCTCAGTGCGGTCAGTCAATACAAATTGCCTTAGTTTCCAGCTGAAGTGTGTTTCTTGTGGTAGAGCTGTATATGGATGGCAGGAAAAAATAATCAGCTTATTTGATGGTGGATTATTTCATTTAAGGAGTCCGTTTGTACAGATGCCAAGGGAAGAGGATTAATGTTGGCCTGTAATGGGTGTGGTAAGAAAGAGCTCCAGGGACTGCTACAGCCTGTGGATGTTGATCCTTTCTCAATGGCATGGTCCCCTCTTTATTTTTCTGTCCCATTATACTGATGTATTTCATAGCAAATAGCAATTGCATGTGACTTTATGTGGCCATTAGAGTGATAAGGGCTGGAGGCCTGACATTCTTTTTAGGTGAGGTTTGTCTTTCTTTGCTAATTTTCTCTGTAAAATTAGCCTGGCCTAGTTTTTTTTCTGAAGCCCATCCAAACCTTCTGACATTTCCCAAATTAAACTGAAAGCAGTTGTTGATACATACCTTTTTTATTCTGTTCAGAGAAGAAGGGGTATCAGCTTGTGAATGTGCATTGACCTGCCTAGTATTAATTTTCAGTACTTCACCTTTTTTTCTTGTATTTTTAAGATATATATTTTACAGAACGAGTAATGGAGTCTGACTTAGGAAATTGTCTTAGCGGTCTGATTTGTGTTCATGGTTAATGTCTAACTTTGACTTGTATTCAAAGTTCAAGTTGAAGTCTGTGGTTGAAATGTAGAGAGATGTTTTCCAGGAGCTGAAGTCTAGCAGCTGAGATGGTGACAAGATTTGACTATCTGTGAACAGGATCTTGGTGAAGAGCTCTTCCTGGGGTTTAGTTGTTGTTTAGTTCTGTTAAAGTTAACTGACAGTTATTAATGTAAACTCTTCAGAAGATTCGAGTCTCTACAAAAAGGGCAGATGAACCCTGTTTGTTGTAGGAGTGGATTCATAAGAAATTTAAACCAGTGTGGCTAGTTACAGCTGAGGTAGCCAATTTTATGGAAGTCAGAGAAAGCTGTGCCAGTTCATGTCAGCAGCAAATCCCCTTCCCTGATGTGTGCCACTCTCCTGTACTACTGGACAAAGGTAGGCTTGTCTTCTCCTTTTACAGTGCCCGGACATCTCTGAGAAAGCCCCATGGACTTCTCTGGAATGCCCATCAGTACTAACACAACCAGAAGCAGTGTTAGGCAAGGAGTTAGATGCTTTATTATAAGCATTTGTTGATACAGGAAACAGCAGCAAAGTAGCCCTTTAAGCCATTTTCCAGTGAGGTGTATTGTCAGAGAGGGCTGACAGAAGCATTAGCAACTACTGTCTGTTCCAGGGCTCAGTCTTTGTGCAAGGTGGAGAACGTGAGCTGCTCTCATGTGAGGTACAAACTAGGACAGATGTTGGTGTCCTTGTCCCTTGGTTGTGCATTCTTCTACATCGGTTACTTGCTCTGTGGTCATTCTCTCAGTGTTTCGGATCATATAAAGAGGCTACTGTTTTTATTCATATAGCAGTGGTTGAGAAATTCACAAAAACAACCACCTTTTTTTTCTACTCTTCTGACTCCCACCCCTTCTCTCTCACACGCCCCTAGCTGCCATCAGCCTTCATTTTGCACAGCCCGGAGTTGCAGTTACTGAAGGCAGTGTGAGATGACACAGCTGAAAGTTCCCAGCCCTAGTTGAGTGCTGAAGTATTAGTCAGCATGACATGAAGATTCACTTCTTTTCAGGTAGCTTTCACCCATAGTAATGTTTCTTGCTTCTAGAATGACTAGTACAACAGGGATAACATCTGTCCTTGGTTGCATGGTGTCCTAATTACCTGTCTATCAAGACAGCATTGCTTCCTGATGCGCAAATGCAGACTTCTGGATTTTTCCTCCTTTGCCAACAAGAAACCTCATTTCTGCAACTGCCCCAGCGTTTCTCAATATCTTTAATTTCTAATGTCAAAGCTTAATGACTGCGACTTCAAATTAGGCTTTTATTCTCTCTTGAGAATGCACATTTGATGCAGAAATAACGTCCTGGAGTCTAAAATGCTACAGTCTACAGCTGTAGTGGTGTGATGGAAGATTTGTGCTGCAGATAGGAAATACCAGACAGCTATTTTAAAGTACCAGAAAGATTTTAAAATTTTTTTTCATTTTTTATACTGAAGTTGAGGGACCTCACTGGGATGATCTCGTTGGTGAAATTCATTCATAACTTGAGTCTCTTTTGCTTTTTGTTTGCAGAATTTAGCCTCTTTGGCAGTGACTCTTGAGTACTGTCCTCTCTGGAACAGCTACAGGCTTCTTTTCCTTACCTAGGATGCAACATTAGAGCTGCACTTCTAGCAGTGTCATTGAGAGTGCTTGAAATACTGAATTGTCCCTTGAAACCATGAGTCTTGTGCACGTGGAAGGGAACAGCAGGATGTTGTAAAGGTTCTTTACCCTACATGATACCCTGGCATTGGAAGCTGCCCTGGGCATTTTTGCTGTCTTTGAAAGAATGTTGAATTTGTACAGATGAAGAGGGAAGGTAAAGGGAGAAAGCTGTCTGAGCATATCTTTCCAAAATGTACAGGTGCCCATTTGTACAAGACTAAAGAACTGTTTTCTTGATGAACCAGTGCTGTCAACCAGCCATTAATTTTCAAGCAGGGTTCTACAAGCAATAAGGTACAGCAAGGGTCCTGGAGAAGCTGTCTTTTTGTATGGGGGGGAGAATTGAGCCCTGTGTTTAGAGCTGGTGTGACATAGCAGGCAGAGAGTGATCGCCCGGCAAAGCCTAAAGGGAGAAATGTTTGCAGAAACCAAAGCTGCAAGGAGAGCAAGAGGGGCTGCAGCCTTTCTGTTTTCTGCAAGGCTCAATAAATAACAGTGAACACGATGCTTTGGCCAGATGAAAGCCCTGAAGTTAGGGCAGGTCAGAAGCTGTTTTACAGGCTCTTCTGCTGGCCCTGCTAACCTGTGCGTGGTGAGCTGGGTCACCTTTCAGCAGGAAGGCTGCAGTGAAACCGAGTCTGTGGCAATGATCCCTGATGAAAAGTCCTTCATGACTTTCAGGACTTCACAGCTGCCGGATTGAGCTAGATGGGTGGAGTTTTCCCTTTAAATAGCTGGGCCTTAGAGGCTGTTGCTGCTGTTGTGGTGACATTGGGGTGTTGCTAAGGCTATAGGAAGTCAGTGCTGATATATCTGTATTGGTGGTATGCTATGCATGGACTGAAGAAAAATGGATTGTATGGTTTCACCACTACAGTTCTGATATCCTCAAAGGATGTGGGTGTGGGTCAGAGACTTCAGGTGGCACAGAACAAAATTCTTCGCTAGCAAATGTGTGTTCGGTGTGCCTGGCAGTTTTTTGATGTCTATACTGCTGTTCCCAAGTTTGGGAGGGTTGTGAGAGGGTGGGAGGGGTAGCACTACAGTGTCACCTGCCTCTGTGTCTGTGCATGCACGTGCCCTCATGCACATATTGGTCCTTGGGCAGACCTTGAAACTCCCCAAATACCTGGTACTTGTTATGGAAAGAGACTGAAGTGACGTTAAAGAATGTCCTGTAAGTGACACCTGTGCAGGCGTCCGAGAGTGTGGGGTGAATGGGTAGATCTGGGAGAGAAACATGCATTTCACAGACTTTCAGCAGTTCCCTTTCTATGTGAGCACACAATCGCTGTTTGCAGTGATTTCTTCTAAGAGCTCTACAGTGTTGCAGCCCTGACGTGCATGGCTTTGCACTTCAAAAGCCTCGAAGGATGTCATTTTGCAGGGCTTTGTCCAGCTTCCTTAGCAACTTTAGGCAAATCACCTTTGCTGTGTGAAGTTTCATCATTAGTTCCATGAGGGTAGCTGTTAACCTGCTGCAGGGGGCAGGGGAGGGCTGTGTTGTGAGGCTCCTTGGTAATTTGTAGACTACATGGCTCCTTGAAGAGCCTCCATTAAATGAAAGAATCCCCACGATTAAGAATTCCTCCCCCCCACTAATGCCAAGGAATGCTGTCAAAGCTCAGCATGCCTAGAGCTATCTGGTTTGAGAAGGTTGCAAAAGTTGTTAGCATGTTTTAGATTGCATTTCACAATAGTCTGCTAAAGTAGTATGTTCCATCCTGTATGCAAATTGAACTTTGTCAAATTGTCTTACCACAAGATATCTATATTTGATACTATATTTCTTTCTCACAGATTCTGCCTGGCTTGTTCATTGGCAACTTTAAAGGTAAGATTAGTTTTCTTATTATCTCTAGGATTACTTAACAGGGGTCTTAAGGTGTTGTTTTGCAGGCACTCAGAATTCTCTGGCATCTCTGTAGCTTTTTAACCCCATCTTGCTTCATGTCTAGATTCACCTGGTAGCATTTAAAGAAGAACTCATTTGCTCTCTCATCTGTGTGCTATGCTGCAAGTACTTTGAGAAAAGTAAAATGAATACCATCTCCTTGAAGCATGCTTCAGATGGAATTCCTAAACGTTGGCCTGCCTCAAGCAATTCCTGTGCTTGGCGAGCAAGCCTGTGAGCCAGGCAGATTCTTTGTAAGGCTTATTGCAAGTCCTTCTTATAAGTAAAGGCTTACTATGCCTCCTGCTCATTACTTTCATTATTTTGGTTATTTATAACAACTGCTAAAGAGTTCTGTTGTCACTGCTCGTGAGACTGATGTGTCTGCTGGTTGCAGCCTGACCACTGATACTCACACTGTCTCTGTTGCAGATGTAAGTTTCTATGGATTTTTTTTTTTCCTTCATGCATGAGGTTTATTTTTTGTGTACAGAAAAACAGACACCTTTAGAAATCACAGGAAACCTTATGCAGGCATCCAAATAAATGGCCTGTTCTCAAAGCACTCTGTTAGCAGCAGTTCTGGCTGGCTCTCCCTACTCAGAAGTAAACCAGTTCTGCATGTACAGTTGTTTTGATAAATGTAGACCCCATATTTCCTATGCTTGGGCGAAACAGCAAAGCAGGGCTCACAGGGGCTCCTGCAAGAGATATCCTGTCCTTCCAGGGCTGTCTAATACCACACCCAGTCTGTTAAGGCTGGCAACGCCTACACTGGATTTAGATGGTGCTGTACCTTCTCTCTGCCTCATGCCCACTCTTCCTTCCATGCCTCCCTATCCCAAAACCTGTGAGTTCAGTGGTTTTTGCCTGATTTACCTGCTTCTGGATCTGCAGACCCATATGGTGGATCCAGTGCTTGCTGCCCCTTGGGACGTGGAGCTGGTCACTTTGGAAGGCAGCCCAGAGGTACATGTGAGGTGAAAAGCTGCCTTTTGCCACACCATAAACACAAGTACAATGGCTACTGTGTGAGGGAGTTAATCATGCTGTGGTAAGGAAAATGAGAGGATAGGGATGATTTCATGCTTATAATGAAAGGAGAAAAAAGAAAAATACAGGAAAAAAGAAAATAAGACCAAAAGCGTAGTTTTGAAAGCCCTCTGGATGGGACCACTGCATGGTCTGATGACAAAATTAAAACTTGGTTACAGCCATGTTGCTTCCTCTTTTTGTTTTCTCTTCCTGAAGTAAATCAGGTGAGGGATGGAATTGGAAAGCTGTTGGATAATGGAGTCCTTAAGGTTTCAGGTAGGGTGGGCAGGATGGGCCCTGGTAACGTGGCTTCCAATCTGTCCCTCTCATCATGGCCATCCCGCTGGTAAGCCCTTGCCCAGGGGAGTGAAACTCAGCGGGAGCATCTGTTTGCTGGTGCAGTTCTGTTTTCAGAGCAGGGGACTTGGCCAGGGTTGTGGAGTGAGTCAGCATCTCTGCCCACACCAGGCCTGCAGCCCTCTTCATCTCCGTGTGCCTTGGGAGCGGCCCTGGAATGGCACGGCAGGTCACGCCTGCGCGGAGAGCAGAGGCGTGCAGGTGGAGGTGCTGTGAGTGGAAGGTGTTTCTGGGAACCTCGCTGAAAAAGAAGCAGAGGGTCTTAATGCTTCTGCTTACCTCCATAAAAGAGAGGAAAGACGAGTTGACTTTAAGCCTGGTGTTTGTGTTAGGGAGTCTGTTTTTTAAATTAATTAAAAACACAAACAAAAATGTCCGTTTATTTACTGCTATGACCTTTGCTCATATTGCATTTAATCATTACGTTCTACCCTCACAAGTACCTGTTATAATCTCAGATAAGCTACCATACCTGGAGAGGAAAAGATAGGTATAACAGTACTTCAGTAATATGAGACGTGCTTTTATGATTCTTAGCCTTTTTTGCGTTCCTTGTCCCTTAACATCCCCTTGCCTCACTGCTTAGGAGCAGTTGCAGCAAGCTCTCTGTGCAGTCAAGTCATCCCATTTAGGAACAAGTTGTTGGTTAATTACCAGTGTATTTTTCTGAAGGAGTCTGATCCCCAAGTTCCTGGGGCATGTTCTGATTTGTGAGACTTTTTAAAAAAGTGACTAATGAGCGTTGAGACTGCCACGAAGGGGATCACTGACTGAGAAATACTCAGCAGCATGTGCAGTTGGGGTTGGTCAGAATATCCTGATTTGGGTAGCTGAAATGACTAGCTACTCGTAGAGACTGAGGTTTACAAAATTATTTCCTGTAATGCATTTTTGACCAGTCTCCCATTCTTCAGATTAAGACTGATAGCTTGAAATTAAAGTTGCATCTTGTCAGTAAGAGAAGGAAACACTGAATCCCTGGTGTTGTGCATCTTGCCCAGACACAGGGCTGAGAATTCGAGGCACTGTCTAAGTCACTGAGCTGGGATGGAGAGGAGGGAGCTTCTCCTGAAGCTGAGTCAGGGAAATGTCTGTAAATCGCTCTGATCTGCCCTCTGGAGGATAGTCTTTCCCCAGTGGCTCCTCAGGGAGCCTGGGCATGCACAATTTCCAGAGCTAAGTCAAAGTACCGTCCTACTCACACTCCTGTCTTGCTGCTGCATGGGAGAGCTCTGGGAACACTGGCAGGCTGGGAAAAGGCACAGTTCTTCCAGATGGGTGCCTTTCTGCTGGGTGAAAGTAGGATGTTTGAGATGTTAAACACTCATTCTGGAGGGCTGTTGGCTAGAGAAGACATTCAGGAATTGCTCTGATTATGGAATTATTATTCACCATTCAGCTATATTTCTGCTTTTAGGCCTAGTAAACTTAAATACAGTCTATGACAGAGCAGTGCAAATTCTGCATTTGACTGGGAGATAAACTGAGGCCCAGAAACAGCTTGTGAAATAAACCTGTGGCAGAAATGGGAGCTGAGCTTGCTGCTTCTGCTTCTTTTGGTGCTGCACAAACCTCTAAGCACATGGACTTGAGAGGGGCTTTAATAATCACCTTAAGGGTCTTTAGGGTAGAAAGTTACATGTAGTGCTGATTATGGAAAGCACTGAAGTATCTCCTGTAATCCTCCTAAGTCTACAGAGCTTGAGTATGTCTCTGAAAAACCTTCCTGAATAAGCATAGATCTTGGCATGTGTTCAAGTGCTTTTTATCTTACAGGCTCTATAAGCATGATTCAGCTCATCAGTAGCACATGAAAAGTGTAGTATGCTCCTGAGAGGGTATATTTGAGATTGCACAGCTAGAGGGCAGAAAAATTCTAGAAGAACCATAGATGTCCATATAAAATAAAAGACTTGAGTCTGGTCAGAAAGCCCAGAAGGAAACAACACTTGGGATTTTTCTGTGAAAGTGATGGAGTAGTTATTTCTTTGCAAATGGGAGAGTAGGGGGCTAAGAGGGAAAAACGAGGGAAAACAAAGAGGAAGGTAACTCTTCTTTCTGCCTCTGATTTTGGGGAAAATTGTTTTGTTTCGTTTGTACCTTGCAGATGAAATGCAGTCCTCTCAAAAGACAAAGAATTTATTGTGGGACTGCGTGTCCACTTGTCTTCTGCACTGGAAACCTGATGGCCCTTGAAAGTCACCTGTGCTCACAACAAAAATGGTTGCTTTGTTCCTTAAGGGATTGACAGGACAGCCTGGTTCTCTGCACAAATGGAAAACAAAATCTGTTTCTTCTGATGAGAAATTCTTAATGGATGCTCAGTTTGCTTCCAAACCAAGAGGTGTGGCAGTAGCAGAAACCAGAGATTCAAGAGTGTTTCTACCTTGAATATTAAAGAGCTTGTGTTCTTCCTTGTTTGTAATCATTAAAGGTTTTTTCCATGGAACATTTGGGGGCTTTTTAATTTGAAGGGGAAAGCCACAATATGAGGTTTAATTTCCCCAAAGAGTCCAGTGTTGCTGTGGATGGTCTGGAGAGTCTTGGGGAAGTTTTTGCCCTTCCCATTACTAAGTGCATAAAAAGGCAATGCCCGCCAAGAAGTTCTGCTGTGTTTCTAAAGTCAGTTAATTCCTGTTCCCATCTGCTTAGTATTTTTTTAAGTTCCATTTCCTAAGGCTTTATATCAGGTATTGAAAACAGGAGAGGATGGAGATACCATTTCCTTTTTCAGCTTCACCTTTTGAAGGAAGACTATTTGTACTCCATTAAACAGAGTACTGACCTCTTTTTCCCACCTTTCTTGTTCCCAAAAGAGGTCCTTCTGAGAGGATTGGACAAAATATATTTTAGAACAAAGTGTGAAGTGGAGACAGGAGAGGTGGAGTTTTTGTTCATGTACACAGTTTGTGTGTGTGTGTGTCTGTAACTGCATAAAACTGAGTTCAGGAACAAAGCTCTCCTGATGGGAAACCATTCTCAGTAATAGCTGTTAGTGCTCTGAACTGCTGCAGAGGATGTTCTTCTTTAGGTGGCTGTCTCTCTATCTAGCTCTCTCCAAAGCAGAAGAGAAAGTGTAGACAAAAATTTGCTTTATATAAATAAAAACAAAAAGATCTGATGATGATGAAATTGTCTCTATACCTCTGCAGATTGGGACTTAATACTGTTGTACATGCTGGGCTGACTTGCCTTGTCTGAGAGGAAGTTCTTATCCCTCACCTTGCATTTCTGTGGAGGCACTAAAATACTGAAGTAAGAGAGGATAGTTGTAGGTACATTTGTGACTTCACCACTGTAGTATTGGAGTTGTTCAGTCATTGATGTGCCTTAACTGCAGTGGTTGGAGCTGTGTCTCTCTTTTGCTCATGGTGGGGTGGAAGCACACTGCACTAGGTGATTTGCTCCCCAGCCACACAGTAAGGCCTCCCAGAGCTGCAGGGATACAAATTCTGAGGCCCCGGTCCCATTTTAATGACTTTGGCATTGGTTTTGTATATAAGTGTTTGCAGTTTTCTGCATGAGTAGAGGTTGAGCTTGGAGTCATAGTATGAAACTGAGGGAAAAAAGGCTAAATGTGGGAGTGAGAGAGGAAGACTTCCCCTGTGTGAATTGTGTCATTTTGTGTGAAGAGAGTTTCCCAAAGGCTTTACTCAAAAGTCCACATCTGCATTAGCTGAGAAGCATTTTACTATATGAAACAGAATGTTAGGTAAGCTGTTGTTGAAGAATAATACCACATTTGAGGCGCCCTTTAGAGGATGCACAGGAGGGGGCTCTGATAGGTAGGTTTAATCTTAACAATTGAAAATGGGGTGTTTCACACTGTGATTTCAAAATGTGAGCTTGGATGTGCTTGTACAGCACTGTGCTACAGCAAAGAAGTTAGAATTGCTGTGGTGGTGGTGGTGATTCTTTTGGTTTTTGGTGGTTCTTTACATAACCTCTAAATTTTTTTTTTGTTATTTATGGTATGAGTCTCTGAGTGACAGGATATCTTATTTGTACTGCTGTTTAAATAGCCTTATCTGTAGTATCTGTAGAGACTTAAGGCAGGTGCTGGGGAACCAGGGGAATTTCCCCTTCATAAACTTTTTGAAGTTTAGATCCAGATAGTAGCTGGGAAGCTTTTTCTCCTCTGCTGTAGTGAATTGAATGCTTATTTCCCAACTATATTAAGGACTTGCTGGCTACCCGTTGACATAGGTCTGGGATGGCCATTTCCAGCTCGTTTCTAAGAATATCTGAAATCTCAGTTTATAGTTTTGATTTGCTGAAATTCCTTTAGCCTGAGTCTCTGTTAACTGAAGAACTGAGGTATTTCAGTCTTTTTGAGTTGTACTTTGTCCATTAGGCCTTTCAAACTGGTTCAAAGCAGTCAGCATTTAATTTGGATCATATCTTCTTTTAAAGCAGTTTGCCTTGTGTGGCAAGACATTTCTTACGACGTAGGTCATACTGATAATTAGAGATTGGGGTCTCATTGTGCTAGGTGTACCTTAACACCATGAGTTCAGGCTCTGAAGTCTGTCCTTGGTCTTTGTAAGACAGAAAACAGTGATTTTTAGGGGCACTTAGGCTGGTTTGTGGGCTTCCAAATCCTTGCCTGCTTAGGTATTCCCTAAGGAATTGAGACTGTCCTACAAACTGTTAAAAAAATCTGAAGGTCAGGTGGATTAGAGGACGTCGCCTGGCAAGCATTAGCATTTCTTCTTTGAAATGTTTTCTCTGAGATTTTTGGGGAATTTTATTTGTTCTGTGAAGCTAGGCTTTAATTCTGTTTCAGACAAAATTTGTGTTAATTCTCTCCTGAAATATTAGGCATCTGTGTTGATCATGCAGGCTTGAGCAGTAGTGACTAAAATCCTTGCAGTTTTGACTCTTTTCTTAATTTTATTAGCTGTAGAGAAGCTTTCATAATTGGATTAGGTTTAAATTTCATTGCTTGTTACTGTGCTCCTTTGGATCTTGTCTATGGGACAGTATAATTAAATGTCCAGCTCTTCTTTGTGATGTAGAAAAGGCATTGAAACTTTATAGTAGGGGGATAAGACGACCCAAGAGATGCTAATTGAACTCTTGCATGTACATAAAGAACGTACAGGTGATGCTATTATTTTTGTACCTAGAGAGAGCCGGTTTGAAACCTTTGTGGTCAGTGCTCTCTTTTTGTGTGCAACCAGGCTAATGTGAAAAGATTGTATGGGCAGGTTTCGAAGGCAGGTGTTCCCATCACAAAACCACTGCTGTACTTAGCATGGTGTGCTGTGCCAGTCTCAGGCAAAAAGGTCAAAAGTAGATGGGCACAAGCTAACTTTTACCTGTATTGGTGGTTCTTTCAGTTTGTTTTTTGACATGCTGATAGTTTAGTATGTGGAAAGTTGCTCACTGATGACAGATTGTCTATTTCACCCTTTTTTCTCATAGAATCAAGCCTATGGTTTTGCCATATCTAGCATCAAATTTTCAGTCACCCCAGTTTTCTTTCCAGTTTTGAATGTCTGAAACCCCTTGGTTACAGGTCTAGGAACCACCTTTTAACAACTGCATTTCCTTGCTGTAGCATTTTACTTTTTCATACATTTGATATCCTTATCACCTGTCTCTCTTTAGACTTAAAATTATCATTTGTTTTGGCTAAATGCACATTTTTCTCTACTGGTTCACAGAAAGTAAGAATCTTGTTATCGTCTTGGCTTGTCTGCAGAGACCTCAGTTCAAGTGATATGGTTGGCTTCCTTTCTCAGACCTGGATATCACAGGGTCTGTTTCCCAAGTGAAAATGTATTCCCTGAAGGGGGATTTGTGGGTAGAGAGGAGGTCAGATATTTCTTGTACAGCTCTGAGTGCACGTTCATATGGCCATCACCTGCACACAGGCATGCACAGACTTACATTTCAGATGCAAAATACATGAAACTTCTGACTTGAGAACACATTCCTGAGTCACTTAAGCTTGGTCTTTATATAGTATATAATTTGTTTTGGAGTTAGAAGTGAGTCTTCCCGTTACCCACTCTGATGATGCTGTTCTAGGACAGCTGCATTTGAGGTTTTGCCTGACTTTATGCAGCTTCAAAAGGAAATGTATCAACAATAAGTATTTCAACATGCACAATGGAAATGCTATATCAAGAGATTAAAAAAACTATCTTCCTTTTTTCCCCTCTATCACAGATGCCCGAGATGTAGAGCAATTGAGTAAGAATAACATTACGCACATTCTTTCAATCCATGACAGTGCCCGCCCTATGCTTGAGGTAAGAGTTGTGGGGGACTCCACAGTAAATCCTTCCTTTGCAGTTGACTGTCACAGCCATCTTGGGGTTAATTTTTTGTTCTGTGCAATTGATGTTTTGAGACTGATTTTCTTGAAAGCTGTAGTTTTGAGATCCAGCCACAGGTTTTATTGTTGCTGCTGTTATAACAACAAGAAATTTAACTGACAAAAGAAGAGGACTACACTGTCAATCTGTATAACACAATAATGGGATTATGTTGTTAATTTAATAGTAAAGGTAAGTTTCCTTCTGTGTGGAGTTTAAGCATCACATAAACAACATTCCTTCCCCAGTACTAGCCTTTCTTTGTACTTGGGCCCCTTCCTCGAATCTTTATGGCAGATGGGTTTGCAGTCCTTTTTTATATGAAATTTCCTTGTTTAGGCTTGGAATGTGGGAGGAACCAGTGATCCTCACATAATAGATCTAAAATAGCAGGGCATCTGTAGTCTCCAAAACTTTACATAAAGTATTATTCCCATTTTACGGAAGGGAAACTCATCTGAAGACCTGTATTTACTGTGTTATCTTGAGCAGGGAAGGAGCTAGGAACAGGATACAGGTCTCCTTTGTTGGAATGCTATGATTTCTTCTTTACACCTGCTTACCTTGGAGGGGAGTCTGCCTGGGCTTTGCTACATCTTAAAATCTGGCTATTTGATTTATGTCAGGAACTATTATCCTCTAAAATTTGTTGATTCCTTCCCTGCGTTCCACTTCTCATGAAATGTGGCAAAATCGTGGGTAAGGCAACAAAATAGTTGGTGTTAACCATCATATGCTGCTGGGAATCTCTGCTTTTCTTTTTCTTCATGTAAAATATCTCCAGTGATTTTAGTTCTTAAACTACAGAATTTCCACTTCTCCCAGGCAAGTCAACAGGTAAGCCAAACAAGAGGTGTCCCCAGTAGTCACAATCAACCCCAATATCAAGGTAATGGTGTACTCTGGGTTGACGTTGAATTTATAAATGTGCTGAAGCAGATTTATAAGTGTGCTTCATAAAATAAAGTGTGCTTTGGCTGTTGACTTTGTTACACTGTCCATTTGACTTGTGTTGTGCCTGATGCTTGTTAAGTCTGAAACAGACTGAATTTCAAGAGTGCTTTTAGTTGAAGAGATAAACATTTGTGCTGAGTAAAGGAGATGTCATGTTGCCTCTAGGGTGCTGGTCTTTAAAATGAATGGAATTTTGTTTTGTTTTATCATGATTAGAAAACTAGGAAGACTGATTATGGTACAGATCAGCTGTAGCCTCAGGCCAGTGCTTCTGGTGGAGGTGGTGGTAGTTTTGGCAGCCCACACACCACCTCCTTGCTTGTGGTGGTGCATCTCTTTGTGAGGCTGCATGGTAAATAGAACTGGGAGCTTTTGTGGTTTAAATGTAACCAGGTCACCATTTCTTCCTCTAGTTACCACCACAAAAGACATGAAGGATTATGTTTACCCAGGTCTCTTTCCAATCTGGTTCACAGCAGTGTCTCAAAAGTAACAGTGGCACATGAACAAACATATGAACAACGTGAGGATGGACTTGCTTTAATCACCCCTGTTTCCAACTGTGCCTTCGATTTTCTCTGCATGCAGTATAGTTCCTTTAAAACTTCTCCCCAGTTCCTAAGGTAGTGTGAGGATTTCAAATTCCCTTTGGGAGCTGAGCTAATTTTGATTACTTTATCAGGTACAGTCTTACTGCGGTGATTGTTTGTGACTGAATGCTTCTGTTTAGGAACAAGAGCCTAGAAAACTTCTGTTAGGTTTGGTTACTTCCTTTGTTATTTACATCCGTGCCAGGTTTTAGGTGGGTTTGTTTACAGCTCGTGTGTCCACATTGTGCTTGGGGATTGTTCTCATGTCCACTGAAATCAAATAGGAATGTTTTCTTATGTGTATCCCTCATCACCTTTCTCCCCAAATTTCTCTCATGGAAAGTGATTACTTTTGTGTTCAGAAATCATCTGATGTTATTCAGACTTCTAAACATGCAATTGCAGTGAAAAGGGAATATCTTTTCCCTGAGATTCCCTGTTTCATGTGTATGCATTTATGTGAGTGCTGATCACCCGTAAAAAGCTGCCTTTGCTTCTGCAGTAGTTGCCTTTGTCTTTAACCAACAATATTTTATCTCCAGTATTCCCTAGTCCTGTAGGAGATGTAGGAACCTGTAGGAAATGCTACAAATAATTAATTAGACAAAGCTTTCTGTGCACGCTAAGGAAGGTAAGTGTTTTTAGACATTGAAAAGCCAGTAGTGTTTTAGTAGCACGTTATCAAAGAGAATTTGGTCTTTTCTGCCCATGTGTGGAACAAAGAATATGGATGTATACTTTAGCTCTCAGAAGTCACAAATTACCCACACCTTGCTTGTCAGATTTTGAAGTTTCATCACTGTTTTGATGCAATAATACCTCTGAATAGAGCACTTAAAGTGGCGTATCAGAAGTACTGATTCTGTACCCAGTGGGGCTGGTGGGTAGAGAAGGAAAATGCCCAATCTGTCTTTGTCATTCATAGTCAAGGATGCAATACTGAAGAAATGGAAACAAACATCAGTCTGTGCGGTGAACACCAACTTGCTACAGATTGTAAAACTGTTTTCTACTGTAGTAACTCAAGGCATTGCCCCTCTCTGTGATGTTACAGACTGTTTTTACTTGGTTGTTTGAAATGCTCACAGTGCCTTTTAAAAAGTATGTTTTCCTGTGTGACTTAGATACTGCAGGTTTTGGGTATAAGTTGCTTCAGTTCCTCAAAAGTTAGTAAGCTGTTAGAAAATGATTGAACAGTTTCACAACAAAGTATTATATTGGTTTAGGTTACATGTGCCTACTGAGATGTACTTTAAAAAAAAGTTTTCTTATAGAAATTCTGTTTTGGGCATTATCTCAAGCATTTACAAACCCTTATGGATGTCTGATTCACGGGTGGCTCATAATCAAAGTTTGGCCTTAGGAAGTCATGAGTACTTTCAAGCTGGAATAACAGGAAAAGGTTGGTATAAAATTAGTTGGATTCCAAGACTTCTTGCACCTTTAGACATGGCTAGCTTGCATTAAGTGCAAGACACAGAATCGTTTGTAAGACTTCAGGTGATTTACACTAGAAAAAATTTGCCAAAATCTGGCCTGAACTATCTTGCCATATTGCCCTTTAGTTCTTTTAGTATAAACTGTTTCAAAGAAGTTTTTCCTCTAATAAAACTAACTTTGAAATGTATTCAGAGAGCATTCTAAGGCTATTGTTCCAATGAAGTGCACCATTATTATATAGGATATTAATCACTTTAGTGAGGATTTTGTAGTTTAAAGATGCATGTTTATAGCTCCTGTGATACAAATATCTATCTCATGGAAAACCCTATGTGTAGCAGGTAGCATGTCCAAGAGACAAGTGTGCATGCCATATGGAACCAGGGTTGTTATTTCAGATGTAATGAGTGAGAGCAGTGTCCAACAGCACTATGTGTGCTCCCACAGATGCACAGAGGCAGTAGCCTTGGTGAATCAAGTTGGCTCCTCCAGGGCACTTTGGATGGCTGCCCATGGGACACTCACAGATATTTTATAAATCCACACAAGAGCCATGAACAGAGGAGAATAATTAGGTTTCTTGCCACCTGCTTTTTCTATTCTATTTCTCCATTAGTTTAGGCTTTAAAATTTCCATTGGGAATATGAGACACTGAAAGATAGATGGGGAAACATGTCTCCAAGTGTGCTTTAGGTAATAGCATGTCTGGCAGTGACCTGTAGGATCCATCCAACACGCTGTCTTGTGTCTGGACTTCTCTAAGGCCTATGACATGGTACCCTGCAACATCCTTCTCTGAATTGGAGAGATGAATGTGATGACTGGACTGTCTGGTGGATGAGGAACTGGTTTTGTGGTCACATCCAGAGGGTCAATAGCTCAATGTCCAGGTGGAAGCCAGTCATGAGTGGTGCCCCTCAGGGGTCTGTATTGGAACCACTGCTGTTTAATGTCTTCATCAATGACATGGAGGGATCAAGTGCACCCTCAACACATTTGCATATGACAAAAATTTTTGTTCCAGTTGCTCAAAGTATGTAAAGGTAAGTCTTGTTAATCTTAACAGAAGAATATGGTTGCAGGTCCACTGAGGTGTTTGTCTCTGGATTTTCCAGGTGTTTAACCCTCTTCTGGGGGTGTTTATATGGAGATGAATGTGGGCCCAAATTAAGTAGACTGTTGATGTGGATTTTGCAGCAGCTTGAAAACAGCTGCATCTCATTCTGGAAAGTGTAGGCTGTGGTGGACAGTCATGTCCAAGCAGCTGAACTTACAAGCATTCTTATTCATTCTCTCCTCATTCCTCCTCACAACCACAGGTTTAAATGCTGGTAGAAGGAAGAATGCTTCCTATGCTGCATTGGGCAGTGGTTGCTGTTTGCAATGCAGGAAGGATGACAGCGTGAGTCCTGGGAGAGAGAGGAATACTGAGGTCTTCTTGTCAAACAGGTGCTCAGACCCTGTTCCAGAGAGGTGTCATCCTCAAAAAGAGGCAGGGATGGATAGGCATTCTGTGGAATGTCCATGTGGACATTGTGGAATGTCCACATTTCCATGTTGAAAGTCCATATCAGGACTGTTTGTCATTGTGGCTGGCAAATGACGTGTCACAGATTCAGACTGGAAGTAAGCAAGACTTTGACTGTGAGGGTCAGTAATTGCTGGAATATATTTCCAGAGGTAAAGGTGGGTTTTCTCATATGCTCCATTTTTGTGTGGAAGTTGATTCAGGTAAGGCTGGGTTATAGGGGTCTTTAAGCTTTGCATTTTACAGCCAGAGCATTTCACAGTCCTCGGTCTGTCTGAGACACTTTGAGGTGCCAGTTGTGGTGACTGTTGTGAGCATTGCAGACACCTGTCCATCAGTCCGGAAATGGACTGAAACCAGCAGCTTCTTTCTCACAGTCCACCACACATTTGTCAGTTACCAGTAATTTTGCTGCTGCTCTTGACCTGCACCAGTGGTTTGATCTAGTAAATGTATGAATCCCATTACCAGTTGCCTATGGTTGTGGAGTCCTTTGGCATTAATTTATTTATAGCATTATCATTGTCAGATTGACTCCTGCTCTGTCACAGGAAGCTTTGTATGCTGCACTCATCTGGTCGACATCTTAACGATCACAGTAATGTAGATTTTAAATCAACAAGAGTTCATGTGGGCATGCCTGTACTGTCCCCTGCCACAGAAGCTCTCTGTTATTCACTCAGTTAATGAGGAAATGCATTAAGAGTAGCATTTTGCATGAGTGCTGCCTCTGTATGTGTGTCAGTTTTCTTTCTTTGTTTTCTGTGGCTACAGAATGTTTGTTTGGGTTTTATTTTCAGTGTGTTTATTTTTTCCCCCTCATTCTGCGGAGTTAACCAGAGCACCCTAAGAGGACAGCTGTCTGTTTTTCCTTTGTATTCTGATGCCATTAACAATATCGTCTTAATCTGGTACGTGCTGTCTCCAGAGCAGTGGTTTTCCCCTCTTTTTTCCTGAATTTGACTACCTAAATAAGTGTTGATATGGTAGGTGGGTGGAGGGATGGGGAAGGCAGAAAAAAGCTGGTTGCTGACTGAACTACTGTGTGCAGTTTTGGGCACCACAATATAAAAAAGACATTGAGCTGTTGGAGACTGTCCAAAGAAGGGCCGTGAGGATGGTGAAGGGCCTTGAGGGAAAGCCTTTTGAGGAATAGCTGAGGTCGCTTGTTCTGTTCAGCCTGGAGAAGAGGAGACTCAGGGGAGACCTCATTGTGGTCTTCAACATCCTCACGAGGGGAAGTGGAGGTGCAAGTACTGATCTTTTCACTCTCGTGACCAGGACTTAAGGAAGTGACAGGACTTAAGGAAACAGCATGAAGCTGAGTCAGGTTTATAACGTTGGTTATCAGGAAAAAGTTTTTCACCCAGAGGGTGGTTGGGCACTGGAACAGAATTCCCAGCGAAGTGGGCACAGCACCAAACCTGTCAGAGTTCAAGAAGTGTTTGGACAATGCTCTCAGGGAACATGGTATAACTCTTGGGGTGTCCTGTGCAGGGCTGGGAGGTGAACTTTCAGTTCAGGTCCTGATTGGTCCCTTCCAACTTGGCACAATCTATGATTTTATAATCTCTTTTGTCCAGTCTATCAGCTTATGCAGCCAGCACAACTTAAATGAACTGTGTCTTTGGAAATAAAGAACTTGTCAGACAGGTTGTCTTACGAAGAATTTTAGATACTTTTTTCCTTTCAAATTCTAAAATTTTTATCCAAATAGAAATAGGGTTTCAGAGACTTAGTCTGAAAGGGAACTGAAAGGGACCAACAGTTAAAAAGCTCTGTGATGATCTTTTAGAAAAATCTTTCATACTCCCTGAGTAAACAGTCAAATGCATTAATACAATACAGGCAATGAAAAGATGCTGTAACTGGAACAGAACCAGTAAGTGTGAGGAATAGAAGTTGTGGAAAAATAAGGATGCTGTGGAGAAGATGCATAACTTCTCTGCACCAGATTAATCACTGCTGAATGCTGTGATATACCTGTTTTATAAGGTATTAAGGATGAGAAGCTTGCAGCTGGGGAAATCACAAGAGGAAGTGCTGAATCAAGATTATGAATTAAAAATAAAGTGTACAACTGGCTACTAAATTCAGACCTTTGGAAGAAAGTGAGGAGCTAAATGACTGAACACCTATCAAAAACTGAGAAATGTTTATAAGATCAAATGGTCGTAACCTGAAGACCTGGTATAGATAATGGATCCATACCAGCTTGCATTAAGATATGGAATCTTGCTTCATATTTTTCAAGCCTTGGCTGTATGTTGTAAGTCTTAATGCAATTTTAGCTGAGCTTGATAATCTTGCATGTTTACCCACGATCTTTAGATTATACATGTGTGTGTTTTCAAGAAAGCAAAGTCAGCTATTTTAGAAGAACTGAACTGGTAGCTCTAGCACAATGCAAGTAATCTGGTTAGCACAGTTTGTGGATTGCATTTTTGCAGCTATTTAGGTTCTGACTATAGAAATCTATAATATCTGCAGTTAGCAGTCAATGTGATAACTTTGCCCTTATCTCGTTAAGTTTTCTAATTCCTTCCTTCTATTACGAGTTTGAGGAAACTTATTTCTCTCATGGCTGCACTTTCTGGATTGACTTAATATTTTTATGTGTATGTATAACAGGAATTACCCTTAAAAAAAAAGAAAAAAAATCCTGTGTTATGTCCCCAGTTTCCCCAGCTAATAACTTTGGAAGTGCTGAAAGCTGCTTTAGTGATTTGTTTTGTAGTCATAGATTCAGAGAATGGCTTGGGTTAAAACGGAATTTAGAGACCATCTCATTCCAACCCCCTGCTGTGGACAGGGACGCCTTCCACTACACCAGGTTGCTCAGAGCCTCATCCAGCCTGGTCATGAACACTTCCAGGAATGGGGCATCCACAGCTTCTCTGGGCAACCTGTTCCAGTGTCTCACCCTCCCAGTAAAGGATTTCTTCCTAACCTCTAATCTAAACCTACTCTCTTTCAGTTTGAAGTAATTTTCTCTTGTCCTGTCACTACATGCTCTTGTAAAAAGTCCCTCTCCATTTTTCTTGTAGGCTCCCTTCATGGACTGGAAGGCCACTATTAGGATGCCCCAAAGCATTCTCTTTACCTGGCTGAACAATCCCATATCCCCTTAGCCTTTTCTTCTAGGAGAAGTGCTCCATCCCTTTAAACATCTCAGTATCCCTCCTCTGGACTCTGTCCAGCAGGTCCATGTCCTTCTTGTGTTGGGGCCCCAGAGCTGGATGCAGCACTCCAGGTGGGGTCTCAGCAGAGCAGAGCAAAATGGTAGTGCCCTGCTGGCCACGCTGCTTTGGATGCAGCTCAGGATGCCATGTTGAGCTTCTCATCCACCAACACCTCCAAGTCCTTCTAGGCAGGACTGCCCTTGATCTGTTCATCCTTCACTCTCTGAGGACTATCCTCACACAGATAGTAGTCCAGAAAGCATTTGTCTGGACTCAAAGGCATATCACTGCTTAACATGAACTAACTAAAAAGGGAAATACTGGGAAACCAATCAGCTGTAATTTTTTTTTTTTAACAAAACACAAAATATCAACATATGTTTATTCTGGAGAGACGCTGCTCAGGAAGTGAAAACAGCCAATCTGTTAAAACTGTATTGCAATACTGGATAGCATGCAGAAGTCTTGAACCGTAAAAGGCCTTTCATCTATGAAAATTGCATCTTGATGACATGACAAGTGAAGGCCCTGCTGGGTATCACTGGCAACATCAACCCTCTGTGAGCACAGGCTCTGTTGTCATTGAGATCCAACCCAAACACTTACCGGAACTGTTAAAGAGGGACATGGCAAGACATCCTTCAAAATCAAAGGTGATAATATCATATAGCAAGGTCATGGCTGTTGTATAAAGACCAGCTCTACAAATTAATAATTAGTCAAGTTGGACTGTTGCATTTCCATCGGTAGCACTAAATTCATATATGACCAGTGTTAGAAGCTGCTGGTTTTCAGCCATTGTGTTAACTTCAAGAAAAAGTGTACAAGAACTTCTTCTAACAAAAACCCTTAACTTTCCTCTGTGATGTTTCACTGTCTTTTCATGGTAAGGGTTTCCCCTCATGAGATGTTTCAGAAGACCATGCTGAGCAAAACAGCTACCATTTTTCTTTCAGGTGTAGCGGCACTAGATGATTCTAGTTTGAAGTAATGCCCTGTCTGGCATTGATTCTGCTTGTGAAGTTGGGAACTCTGACTAGTTTTTCAAATATTACCCCGGTAGCCCACTAAGAAGCCACCAACAGACTTCCACAAAGTCTCTTTTAAAGTGTGTCAGGCCAGGCCTTTGTGATGGTGTACCCCTGGCAGAGGTTGCTGTGGTGATGCACTAAATAAGTTCACAGTTCAACTTGCTCATCACACGTGAGCTGTGTCGAGGGAAGCATGTTCCTGTCATGGCAGGTGGCAGGGAGGAGAGGATGAAGACTGCTTGGAGCTTTCAATGGTGAGCTGTTTGCATGAGGTATGTTGAGACCAGTAGATGTCTGGTGTTTCTAATTGCTTGGTTATGGTGTTAACCAGAACAGGACAAGTGCTCTGACCTGCCTCTGCAGAGGACACGATGTGTCCTCTGTGTGTGGAATGTATTAACCCATGCTTCTAATCACAGAATCATAGAATGGTTTGGGTTGAAAGGGACCTTAAAGATTATCTAGTTCCAAACCCCCTGCCGTGGATGGGCAGGAACACTTTCCACTAGACCATCCAATCTGGCATTAAACATTTCCAGGGATGGAGAATCCACAACTTCTCTGGGTAATCTGTTCTAGTGTCTCATCACCCTTGCAGTAAAGAATTTACTTCTACTATCTAATCTAAACTTGCTCACTCTCAGATTGAACCCATTGCCCTTTTATCCTGTCACTAAGTGCCCTTGTAAAAAGTAAAGTGAGCTTATTCCTGAGGTATAGTGATCATGTTCCAGCATTCCCTTAAAGAAAGAGGCAGTTGTGATATATTGTTTTATTTCAGTACTCAGGGATCCCCTTGAGGGTTCAGGGATAAGTGTGATTGGTATAGCTCAGGTATGCCCTGACATGCCTGGGAGCTTGAATAAGTCATGTAGTCAAGGCAGATGAACAAAGTCTTTCCTCTAAGCTGAAGTCCAGTAAATACTCTTGGTGTGTCCTGAAGGAGATAAGCCACAGTTTAATACAAACTCGTTAGTGTTTTCTCCCACTCCTTATTCCTCATATGAGACAGGTTAGAACTGGAATTCAGGGTTAGAATTAGAAATAATAACCACATCTCTGTGCAACTAAAATAAAATCCTTAAATTTTCAACATTTGCCTCTTTTAATTTTAGAGAGGAGAGATGGGGAAGGAGGTTTTAATAGGACATTTTATATTTGTGATTGGCACATTCCAGCCTTAAGGAGCTTTTCAGAAGTGTCACTGAGACTACTTCCTAAGAAAACTATGAATCAGCATTGTAAAAAACTCTGACATTGTATTATTCCTGATAGCAAGAATGAAATGTATGAATTCTAATTGCAGGAGCATCCCATTTGCTGCTGTTCATATTGTTCATGTAATTGCAATTTTGTTTATCATATTTTTCGAAGCTAAACCCGAGTGTGTTGTTTGCTCAAGCCAATTAGTGCTTATCCTCGGCTGAAACACAAATGCATTTTCTATGAGTCATTAATAAAATCAGCACTAATGGTGATTGCTACAGAAAGTAACTGAAAGGACAAACAAACGGTTGAACGGTTTTCAGTTTAGCAGGTTCAGTTCGGTGCATTACTGGACTAAACCCTTTATAAACTCTCATTGGTTTGGCTTGAGGAAGCTTTGTGCCGGCTGTTTCCCACTTTAGCTTTTTTGCTGAAATGCCCCTAAGCAAAAATAAGTCCTCCTGTCCTCATCTGTTGATGTGACGACTCAAATTAACACATGGTTTTTGACTAACCTGAAAGAACTTGCCAGGTGCTGGAGGTTTTCTATTTGCATCTTGGTTCACAAATATAAGTTTAGGGTTTTATGTTTAAAAAAAAAATTCTTGGAAATCGTTGATGATATCTTTACATAAATTTAAATAGAGAAGTTTAATGCCAAAAATACAATACTGCTCTTTTTGAATTTTTTTTTACAGACCCTTCCCCCTACTCTTTGCCCTTAGAGAGCAGAAATTTTGTAATTTGAGGTTCTTTCCCCCTCTCCTCAACTTTTAAAATCTGACACTCTAGATTCAGGCTTCCAGTGCTAGCTACAACCTCAGAAATGTACGTACAGCAGCGACCGAGATGATATTCTGAAAAACGTCTGTAAAAACATTACTTGGAAAACCCACTGAACATGAAATAATGAGTAGCAGTTTTAGTCCTTCTTATTCTCGTGCAAGCTGTTTTGTGAGTGCTCATTTTATATAAGAATCACTGGACAGTTTCCTTTCCCATATAAAACATATATGAGTATAGTTAAGATGTAATCAAACTGATTATCATTCTCAGTGACTTCAGAATATCTTCGATCATTGCAAAGGAGCAGCCATCTATATAGGTGCTGCATTTGTCTTGCAGTACTTTTTGCACTTCATCCTGTTCAGAGCCAAAATCATTCTTGGTATTGTACAATTGAATTTGTGTGTGCTCTGCAAAGGTCCTGTTTTCAGTCATTGACCCATTAGTTGACATTTGGCACTTAGTGATATGTCATTCTGCTACTGCAAAATTCTACAAGTTCTTCCAAAAAACCCCAAATGCCAGTTTTTACAAGTTTAGTTAAAATGAAGTTGGAGTTTTTAAAATAAGATTCTGTTTAAGTAGAATAGAAACAGAGTTTTCCCTGTACTGGACTGTTGTGATCCTGAGCACTGAATGAAATACTGGATTTAATAGCAAAGATATAATTATCTTTTTTAAAAGCTAATGATATTGGGAAAGTCTTGTTCATTAGTCTTACTGACTTTTCCAAATGTGACATAACTGTTCCATTTCCAACCTTAGTAGATCAGCCTCTAAAATAATTAGGAATTTGAATATTGACAGAAATCCATTAATACCTTATTGACTGTAGTGTAAAGCTTCTGAATATATATGTATGCACCTGAAATCTGATTTAATCCCTTGATATTCACTGCAGTAGAACTGGCTTATTAATTCCAGAATCTGTGATGAAATTGCACAAGTGTTGTTGTTTCTCAAATAACAGTGAATTTTAGAAATTTTACTTAACTCTCGCTTGTTTCAACTTTGACAATCTTGAAATCTGAATACTTGCCATAGTTTTGTTAGCTCTCACTGTATCGGTTTAACTGCAGCACTCAGTTTCAGGGCCTACGAGAGAAATCTAGTTTTGGTGGTTACTCTGCTGAAACAGAAAACTAAAAAGTAAATTATATTTTATTTTACTGATTTTTTTTTTTGGGACAATGTTAACAGGTGAAATAACCAAAAGAAATGGAAGCACTGCTTTTATTTGATGGGGGCATCAGTTAGGGTCACCATGTAAATAATAAGCAAAAAGTCTGGTGTGTGTGCGTGTGTGTGTTGGAAGGTGTTTGGTGGTAAAGATGATTGATGGAGAAAGGAAAGTGAGCAGTGATTTCAAAGTAACAAGTGGAAAGTAATATTGGTTTGAGATGAGCAGAAACATGCTGTGTTCAGCATCTCATTGCCCTAGGAGCTTGGGTCTGTATCCATTCCATATGTTTGGGATGTTATATTGCCTAATAATATACATAGATTCTGTGTAATTAAAAAGGCTGGATCAATAGATTTTAATTGGGTACTCTGAGGAAAAGCGTGTTTGGAGAGATAAAACATGACTGACGTAGCTGTCAGCTGAAGAAATTTTTGAATAACAATATATATGCAAGAATATGCAATAAATAAAGGGGATGTATTACTTTGTACAGGATTTTAAATGGTGTTTCTCTTTTCATCAGTTTTTAGGCTTTGCAAGCTTTTCCCTTTGTTTCGAATAAAACCCATGTTTTGAAATGAGTAGCTTGCTCTGTAGCACCTAATTTAGTGTGTGTAGGTGAAGTTGGCACAATACCTGTTTTGAGTTGTACTGTCCTTCCTTCACAGAATAATTTTACAGAATTGTCATTCTTAGGGGACAAAGTGTCCTTAATTTAAAAAGATGTAAATAAAGACTTCCATATGGTTGACATAAAATTTGTATTTGTCTTTCCATCTTTATTAATATGTCATTTTGGTTCAGCTGGGATATTGCATCTGCAACTGGATTCAGGTTTATTTAATGAAACTGCTGACTAGGGACTGATTTAGAGCATGTTGAAATTTTCACAAGAAGCTGGTTTCAACAGTCTTTGATTTAGCTTACTCTGTTGTAGTCACTGCTCCAATGATTGTTGCCACCTAGCATCTTATGCTTTGCAGTTTGAGAATGGCATACAAACTGCTAGGTAAGAAAATAGTGGTGTTTCTGTCTTTCTTGCATGCTACTACCCTATGTTAAATGTTGTAGGTAGCTGTTTGTTTGCTTGGCATAAACTGTTCTGCTTGAAAGGTCCCTTTGGGACAGTTCTTCGATGGTACCTGCAGGGTATGTGCACAGGAAAGACAGTAGTGTCTTGGGGCACAGATATATAAATATTATGATCCTGGGTAGTTTTTTTTCCAAAAAGAGTCACAAACAGCAGGATTCACCAATTAAGTGTCTTCCTATTGCTGATATGTTTAAAAAAAAGAAAGTCTATATAGTATGTGTGAAGAAAATATAATTCCAGCAATCAACATAGGAACATCTGCACAAAAAATCCTGAGTCTCATTTATAAATACCTGCCTTATACAATCTTGGGGTAATGTGTATTTCAAGTATCCAATTATGATGAATGATATTTGATCCTATTATTATAATTATTATTTCAGCCAAGAGAAACAAAACTCTGGTAGGGTGGGATCCTCAGGAGTTACCAACTCTGGCCAAACTGTGTGTGGCTCGAAGTTGCTGAGAGTTTCACTGTTGATTTTTGTGGGAGATGGGTTAGGTCACTGCACAGTACTTTTGAAATCCCACCTCTAACTATTTCTGAGTTGAGTGTGTGATTATTTCCTCACAGGGAGGAGTCCATCACCACAGCTTTCCAAAAACACAGGTGATATACATCAGTCAAAATACCAAATTCCCGTAACTTAAACCATCTTCTTTCTGAGAAGATTTTATGAATAAAGCTAACAGGCTGATGCTGAGCATTTGCGAGCACAGTAATGAAAAGTGTGCTGTGGGCTTCACTGGAAGTTGTAAGTGCTGAAGATGTCCAGGATCAGGCTTTGGATGAGCCATTTGGGACCATGTGTGGTCTCTCATAGGCTGGTTTCATGCTTGCTTGCAGTAGTTGGAACTAACCAGCCATGACAAAAAAAGGAACATTGCAGGTCTTAAATTTGTGCTGGGTGCTACTTCTGCTTTTAGAGTGAACACGATCTGAAAGCCCCTCTGCACTCAGCCTGTGAAAAGCACTCAGCATGTGCCATAGCTTCTGAAATCTGTGGAACAACTTGCGTCAGTGCGTGCTGGAGGAGCGAACCTTCTGGCATGTACTGCACTCCAGAGCTAACCCATCTCCTGCCCTCAATTTTCAATTTTTCTATGGTATGGAGTTGCTAGAGGTGATGGGGAAAGAATAGCATGTAAATTTACTTTCGGGTCTCAGGCCCTCATTCTACTGGAGTGACTCACTTGAAGTGATACTGGTGTCCAAGATAAACCTCTCAGATGTGTCATACAAATGCTTATTATCGTAATTAATCTGTCCATATAATTAATTATCCTTGGCTCAGCAGCCCATCAATGTAAGTATTGCTGCTGCACTATCTTTCTAAATGAGTGTGTCTATACAAGTTCTTTTGGATCAGCTTTTGGCTGTGGAGCCCTCCTGGTTTCCCACAATGTTTCTGACTGTTTCTGATTGTTTCTGACAATCTCTCTGACACAGTGGTGAAGTTTGTGCACCTTGCAGAGGTGTGTCATGGTGCTGGAGTCAGGATCTCTTGTAAAAGGGCTTGCTCTTTGTGCAATGGGCAAGTGAAGAAACAAAGTACGTGTAGGGGAAATATGGAGGTGTTTCTGAGCCAGCAAAGCAAAGGGGCTGTAGATGATGCTGCCTCAGGTAGCCACACACTTGAGCAGTGAAAATTCAGCTTCTTTCCCCAGCTGGCAAATAAAATGCCTGGTAGGTGCAGATTGTGTTCCACCGTGTTGGCAAAGGATCTCTTGTACATAAATATGCGACTTTCCATGTGTGGTGTTGAGCATGTGGGATTATTACAGGAGTGTGCATTGTTACAAAAGGATGGATTTAGGTGCATTTTATAATGACTCTTTTGCTTGAATTCTTATCTTTACAAGTGCATCTGAAGAATTCATAACTTGGCATCTGAGATAATTCAAAAGAGTTCCCATGAATAATGTAGTTTTTGTGTGTCTGAGCTGCAGATTGTATTCTTGGAAGTCCTATTTGAGAAGTCAGCTAAATGTGCTTTCAGAAGTGTTCTATTTCTTGACAGTCAGGAGCAAAGAAAACTTTGAAAATAAAATGACAATTGAAATGAGCATTGACAATGCAAAACAGTAGCGTAGGATTATAGATATGTTGTTTTAAATATATCTAATAACATTTTTAATGCATCCGAAATGGTTACCTAACTTCCCTACTCGATCTTATAACTTACTATGATAGCTGACTAAGAAAGAGAGGCTAACTTTGTGGAAGAAAAGTATGAGTTTTACGGTTGTCCTTCTTGAAGGCTTCCAAAAATAAAAAAACAAAATCCATATCACAAACATGTTTCTTCTTTGAAATACGTTTTGTTTGGTTTATCAACTGGGTAAAGAAAAATGATTGTGTGAGTTTAGAAGAAACTGCGTATCACAATTTCAGGTTGTAACATCTGTTCAGAGAAAGGGAAGGGCAGGAGAAGATGCAACTTCATTTTCCTAGAAATGTAAGAGCGATTGTGTTTTCAGAAAGAAATTTAGATCTTTTTAGTAAAGATGCTCCTTTTTTTTAAAAGCTCACTATTGAGCCTTGGGAGAAGCATGACTAAGCTATATGCTGAAGTCTTAGCAATGTGAAAGCAAGTGTTTTAAAATATGACTGTATAGAGATGATCTCTGTCTGAATGATGGTGTTGCTTCCTCAAAGTCATTAATACTCCACCAGTCTAGAGCAGGACTTGTGCTGTGCTGGATGAATGTGTTTAACTTGAATCTTTTCTTCTCATGCCTTTTTGCTTCTTTACACAGGGAATGAAGTATCTGTGCATTCCTGCTGCTGACTCACCCTCGCAGAACTTGTAAGTATTTTTTAAAAGTAAATCACAAAACCCCAGAAATCCCATGGTACCATGATGCCTATTTTAAAATTTGCTGAAAGCTCTGATTCTGATCTCTAATGAGTATTACACAAATGTGGGGTTTAATCTGTTAGGAAAACACAGTAACACTTTATTTCACCCTGCTTTTTGTGTGTGTTTGTAGGAGTCTCAGTATGTAAACACTCTTGATTTGTGGCCTTAAACTTCAGGAATTCCTTAGTGAGTCTGAGTCTAATTCAGTCACAGTTTATTCTAGGCACTGTTTTTGTCAATCTTTGTGTTTGGCGCTTCTTTTTTTTTTTTTTTTTTTTTTTAATGCCGACTGCAGCCATTAACAAAACAAAATATTTGAAAGATATTTGAAGCCTGGTGCCTCAAGGGTTGAAATAAATTCCTCACAGTGGGCCTTCAAAACAAAGTCCCTGTGTGCAAACTACCCCTGTGACAATCTGCTGGGGACTTCTTGAACCTGCCTCAGAAGTCCCTGCTGCTCTTAGTATAAGCTGGCATGGCAGGGAGTTTTCTGCCCTGCAGTGACTCCGACCTTGAGGACGTAGGTACTGCAGCTACGGTGTCCAAGCCTTGCTCTTTCTCATCTCTGCTAAAGTTCATGTGATGCTAATTGATTTATCCCTGGTTTTAATTGAGCATGACAAGTCTTGATTCCAAAGAGAAATCAAAACAAAAGGACTTGGATGGTGACCAGCTCTTTCTTCTAGAGCTCACTGTTTATGTTGGGGAGAGGTGAGGGGGGTTTCAGCCACATCTTGCTACCAAGTTTTGGTAGAGAAACAAGTAGTGGAGAGAGGCCTGGTAGGTACAGAAGGAAGTGCAGCGCTGCTTTTCTCTTGTATCACAGCAATTTTCTGGCTCCTGCTTTTCAGCGATATTTTTAGAGCATGTGTTTCTCATACTCTAGAAAGATTCCAGTGTGGCACTTGATGTGTGATGATTTGCCTTTTCATTCTGCATTTCTGTCATGATTTTGGAGGAAGGAAAAAAAAAAAGCACTGCACCCCACCCGCAATAAAAACCACCCTAATCCCCTAAATTTCAGGTCTGTAATGAGAAGGCAGAGAGCTAACTGCCTTTGTCATGGACAACTTCTGTGGCCTTAATATTTAGAATAAAAATAAATAAATTTAAAGAAATATCCTTTTGGGAAGGAAAGCTAATATAAGATTAGAGGAAAACATTCACGTCATTAATTGTTCATTGGCATTTTGAGGTGTGTAGCTTTTTTGATGTTTTCTAAATCTGCTTCCTTTATCAATAGAGATAAATTGGGAATGGAAAGAGAAAGGATGGCATTTATGATGAACATTAATCAATGTACAATTCCCCTCACTGTTAAATATCAAGGAGTTATATTGAAAAAACAGCTCCTGTGCTTGTGCTGTCTGGCGCAGTACCAAGGCTCTTAAGGCTTCAGTAAGAAGATAGAATATTTGCATGAATATTGTTTCTGTTATGCTGCAGGCATCTAAAATACTTGCTTTGGTATCAGGTGGTTGGAAGCAAACGTCATTACTTCTAATACTGATACATTCTATCACTTAAAATAAAACTTGATGAGTAACCGATTTTTCTTCTTTTACTTTATACAGTCCAGGCCTTCAAGTAAAATCAAATCATGATGCTCACAAATAGCACCATCGCTTGCTTTGCACATGCAGTCTTCTGAAAGAAAGAGGAAGTTATTTTTATTCAGCCTGTGAGGACTGGATGCAGTCTTATCTAGAAGTGGTTAACCATACTGCCTGTGTCCACTGTGGAGGGAGGGATAGCTAGGGAACAGGAAGGGAATTGGTCCCTCTGCAACATCTTTGCATGTCTACCCTCTTCTTCTTAAAGAGGGATTCTGTTCGTTTCTTTCTAGGGAGAAAAAAACAACCAACCAAACAGCATCCTGTATTTCAAGTCCTTGTGTTCTCTTAACGATGGTTGACAGGCACAACTGACGGGGTGCACGCTGCTCTCTTGTCTGTTTCCCAACAGCAAGGACCAACTGGAAGCCTTTTACCCACTGAATTTTGGGACTGTGAGCTCTTAATGCACTTCAGTCAGTTTTTGTGAAGAAAACCTCTGATTTCTTGTGTGAATAATGCACATTTACTTCTAGAAAACTTGTTTAGTGGAGTTCTTTTCCTCAGAGGGATGACTTGCCAGGGAAATACAGCAGGGATTCCCCTGTTAGCATGTGGGTGTTCACTAAAGTGTCTCAAAAGCTTTCTTTTACTCCCCTGTTCTGCCCCAAGCAAGCACAGGGAGAAAGCAATTGCTTTTCAGACTCAAGGTACTTCCTAGATGTTAAATCAATGTTTTCCCTGGCCCGTGAGAATTTTACCTTGGGCCAGTAACTGCTGCAGAGGTGTCATCCTCTATAGAAGTCATCACTAAAAAGTTATTTCTATAGAAGTAAAATCATCCCTTCCTGCCCTGTTCCAGTTAATTGTCTTTGGCTGCCTGTTTCTAAGGAATTAACCTCCAACAGTCAGGTGGTTAGTGGTGATAATACAGAAGCCAGATGACCTATTAAGAGGAGAAAATTTTGGTAGATTTTTTTTCTTTTACATCACCAAAGGCAAGAAACATCAAGATGCTTCGTCCTATCTGATTTGGATGCTGTCTTTTTAACCTTTATAAATATTTGTAGAAGTCCAACTAGCAACAAATGAAAATGTAGCTCTGGTATCATAACTCTGCTCTTGGTCTAGTTTTGAATTATGCAGCGTGCTAATGCGTAGTTTAGATAACTTCTACAACATCCTGGTAGGGGCGTTGTACTGGTGGTTCTTCCTGTGGTGTTTTCCCACTGTAAAGATGATGCAGTTCAGGACCCAGCTTTCAGCTGGGAGATGCAAGAGCCAGATATCATGTAATAAATTGTCCTGAAGTCCAACAAATGGGCCGCAAATCAACACATTTGTCAAGTGCTTTCCTGTTAGAGATGATAGTCAACTGTTTTGTGGTTACTGTAAGACTTACCATTCTTCTTTGTGTCTGGCACTTGCCACACAGCTAACTGGTCCTCAATCTTAGTTTTCATCTGAACATGATTTTACCATAACTTTAAAAATTAGTTTACTCAACTCTATCTGCTGGCTCCAGAAGAGACCCTGATGCCATAGGGTTGTGGAGGAGTACATACCTCCTTTTCTCTGGCTCAGGGTGAGGAGGGGCCAGGGCGCTATAGTGCAGCACTAATTCTAGATGTGACTATTTCTCTTCTCATTTTCATGAATGCCTGTAAACACACTTGAAAGCACATCAGCAGACTGGGCATCAGCAGTGAGAAAGGGTGAAGAAAACTGGGTGAATGGAGTTAATGATGTTTAGTACCTTGCAAAGGTGTTACACTCAGTCACAGATATTTTTCAAACCAGAGTGTTGGAAGTGTCTTACCAAAACTTGTGTGAGACCATTGAAATGAATTCACTTGTGCATGAAGCTGGCCTCCTGGCCAGATTTTCTAGAGAGAAAGAGAAAAGATGAGAAGATCAGGTTGTCAATACAACCTAACCAAGCTTCATCTGAGTGAAAGCTTTCAATCTCAGCTAAGCTCTTCATTGTGCAATAGCAAAGCCTCTTGCACACATAGCCAGAGATCTCATTTGTCCTCTAAGTTTGTTTATGTGAAACCTCTTGTGCTGCCCTGGCAGACCTGAGCACCATGATTTATTAGAACTCAGCCAATGACAGTGGTTTGGTGTGGCAGTCTGAGTACACATGCATTTGTAAGGCTTTGTCTTTGCTTATCCCGCATACTTCATCAGTTCCTTAAGAAACGTAAAACCCTGAGTTGACCTACTGTCCTAAAGCTTGGGATTGCATTGTGCCTTGAGATTTTCCAAATAAGCTGCCCAGGTCTTCTCTAGCTGCGTTTTCCATATTGTATCCCGTAATGCAGGAACTGCATTGGAGAGGGAGTCCTGGACTTTGGGATCTTCTTTTTATTTATTCCAGTTAGATATCGTTGCCTTTGCAAGTTCTGCAGGCAATGACATCCTGTTGCATCAGTGTTGTCCTTCAGGTCAGGAGTGTTTACAGTATCAGCAGCTGCACTGTTAGGCAGGAAGGGAAGCTTCCTTTTATGTGGGTATTCCTGATTTTTGTGTGGCTGCTGGTGCTGGGCTGAGGTTTTTTTTCTTTTACCCTTGTGGTATAATATTCACCCAGAAAGGGGAAACATCTTGAATACAGGACGTTGTGTTTCATGGGTGTTGAGCGCAATGTGCTTTCAGGTTTGCCCTTGCCAGCAGGCCTGGCAATGACTGCCCCTCAAGAACCTCTTTCCTCTGCCTGTGTTGCCCACATTGCTACTGCTTGTGAGCTTGAATTGCAAGAGCACTCAAAGGCCACCGTGAACTCCAGCTCTGTTGAGCTAAGAGGTGCTGCTTGAGCTGTGGTAAGCTGCAGGCAGCACCAAAGGCTTTGCAGTCGGACAGGCGGGGTGTGCAGCTTGGAACTGGGATGCAAAGGGGCAGTGCTGTGTATTCACTCAGATGATGACAGCTGCCCACTTGCTATCCTTAACTATGCCTCACTTAAAAGGAAAGGGGCATGTGTAAAGGATAATGAGATTGTAAACCCTAAAGTTTGCAAATGGAGTCTTCTCTATGTTTTCTCCTCTGCTGCTTTAAAACAGGCAGGCTGTAGGCTGACACCCTCAGTATGGGCAGAAGGGGTACTGCTGTCTGAAAGGAGAAGACTGGAAGGAACTAAAGAAAACAGGGCTTGAATTAAGAATTTTTTCATAGCAGAGACAAAAGGGAGTGATTTCACATAGCCAAGGAGAAAGTCTTAATGTTTAGACATGGCCTAGCACATGGCTTGAAGGAGGAGGTAGAGTTAGAGTTAAGCATAAGTTTGGGTAGCAGGTAGTGTCTCTTTGTGAGAGACATTATGTCTGGAGAACTGCTCATGTAGTTGTGCTGAGTTCCACCTGACGTCTGAGCACACAAGGACATGGGAGGTCAAGTCACTGCTTTTAAGAAGAATCAAACACAAACCGAAATACAGACTTGACAGTCATCAGAATAAAGTTTATCACACTGTAGTGCCTAAAATACCAGTTTCTTGCTCAGATAGAGTGGCAAATAACTTATGCCAGTGAGTTCTGTGTTTCATTGGCAGACAATAACTTTTACTTTGTAAGACCTGTATTCAGTTCTAAATTCTAGAAACAGCGTGAGGTGAGCTTTCGGATATATTTCTTTCTTTCTAAGTAGTGATTTTACTAAATGCAGCACTTTCTTTATCCTTCTTCTGCTTTTGTTTTCAGAGCAAGGCATTTCAGAGAGAGCATCAAATTTATCCATGAGTGCCGGCTCACAGGTGAAGGCTGCTTAGTTCACTGGTATGTATACGGCTCGCTAAAAAACCTTTTTAAGGGTTTCTCTACCTTGATTTGGATGTTCCTAATTTTAATAAATTAGTGGTCATCTCCCCTCTGTAGCAAAATCCTCTCGGACTGAATTGCCCCCTTTATTCAAAAAGCCCCAGAAGATTTGCAAATGCTATTAAAGCCTTATGCTGGGACATTTGAGTCTCTGGGGTGGGCAGCTGCTTGGAGATGAAAGGAGCCCCAGAAATTCTTCTTGACCTTCTCTTATTAAACATCTTTGTGGGATTTATTTAACTAGGAATGTGTTGGCTGAAGACATACTATTTATTTCTCATCATTTTAATCACTGTATTTCTAAATGTGATTTCCATAATCCTAATAATTTGATTAGTTTCTCTAACAGCTGTTTTGGTGACTTCAGAGTTGTTAAAAAAATCTGTCTGAACAGAAATTGATTTTTTCCCTCTTTCTTTTCTTTAAACTGCTGAAGCATTCAAATGTTGCATTTGTTAATAGCAAGACCCTGATTGGAGAGATGCTCCTGGGGCTGTAAAGAATAGAAAAGGAAATCCCATCCTGGGTTTTTTCTTGCTCTGTGCTATTGGTTGTGGTCTTTGTGCTGTATGTCCAAAGGACATATCTGAGTCTATATCTGGAATCAGAGTCATCTCATGATTTCAACACTGGACTTGTACACAGGCCCTGAGTATAAATCCTCACTTTGCTATTGACTTGTGACAGGGCTGTGCATGAGCCATTTGGTCAGTCTCGGTGTATGGAAAACATGAATAAGTAGTCTGAATACTGACAGAGTTTTAAAAAACATATATTTAAATTTGTGAAGTATTCAGAAACATAAAATGGTGAAAGAGTCTGGTAACTCTTTATTTCTACTGTGATAAATATAACTCTAACACATTCTTTATACTCTGAATAGAAGTAATTCTGAGTTTGTGAAGTGTTGTCCAACCAGGCATCTTGAATGATTCTTACTCTATCCCAGCTTTTCATCTGGGGAAACTGGAGTCCTGAGAGTTTATGCTGCACAATGCAGTGGAGAGCAGAAAGAGGAACTCAAGCAACCAGACATATGTACCTCCTATTGGTTCAGTTAAATTTCATTTTGGCCCCATGAAATTGCAGCCTTTATTCATGGTGGAGAGGAAACAGTCTTATTTCACTGCTCTGATCTTTATAAACAAAAGAAAGAAAGTGGGTGACTTACTTCTGCCTTTTTAAAACCCAAATCTAACTTAGAATGTGTGCACTGTCCCCTGCTTTTGTGACTCCTTCACACTTATTTCTTCCTTTACAGCCTCATATGAGTTACCACTCAAAACCCACTTTCTTGATCATGTAGATTTTTTTCTGCTGCATTTGAAAAAGTAGCACCAAAACCACTTAACTCAAATATTACAATATTTCTTCCTCATGGCAAGCAACACAGCAGTCGGTGATGTTGAGAAGTGATGCTTTTAGCTGTGACAGGTGAAGTACAGCACTGCTTCAGTGTATTGCACCCCCTTCTCCATGCAGCCTTGCAGGTGTCTCCAGGAGTGTCACACTGGTGGTTGCCTACATCATGACCATCACAGACTTTGGCTGGGAAGATGCACTGTCTGTTGTCCGCGCAGCGAGGTCCTGTGCCAATCCAAACATGGGCTTCCAGAGACAGCTACAGGAATTTGAAAAACATGATGTTGATCAGGTAAATGAACTACAAAAAAGAGCTGTGAAACACAACTCCAAGTCAGATCATGGGCTACTTCTCATTATTTTGTGGTCTGTGTGGTTTATCTGACTGCCCATTTTTGCTTTGAGGGAATGGCTTCTTAGCCCAGCCAGTTCCACGAAGGAGATACAGATAGATCTGAAGGTATCAGGGAATGCTGGGTGGGAGAAGGGTTGAAGGACAGCATCTAAACACCTCCTGCCCAACTGTGCTGTCAGTCTAGTGGTTGCTTCATGTGAGCTAAGACACAGTTCAAGATTAACACCTTTAGAGGGGTAAAAGGTAAAGGGTGAATTCTCAGAACACAGGTAAAAGGCCAACCTATAACTACCAGTTGCACAAAAGTAGTGGGTTTCCCCCCAGCACATTCATTTGGAATAGTAAGCAGGAAAGAAATCATCATCACAAATCTTTCATGTCCAGGAGTTAAACTAAGTCCTCATTATGGTTTGTCCATAACCCAAGTCCTCCCACCTTCTGTGGCTAAGAGTTAATACGTTTTCTGATGTTTAGGGCAGCCTCAGATCTGACTCTTTTTTTTCTTATTAGCCTTTGAAGGTTTTGGAGCACTAGGAGAATCAACAAAAGAGTTGGACTGCCAAAGGGGTTTCATAAAACAAAAATTAGTTTCCTACTCCAAAAAAGCCCCATCCTATGCAAAAGACCTGCTCCTTGTGGGTGATTGGTGACTTCCACTTACGTTACCAGCCTACTGTGGCTGTCCCTTCCATTTTCCATTGCTCAGCGTGTTGTTGTTGTGTGGGCTTTTGTGCCTATTGTGCTTATTGAAAATAACAACAGAGGTGAACCAAAGTCGGAAAGCAAAATACACGAGACAAAGGATGTTGTTTTTTTATTCCATCCTGTCATTCTGCTGTAGAAAGCTCAGAGTTTAGAAATTACCATTTGTTTTGAATGATGCAGTTAGCAACTGTAAATATTTGCGTTTTTTTTAATATTTAACTGAATGTTTCCTGGATCATTTGGAGCTGGTGTAAATGGTAGAATAACTGATTTTTAAGAGACAAAAGTCAAAGAGGGACTTTCCAGACTTGTCTCCTTCCTCCCTTACAGTCATTTCTACTCTAATTGGTTTGGTCTAACAGCAATGACAATTAAGGCTGTATGCAAATAGCCTGATAAAGACAGTAACGTCTCTCTTTTTTCATCCACCATGGACTGCGCATTCTGTCTTTATTCACTGAGGGGGAGGCAGTAGGTTGCAAAAAGAAGTATCCACCTGTATTCACTGGCTGGGCTGTAGTTTCTTACTGTCTCTTAAGAGCAACCACATCCTCAGCAGGTGTCTGTTTACACACCTGATTTTGGTGGAATGATGCCATCTGCCAAGGGCGTGAACTTTTTTCAGATTTCAGCAGCATTTGGTGTTTTGCTGTTCCACTAAAGGGTGGTGGTATCCTGTGGGCTCTCTGGAATGTTGTCCTCTAGATCTTGGTCTTATAGGATGAGGTTTAGTCACTAAGGTCACGACATAGTTTGCACCTGTTCCAAACTTCCACATGGTAGCCTGAGGCTTCAGATTTGCCTGAGGACCTCTTTAAGGAATGGGAGGAAGTATCTATGCTGAGGTCTTGTCTCCTAATGTCCTGGTAAATGATCTTTATGGATCAAGCTATTTCATGAGCTCCAAACAGAACAAAGCTATGAAGGTTAAGGTTTGGAAAATTAATATTATCCCCACTGGGACACAACATTTGGAGTCTGTGTGTACTAGCTGCTTCTGCAGATAAGCTCAACAAAATTGTCAGGAATTGGACAGTTCCTCAGCTGGAATTGTCCTCAGGTGGACTCAAATTCTCCAGCAGGCAAAGAAGTGTCAGAGCTGAGTGGATAGAAAAAGCGAACTTGTGAAATTTCTACTCTTTCCTATGAGATAGAGTTATCTGTTGGCAGGTCCAAATAAAGGAAAAGGAGTGGGGGATTTATACAATATGCACTTATGGAGCTTGTTGGAATACAGGTATCTCGTGGTAAAAAAATGTGGGTTTAAAATGAGATCTCATGACAAAAGAATTAATTTGTTTTATCAGACACAAAGATACTGCCTCAGCCTCTGAAAGCACCTGAGCTGAAAATTGCTGCAAGCTGAGGAAATGGCCTGGGAAAAGGTCCCAGCATTATTGCCCTGCCATTGCTTGATTCTTTCCTCATCATTTATATCTGGTTACTCTCAAAAGCAGGATACAGAGCTGGACTGACCATCAGCTGGGCCTGGTACATATGTTGCCATGTACCAAATTCAGTCATTCATATCAGTAACATATGGGTCCTATTCTATAGCTTGTAAAACTCATGGACTGTTTCTTCCTAGAAGACCTCTATTAGGATATCCACACTACATTTTTTACTGCTGGTGTTTGTGGACTCAAGATAAAAAACCTGTAAGAGTGGTTCACTTTCTGGTCTTCAACCTTCTTGCAGCCTTTTATGACTTGGGCAAGTTGGCTGATCATATTGGCTTCCATGCTAATTCCTCTTATTGTTTGTGTATGCAGCAGGAACAGGGAGATTTTAAGTCCAGGATGTCCTTTCCCAGCAGGTGTTCCTTAGTCCATACTCCAGTCAGTCAAGCTGTTCCACAGGTGTGTCATTTCAGGAGATATAAGGGGTCTCAGTGATTTCAAATATGTGTTCCTGTGCTGTGCATTCTGTGCTGCTGTTGAAGGACATGCAATATTTGCAGTGCTTTTCTTTAAACGGTATATGATCCTAAAGGTTATTGAAATTCTGTAGGACAGGAAGAAGAATTACTTCTCCATCCATTTCATGTTACTGTTTCATCATTTTGTATATGTCTTTTCAATTTCTCCAGTTCAGGCAGTGGCTGAAAGAAGAATATGGGGAAAACTCTTCTCAGGATCTGCAAGAAGCCAAAAATCTTCTGAGCAAATATAAAGAGCAGGCAGAGTTGCATCAGACTACTGGAGGAAGGCAGTGGAATAACAACTTCTCATCTGTGCCATCACTCTCATACAGCAACTACACAACAGAGACCTAGTTGCAAGAGGTCAATTTTTTTTTTCTTTCTACTTTTGCAAAACATCTTGCCATGTTTTCCATCCCATCTTCAAGACTTTCAGCAGTAAACCATGCAAACTGTTGATTTATAGAAAGCTTCTTGATGACATTATGTGTGTGTGTGTATGAGTGTGTTTCACACAAGTTGGTAATTCGGGCAGGATCAAGTTCTGTTTATGCCCAGAGACAGGATCCAGTTACTGTGGCTGAGGCAGTTTGTCTGCCAGCCACAGCTATGTCCCCTTCTGCCCACATTGCCTGGCATTTGCTGTGAGGTTAGCTCAACTCCTCTTGTTGTAGGCTAGCAAAGGGCTTGGAGAGATGAAGTCTGGTGATTCAAGCTGTGGCAGTTTGGCATCTCTGCACTCTTAGTGTGGCCAAGGTGTTACTGCACCTGAAGAAGGGAACTCAAGTCTGTGTCTCTGCTGCTCCTGTTCACTGACGGGTAATAGCGTGGAGGTGGGCATGAGCTGGAGTGCAGGCTGAAAGCTGGAGCAGGTGAGACAGGGGCCCAAGTACCTTTCCCCCAGCAGTGGCATCTAGGAGAGAAGTGGGACAGACAGCTCTGAGTAATAACACCTTCAACCGCCACAGTTGTCTTTGCTTCAGTGCCCGTGAGACTGAGCTGTCGGCAGAGCTGCCACAGACCAAGAGCACCCAGGCTGTTACCACAGCTCAGCTGATGTGCAGTGATTTAAGCCATGGTCCCTTGACTGTGCATCTGGTCTCCCAACATAAGCTTTTCTGGAGAATAGTTTATCATGTCTCCGGAGCCACTGAACTTCATTCCCCACGGAACACGTGCCTCTTCAGCACACGCCCCTGCGCACACGATAACGCATCTCCAAAGAGTGGGCTCGGTGTGAGTGCGAGCACCTGTTTCTTTGCTTGTGCTGTGGTTTGCTCTTTGACTTCAGCTACCTCAAAAATGCTGTTCTTGTCATTGTGGTTGTAAATGCAACCTTGAAAATTGCCTTGTGTAATCTTAATCTAACATTGAGTGAAGTAAGTGGGTGCGTGTGTGTGCGAGACTGCGTGTGCACATATATTTCAAAATGTCTGTATTTGAGAAGTTTATTGTTTTCTTTTAAAATTGCCCATATTTCTCACTGGTTTAAAGATTGAGTTGTTAGAATTCAACTTTCCTGCCATTTAAACACCACTATATATTTTGCTGAGATCAGATTTATGGGAATGCATTTGTACAATATATTTTAAACTAGGTCGAAACTAGGGGCCATACTCCACTCTTGGTAACGTGTGTTTCTGGAATGGAGCCATTGCCTGACTCAAGCGGCTTGAAAAAGTGTAACTTCAAACATGTCAGTAGGGATGCTGGGCAGTGTATTGATTTCTGATGGTGTAATGTGGGGTGGCCCTGATGCCAAGATCATGATTTCTTGTCTTTGACTTGGAGGATGGAAGGTCCACTTTTCTTGAAAATTCTAGAAAATAAAAAGTACCACCCAAACAGCCAAGATAGAAAACTAAAACCAAACCTTTCATTTGTTTGAGTGTGGTGTATATCATGCTAAAAGCTGAGCAGTGAGTGAGAAGCCATCAGCGTACTAAATAGTATCCAAATTGTGTCTCTTTCAATTTCTTTGGTACTCTGGCCTCCCATTCCTTCACAAGATTCCTCTACATGTGATTTCCTGCTTGCAGGTGGCAGTGAATTCTTTGGATGAGAGCAAGGCTTTTGGGTCAAGTAAACTCTGGCTGTTAAATATCTGTTGTTAAGTATCTTAAAAAATATGTTATGGCTTGTGAAATACGGGTCGTGGATATCAATAATTGCCTAAAAGGAAAAAAGGGAATGGGGTGGAACTGACCTGTCCGTTTCATCTGAGGTCAAGCCTGCATCAGGGTTCTCATTGCACTAAGTGCTTGAAGTGTACTGAGCATGACGAGAGCAGGATAATCATAGCTTTGTTGCAGTAAGGAATGTTGCTGGATTTGGGAAAAGTGCTGGAGCTGACCTTGTTTTCAAGCTTGCAGCTAAATGAACCACTGCCTGTTTGGTATATCCAGCAGTTGCTCTGTGATTGCCTGGTAAGAGAGGTATTTAGCTGTTCCTGAAGATGTTGATCTGCAAATAATAGTCTGGTTAACAGTTCCAGCCCAGCAGTGTCCCTGTTGGCAGTCCCTTCTGTGCTCTGAGGGTAGATGTAATAATTGGAAAATGTTTTCCTCGGTAACAGGGTCTGACACACGTTCAGGATGCGGGTCTGTTTGTTCAACCCTCTACTCATAATAGGATACGTAGGGCAGCATCAGCCCATCCCCAAAGGGCAGCTTTGTCAGAAGTATTCTGCCTATGGTCTTGCAGGTATCCAGCCAGTCCTTCCTGTAGCTGGCTGCCAACGCTGTGTATCCTATAACACTCCTGTCCTTTCAGTAGTAATGCTGTGGGTGCTGTTAAGTTGCCAGTTCTTTTACTGTTCTGACATATACAAGGCAGAATAGGAGATATCTGTTAATTTTCATGTGTCCAAGATTAACCTGCACTATTTTTTTTAAATATTTTTTTAAAATAGTTTGGTTATGTCCAAAGAGTCAGTCCCCTGAACAGGATTTTTTTTGGAACTGCGTTTGGCTTTAGGGCCATATAGCCAACATCAGTGTGCGTTATGCTGCAGCTCCAAAGCAGATACAGGGTAAGCTGGGAAGACGGAGGGAAAGCTGTATTGTCAGTGAGTGGAAGTGCTTCTCTCTTTTTGAAAGGCAGAAGGGGTATTTTCTGCAGAGTCCACCTTCAGCATCTTCTGTAGTGGTCAGTGTGTACTGCATACTGCAGGTAAGAGCAGTATAAGAGCAACAGCAGTCTAAGAAAACTTGAATCTGGTTTGTCCATGTGGAGACCAGAATGATGGTTTACTCCCTAATTACCACGGGTGTAGAAGAGAGAGCTACAGTTCTCGCCTTTAGCCTTTTAGAGAGGGAGAGGAGCTAATGCAGACTGAGAATGTGACATGATTTGTCTTCCAACCAGCCTTTCAGTGGCAATTTGTAGAACTTTCCAGCTATCTGGAACATGACTACACCCAATTCACCTCTTAGTAGTTGGCCTTTGTAGTGTAGATGATGCATTCAGTTATTTTGTTTCTGTACTTCGAAACACTGTCCTCATTTTGATGTTCACTGGAAAATGTATAAAGTTTATAACACCTTATTGGATATCCAAATTTGAAATGTATAATCGATTTTTTTTGGGTTAAACTTGATATCCATGTGTGATTATAAGCAAATGTCTAGTGTTTTAGAACATAGGTAATGGGTAAATGCATTAATAGTATTTATTACTCAGTTTTTTAACCTGGAAAAAGTTGCTTCCTTACATTTTGTGGTTGAATGGGAAGATATGGCAAATCATATCTGTTTTTTAAAAGGGATAATAACCTTGGTTGCTATAATGGCCACCACCTATAAAGATGTCAGTGAAAAATTATAGCAATTATTCCACTAGTTTAAAAATTCTAAATCTGGTAAGCTTCTTGATTCTCTGTCTTCCTGGGCATCTTAGCGAAGCCTTGATTGCTTTTTCCAAATGTTTGTATTTAATATGTTCTACAATTTTTTTATAAATAAAATTAAATGTTAACACCTGATCTGCTTTTGTATTTCTTGAAATCAGTGATTGTGTCCAGAAGGCTTCTACTTGCTGTTTGTATCCCTGCAGGTACAGTAAGAGTACAAGACTAACTCATTTTGGTGTTTTGGTTACTTTTTTCTCCTGCACACAGACCTCTTGGAACTACCTCTCTTTTCACCAACTACTTCCAGATGAGTTCAAGAATCTTCAGCACAAGCACCTCTTGATAAGTCTCCCAAGAGGGTCTTGCATGTTGCTGTCTCACTGATTGTTGCTGGCCCATCTTTGCAACGGGGTATGTGGTGAACCCAGTGTTTTTTATTATTTTGAAATACCTTCTTTTCCATAGCACACTGATTCAGGGCTTAATCAGCTGTAAAACTTACCTGGTTTTCAGGCTGGTAGTGTTCAAAGCTCTCAGCAGTGGTCTGTCAGAGGAAGCTGATGTAAGTGACAGATGATTCTCAGGGGAAAACATTTAGAAACTTATAGTGTAAGGGAGGAAATGCCCCGTTCAAATTCCCACAGATAACTCACTGAATTTCTGGTTTGACACTACCTCTGCTAAGAGAGTATTTCTGACAGTTGGGCGATCGGGGAAAAAAATCCAAACCTAAACCAAAAAGCCCACCAACCTGACAGTATAAATCAGTCAGATCATAGCCACATCTCATGGCCACTTCAGTCATTGCTGAGGGCTGAACTGTTTTTGCAGTAGGACTCCCTTGTCATGAAGGCAGAATTAGATGCTCAGGCACAGTGAGTTTTGAGTCTTCTCTTTTTTCCCTCTCCTTCCTCTCCCAGCAGTTGTTATTTTATATATATAATATATATATGTGGATGGTGATTCCTAAGGAATCTTGGGCATTCAAATAATCAGTAATATTCTCCACTAGAATAAAGTGGATATGTCTGTAGATAGCTCTGAAAGTGATAGATACACCTTGTTCAAATACATTTCATAATAGATAATACATCATTCATTTTCAGTGTAAATGGGATGGCTCGGATTTTATTAATGTGTGTTTCAGTCCTCTTCATGTCTTTCTATGAAGAGACTTTAAATTCAATACAGCCTGCTATGTGACACTTGTATTAGTAGGGTGATTACCTTCTTTCTCCCATCTGTTATCCATAGCAGTGTCTTAAATATATGTGCTACAACATTGATGAGACAGAAAACGTGCTTAAAGTATAATCCCTTCTCATCTACAGAAACCTCATAAGTTTTAGAGAAGGCTTCTCCTTGGCCTAAAGGAAAACAGCAGTTTCCAAATGAAAAATGCTTTACTGCTTAATCTTCCTTTTGACCACTTAGTACTTTTCAAGGGTAATTTTTAATCAAATCACATGCAAAAATTGTGCTGGAACCATGGTGCTGTATTGCTGTTCCTGACTGTATATCTCATTCCCTCCAGTGTTAATAGAACTGTTGTGAGTTCTGGAAAGTGGCAGTTTTGATCTAATTCCTGGAGTCCTGTCCTACCATGCAGTCCGCTGAGGGAAGTAGAAGGCAAACCTGCATGTCCTTAGATGTGCTTATAACCTGAAAGGGGTTTTGGCTTTGCCAGCAAATTATGAGAGTCCTTCCACCTCCTCAAGAAGATTGCATTGGCAGAGGGAAAATGATGATGGTCTGTAGAAGATGTTAGTATGAGGAAGACGGTGTTGCACTGTGCAGTGTTTATGTAGCTACTCCATGAGACACAAGGCACGTGACAGAAACAGCTAATTTCATACTTTGTTCCCAGCAGAGCTTTAAATGTGGGTCTTGTTTTCCATGTGGCCCAGCTCCTGTGCTTAACTATTTCACTGCTACATTTAGCTGTTCTGTCCAATATTATTATTCTTCCCTCAGCCAAGGAACAAATTCTTCTTTATATATTTGAATGTGTGCTTAGCTTTAGTGAATTATGCCGGCTGCGGTTTACCAAAACTGAGTAGCTTGTAAGTAGCTACAGGTCACTTCCTGTAGTCACTACAGGTGACTTCCTGTAGCTTTCCATGTAGTTTCTAGTGTAAATATTAGGAGTGGGCATTAATGAAGTGTGAGCAAGAGGTGTCCTTTTGCCATTGAGCTCAGTCCTGAGACTGAGCTGCTGTAGGAGACTTGGTTCTGCTCATGTGAGCCAAACACATTTGCAGTGAACTGGGACTAAAACTCACTTGCAAGCAGCCTCAGAAAGTGGGATTTTCAGCCAGACCTGAGCCCAGTTTCCATTTCAGATGAGACAATTACGAATGTGCAGGTTTGTATCCTCCATTATTTATTGAACTATGAATAGAGAGATCGGAACCAACACATTGAAGCTACTTGAAGTGTGAAGTGTTCTTAGGTTGTTTGCTTGATCGGTCATTATTCATACAGGCATTGGCAAAGCAGTGTTAGACCTGGGAGGAGACATTTACAAATGGACTCTTTGAAAACCTGAGTTCTGATTCTCCTTTTTCCCTTTTTTCTCTGGAAGCGAGTTTTTATTTAATTTGTCAGCAGATGATACAGTGAATGGGATTTTTTTCCCCAATTTATTGCATTTCTTCTCCTCCTTTCATCCTTTTACCTTTGTTTTCTGTGTGTGTTTTGGTTTTCTTTTTTTTAAATAACTCGTATTTGTCCCAGACTTCTTGATCCAGGGTAAGTGCCAGTGTGCAGCTTGCAAACAATTTGTTTCCTGTAAGTATGTATTTATATTAATAAATGCTCTTGTTATAAGGTTGCTGATTTACTTAATTGTATCAGCAAGTACACTGTGGCTGTCTCTGTATCTGTCCTGTTATGATTGGGGTGGTTTTCTCCGAAGCTTGATGTGCCTTTTGTTGGATATTGTCATTTTCTGTGGTCTTCTGGCTCTTGTACAGCACTGGATGCTTTGAATAAGTGACACTGATCCATGACAGTGTTGAGCCTGTCATTGAAAACATTCAAAAGGGGTATTTTATTTCTGATTTGAATGCCAAAAAGCAATGTTCATTGGTGGACCAGCATCCCGTGCAGGCTACTACTGATTGCAAACATTTTACTTGATCCTCTCCCTTATATTTTAAGACAAGATGGGACTTTGTTGAAAGTTTCTAAGTAGGGAAAACTCTGTCCAGTGTTTAGAGGAAGCATATGTTGAAGGTGTCAGAATTACAGCTGTGTATATGCATGCTCACTCCATATTTTTCCGAGGACTGCATTTTGGAAGTCTTTGCAAGTTAAGTCTGCAGCATATGTTTTTCCCAGCAAAACAGCTTATGAAATCCCTCAATGTCTCAAAAGAAGGAAAGAAAAGAGAAAAACAAACAAAAAATTCATATCTTTGCACATATTTTTTGGAGGCTGTGCAAGTGTACCTCTGTCATTTCTCAGCTGGGTAAGGCTGTATGAAATTAACCATCAATAATAAGTCTGGAGGATTAATGGGAAAAGGTATAACCACCAGTGGGTATTAATGTAATATAATAATTCATTGGAAATGCACTCTAGACTCTGCTGTCACTAAAAGAGTCTTAGATATTTTACAATATTTTCTTTTCTTTTAGAGTTGACCTTCATTTCCCTTGAATGGTCACCATACATCAATGTTTTCCTTGGGAGATCTCACGTATTTCTAGCTGGGCTTCTCTCCCTTAGAATTATACCTCCCTGATAATGCACAAATTGCATAAATGGCATAGAAAGGGTGGCAAGAGCACCAGTGTTGCAGTAAGACAGGCTATGAGTTTCCATAATCCTTTTTGAAACAAAGGACTTGTGGTTTTGACTTACCAAGAAGGCATACTGAGTCTGTCACCTTTGTCCAATCCATAAAATGCTGGACTGAGCAGCATTTAGGATTCTGTAACCAAATCTCCTACCATTTGCTGTGTGATTATGCAAGTTGTTTCAGTCTGGTTTGCTTCATTTTCCCAGTAAAATGGGGAAGCAGCTACAACTTTCCCTGGTACAGCTTTGAGATGCCCCCGATGAAAAGCACTGCATCGATGTTGGTTGTGTATTGTCAACTGAGGTATCTGCCCTCCATCTCAGAGGTGTTAAAATATGTTTGTGACAGAGAGATCCTGAAGCAGGGCAAGGAGCTGTGGGGATGTTAACACCTTCATCCCACCTGCCTATGAAGGTGCAGAGCATGGTGGTTGGATGTCAATGGGAGAAAATTTGAGATCTTACTCTGCCAGGAACCATTTGCTATATTTCAACATGAACAATAAAGTGCAGCTGTCTTAATTTCTATATGAGAAAACAATGGCGTGAAGAGAAAGAGGCCCAGAGCAATTCTGGTTGTGACTGTCCTAGGTGAAATTCATCCCTCTGGTGCATCGGTTGGACATAAAATCACAGGTAAAAATTAAATGGTTGGGATATGTAATGTACTTGTGATTTCAAGAATGATGGGGGGAGCAGCAGGCAGCAGGCGGAGGAAGAATAGCACATGGCAAAAAATTGAAGTATTGGAATAGCTAAGGGTAATGTGGTTAGAGCTCCTGAGGCATGTGCTGAGATATGTTCCATGTACTCCAGGAAGAAGTCTGCAAACTAAAAATGAATGGGATTCTCCACAGTACTTTGGATATGTGACTATAGTGATAGAAAAAAAAAGTGTTGTCCTGATTTTCTTGTTCTGGAAAGAAAGTGCATATGGGGAATACATCTAATGAAGGCTGTTCTGGCAGATGAGAACTGGAGGAAGAACGAAATCAGTGTCTCCCTGGCCAAGCTGCTGCTGCTACTTTTGGAATGCTTCATGGAAGACATGAATTTGATTCATTTCCAAAGACAGCTTGGAAACTCCAGGCAGCAGAGGAAGGGACTCCCCCTTGACTTAGCTGTTTTTCTCTGAATGCATTGCACTCTGTGAAATGCCGTCAGTGCCAGCTCTCAGGTAATTTCTGAGCGAAGGTCAGTGTGTGGGGACTCAGACTGAGTGGTCAGGGAGCCTCAGTGGCTTGAAACACATTGAATTTCATGCAGGGTTGGGGAACATGCAGTGCCTGCTATGGGCACCTTAGTTAAAAAAGAAAACCTTAAATTTCCAACTGGAGTAGAGGCAAACTGTGTATTGGAGAAGCCCCTGTTTCTCTATTGATGGCCAAAATCTCCTTGTCCTCTCCAGGGTTGCCTTGAGCACGAAGCTGGGTAATTAGGATCCTATTAGTCTCTCCAGGCTTTCCTCCCTCCATTCAAGACTGAATGGAGGTGGTTACTGGACTCTGTGCTGATCACTTATTCAAGAAAGCCGAAATGTTTAATCCATTTTTAATTGGAAGTATGTATATTAGGGTGATTAGAAACTAATAGATTATTTACCTAGCTGAAAATAACTCGTGTGGGGACCAGGCTGTGGAAATAGCAGAGGTAAGACTAGGGAGAGCATGGTTTGGTCAGTGCTCTGAGAGTGATTTGCCAGCTCTGATGGGAAACAATAAAGGGGAGGAAGAAACAGTAATCGGTGAATCAATCCGCACAGCTCATTTAAAAATACCTCCTTTTTTGTGGCTTTGGTTACAAGAATGCTTTGTGGGCTGTAGAAGAAAGGCATTAGTAGCTGTTTTAAACCAGCCATATTCTAATTTAATATTTCATGAAGTACTGTGAACCTCTGAGCAAGAGAATTTCCACCTGTGTGCTTGTTGGGGGAAGGAGGGCAGATGGGCAGTGGATATTTTAAACAAGAGGTTGCAATTAAAGCAAGGAGCTTTCTGTAAGTAGTGCTAGGCTGCAGCTGGGTACTTGTTTTGAGAAGGGATGGAATGACACACTAGCAACCACATTTCAATAGAAGAAGCCAAGATGATGCCTGAAGGAAATACTCGACAATGGAGTTGTGAGAAATGGCCACGTTCTCCTGGGAGATGGTAATAAATAGGGTCGTGTCTCCATCACCTAGAGTGAAACCTGCACAGTGTTGCCAGCTGTGCATCCCAGCTGGTTCCGTGCTGCGACATGGCATGCCCTGGCTTCCCAGAGGGCTGATGAGCTGGGACAGGCCCACGCCGTGGTTTACTGGCAAACTGCAGGAGCCGTACCCCAGGGAGCTGGGAGCTGATTGTGCACTGGTTCAGTTTGGGAGAGGATTAGCCTGACCACCTGCGGGGGAAGCTTTAAACATTTGACTGCAACCCTAAGATAAGCCTTTAATGCACATTTTCAGAAGTCAACGATGCTTTTGGCAATTTTGTTTTTTGGCCATCCTTCAAAGGAGGGTGATCAATATTCGTGGTCTGTCACATGTTGTTGCAGCTTTATGGAAGAGCAGCTTCACATTTCAGGGAGGACTTTAGCCAGGCCCTGCAGGTACACAGTCATTCCTGGAGCAGAGTCATAGCAGTCACAAAAAGGAAGACCTCTGCTATGATATATCTTCCCTTCCACCTGTCAGTAATAACTACGTGTGGGAAGAGATTATGAAGATCCCCTCTAGAGAGGCGTAATTTATTTATTTAGACAAGACTACTGCGTATAGCCCAAAGTTAAGGTTTCAAAAGATCTTCCAGCAAGGTGGTGTATCCTGACATCTGATAGCAGGAACAATGAACAAGAGAGTAGTTTGAGTTATGGAGGTATCATCTTTAAACATACACATAACATTTAGTAGAAGAGAAAAGCTCATAGTCATTGTAGGACTCTGGGCTGTCATCAAATTTCTCTTTCTCCTAAAGTCTTCTAGAGCTTTGCATCAGTGACTCTCAGTTTCTGTCACTGTTGGTGTGTTGGGCAGCCATGGTGCACACTTGTTAAACCCCTGGAGGTGAACAGTCATAACAGATAGGCTGATCTTAAGGGGTTTATAGTGCTCTAGCTTAGTGAAGGTAAAGAGAAAAGCATAATGATGTTTTTAGAGGAAAGCCAAGTCAGGCTTTGATTTTGGTCTGTTGGTTTCCTGCTGCTTTATCACAAGGGAAAATCTCTACAAGGAAATAGTGGCACTTTGTGGGAGCTGGAGGAAAAATTGGAGGAACTTTCAGGAACTGTGTAAGTTTCCTGAGAAAGACACAGTGAGGTAGAGTAAAGGTTTTGTTCTGGAATTACTGAGAGGGCAGAAAAGATGGCTAATATTGTGTGTAATCAGAAAGGTGAAAGGAAAAGGACACTTACTTGGAGAATTACATTGACTATTGTATCTCAGCACACCAAAAAACCCCCCAGAGCCCAATAATGAAAACATGACCAAACTGGTGGTTCTAGTCCAGAGTGAATACACAAACTAGCTGCCAGTGAGCTGCACTTGACAGGCCAATGGTTACAGCACCATTCCAATATTGTGGAGCAGGAATATGAGGAAGGAGCATGAATGCACTGGTAGAGAAAATTGAGTCCAATATTGTTCAATACCTCATAAGTGATTTGAATGATGAGATCAAGGATACCCTGATGAAATTTGGTGATGATACCAAACTGAGAGGGGAAGTGGACACTTTGGAAGGGAGAGCCACCCTCCTGGATAGATTGAAAGAACAAGTGAACAAGAACCTTATGAAGGACAAGTGTAATATCTTGTATCTTGGAAAACATAATCCAGGACTGTATCACAGATTGGGATCTACCCAGACCCGGGGTTGGTCTGGTGGACAAACAGCTTGAGAAAAGAAGGCTCAGAGAGAACTTTATCACCATGTCCCAGTATTTATAGGGTGGCTACAAAGAAGATGGAGACCCCCTGTTAAGAGGAGTCATGTGGAAAAGATGAGGGGGAATGGGTATTGAGGAGTAATCTTGAGGAGATTACTATTGGTCACAAGAGGAAAATGTTTCCCAATGAGAAGAATCAAGCATTGGAATAATCTCCCCAGGCAAGTGGTGGATTCCCCAACACTGGATGCTTTCAAGAACCAGCTGGACAGGGTGCTGGGCCATCTTATCTAGACCATGCTTTTGCAAGAAAGGTTGGACCAGATGAGACTTGAGGTCCCTTCCAGACTGGTAGTCTGTGATTCCATGGAAAGATTTAAGACTTGCAGACTTAGGCTACATGAGCCCATGCTGACTTCTGATGTTCTGCTAAGCAGGTCCACTTGGTACTGATATTTTATATATTAAACTCCTGCCCATGCAAGGAGGTGAAAGGAACCAACAACCTCTTCTTTAAGCTCTGAGGAGCTTCATGAAAGTGCACCCAGCTGAATGGTTTTTCTCAGTTCTGCAGGTATAACATCAGATCCTTTGCTTGTGCTCTTTAGTGGCACCAACAACTATCCTCACCCCAAGGCACTGGAGGCATCTGTGACCTTCTTTGAATGGCCTCTGTGCTCTGGAAATGTGAGTTAGTATTTTGAAGTGTAAATTTATAGACTGAGAGTTGCTAAAAGGATCCTATTTGATCTCTGGTGAGTGTCAAAATTATGAGAACTGGATTCCAGGGGACCTTTGAGAGAAGAGGAAAGAATTGGTCCCAAGCAGAGCCCTTTTAATATGGATTTCCAAATGAGCCTTGGGCAGCAGTAATTATGTTCTTGAGTTCCCGGTCAAACACTTTTTTTTCCCTAATGAGGACAGTCTGTCCTGCTGCTTCTCCAACACTATTATGATATCTTCCTCATTTGCTGTATGAAAAATAAACACCAGTCTTGGAGCTTTCCCAGAATCTACATGACAGGACTTTATCTGACTGCCTGATGTGGAAGCGCACACCTATCCCAGACATGGCATGACTGGACTACCTAGGCACTGGTCTCTGTCATACATTACACATTAAATGGATAGCGGTCCAGGCTGGAGTTTAGATGGATTGGGAACAACATCACTGAAGCTGTGTCCTGGGACTGCTGTCAGTCATATGGTGCTGTCAGTGCTGTGGTGACTTGCAAGTAACTGTGGCAGTAAAGTCCTTGCCCCAGAGATGCCTCGGAAACTCAATACATCTGCCATTTTATGTGGAGCATTTACTGTTACTCAAGAAGCTTTACTGTGTCAGCAGGGAATTTTGTTTGCATCCCCTTAAATGCTGCTGTCTGTCCTTTTAAAAAAGTCTTTTAAAAAGTCATTGCCTTGCAGCTGTGGAGGGAAACCTCATAATTCACAGCTACTGGGGCAGTGTAGCAGCAGGCAGCCCCTAGCATTGGCAGGACTGGGACTGTCTGTCCCTGTGCAACAGGCAGCTCCGGGCCTGGACACTTTGTCCCAGTCAACAAAGAGGGGGAACTCCTCCCCAGTTCAGGGACAGCAGGATCTGACTTCTGGTGCTTTGAGTAGCAGTTTAAGGCCACCAAATGGTAATTTCTTTCCTTTTAAAAATTTTCCCCCTTTCTCAAGGCAGCCAGCTGCAGTACCAGTGTGGGGGAAAGGCTCAAGTAGCAATAAAGAGATGTAACAGGATTTTGTCTTACATAGAGATGCAATGGGATTTCACCTCACTTCTCATATCACCAATAAATTCCCCCATCTGCAAGGACTAAATGAAAGAAAAGGGTTAGAAAAAACTTTAAAACAATGTAGCACATTTGACAATATGTTTCTTACAGCAGCCAGTGACTTGTGTCCTTCTGGACAGCAAGAGCTGGGGAGCACTGCAAGAGGATTTTGAAGGCCTTTGTAAGGGTGGTAGGTCTGAATAGCTAGAGGTGAACTATCCCACGATGGGCCTGAGGTGCTGCAATAAAACCAGTGGCAAGGTATTCATACCATCTTGCTGGGACCAGTAGCCCATGATGCCTTCCCACTCAGTCACAGCCAAAATTGCATTTGCTATAAACAAGCATAACTGACAGCTGGGTTTTTTAAGGGCCAGTGTATTTATTGACCCAATCCACAGCAAAGGGAAAAAAAAATTATGTAACAAAATGAGTAATGCTGAGTGGGTGAGGGAATTTCTTGGTGTTTTCTAACATGCAGCTACCTTCAGCAGAAGTGTGTGTGGCTAAGCTTTCATCACTGACAATGTGAAAAAAAATATTTTGCTTCAAAAGGGAAGCATTCCCCCATGCTAGTAAGTCACCCTTCAGAGCATCCTTCCTGTTCATGCTAACCATGAGTAGCCATGCATGCAAAGATCTCTTCTTTTTCACCACTAAAAAAGAGCAACCTGGTACAAAAGTCAATGAAAGAGGCCATCCAGGCAGCCTCAGATGTCAACAGTCACTGCAGCTGTTCAGTCCTCAGAAGGCATCGTGGGCCTGCATCAACTGCCAGGCAGAATTAGGAGACTATTCAGAATTTTCCTGAGAAAGAGTGAAATAAAGCCAGGCAGGCAATGTGTCTAATAAGGGGAGTATTTCCCATGTCACTGGAAGGAAAGCAGCAGTTCACTGCCATTGAGAACTTCCCCCTCTACCTTTGCAAATGTGCCCTTGGTGGTCCGAGATGCTGTTCCCCAGATGAGACAGTTGTGAATACAGCACTACACTTGCCATGGCCCTTCCTTTTCCAGTGATACCAAAAGCTTCTGTGATCTGGGGTGGAGAAAGGCGGGAGGAGATGTAATAGTGTATCATTACTTTAATTTCACATATTCATTGTTCTGGGAGACATTTCCAAAAGCAGCCAAGTCTCTTTTTCTGAAGTGCCCACCATGTCACAATGCTGTGAAGTTTCCTGCTGTCTTGTGACAACATTTCAGCTCCTGTGAATTTCCCCTCACATTTAGTGGGTTTATCCTCCATCACCCAGGATGAAAAAGGTGCCAAAGCTGCTTTAGGCTGAAAGATGCTGACATCCCAGGAGAGAGGGGTTACTTCAAGCTTGTCAAGCACTCTCCATGCTCTCATTCACTCTCATTTATAGAGGTACCTGACAAGGAGGACTGTAACACAAATGTCCCAGTTGTCACAGGGCTGCAGAAGGATGAATTTCCCCCTGCAGGATCTTGCATTAAAGCCCCTGCCCAGGACAGCTGGCCAGTGGAGTGATTTGTGGGGCCTGCTGATCCAAGGACTAGAGCTGAAACCACTGAGCATTCAGTGGTTCATCTGGTGTTGTGATGTAAAGTGATTTTTGGTTGGATTTGCTGTTACATGTTTTTGAAAACTTTTAGAAAGCCTTCACCAGTTTATGTACGTGCTAGACTGATCACTGATAGCAGGAGAAATTCTGACTTGCTGCCCCCCATTCTTGCCCTCCACCGAAATCCTTGTTTACAAAGACTTGTTTCCTTTTAAATCATTCTCCTGCACATCTAATAGGGCCGACCTGCTTCTTTTCAAAGTGAAATACCACGGTACATTCATTTAGGGCTTGATTGCTCACTCCCTGTAGATCACAGCCAAACTCACATTGCGCCCCTGTGAATGATGAGCCAGGTCTCTCCTCAACAGAAAAAATGTAGGCATGTTATTTTTGTTGCTGCCTAAAGAAGAGCAATAGATAAATGGGTTTTTCTTTTTCTTTAAATACTTCAGGTTATAGCCCTCCTTGCTCACTAAGTATTTTTCCTTTGGGGCTCTGGGTTCCTCTTTTGTCTATCAGAAAGAAGAATGTAACAAACTGCTAGACCATCACCACCTCCTTCTCACAACGATCTGCATGTCATCACCATCTGTTCAGTAAATCAGGGTTGGGGATTTACCCCTCGCTAATCAAGACAGGATGAAACTGAATTATGCTTGAAATGGTGAAACTCCTTCCACAGTGTTGTATGTGCCCCAAGTGTGCCACTGGCAATCCTCCCAGTTTCTTTAAAGCAGGGAAATCCTAGTGGCACCCACATCAATGACTTTTGTGGAACTTCCCAAAGCTCCCTTCCACCTGAGTTCCTTTCTCTATCATATTAATTCCTGCTTTGCACTGCTTTTCAGAAAGACGCTCCAGGTCAAAAGGACAGAAACCCCAGGTAGTTTTAAATTTAATGGACAATTGTAGTAGGTAGCTGAGCAGAATGGATAATACATATGCAGTATATATCCCGTGGGGGTTTTTTTCATTTTCAGTGCTTAGTTTTTAGTGCCACCCTTATCCCTCCCCTCTCCAAGTAATTTTCTTTAACAGAGCTCCTTGCAGCTCACTTCCTTAGAAGTGGAACCTCAACCCCAAAATATACAAAACCAAGCTGATCTTTTGAACCCAGAAAATTATGTGGGTTTGAACTTAGACAAAAAGGAACCCAAGCACATTGCTTACATTTGCTGGTATGAAAGCTGGCAACAATTGGTTAAAGTATATTTAAAGTGGTTCTATATGCAGCCTCCCTTCCCCGGGGCATGGGGCTCTCAGAGCGTCCCAGGGTGTCCAGCACTTGCAGTGTCACCCAGCCACAGATTCTTGACAAGCTCAGAATGTGCCAGGAATCAAACAATGTGTCAGCCACACAGTGCTCAGCACTCCCCAATTCCCTGGAAACTCACTTCTTCCTTGCTGGAGGAATGTATTTAAGACAGTGATCCCAGGGGCATCCCAAGCAAGACACACAGGTGACAGCACCCCTGTCACCAGCTCTATATTTGTCCCACAGCAGTCAGCCTGGCCTTTTCCTTGTGTGTCCCATGGTTTGGAAATGGACTCCAAACATGGAATGTTTCCAAGGCAGGAATTTACCTTGTTCTTTGCAGTAATAAATCGCGTTTAGATCAGGTACCACCTCTGGAGCAGTCCCACTTCTCCACTATGATGAGAGTCCATCCCTAGTTTGGCCTTACTTCTGTGATCAAATTGCAGTAAGTGTTTTTTTTTTGTCAGTGCTCATCATATTTGGGATGTCTTTGAGTGCAGCCTGTAAACTGCCTTTATGGGAAATACTCTGAGGACACAACATAGTTGAAGACATTTGGTCAGGTGGGCTGATGGCCTGAAGTTCCTACCTGTCACCCCATCTTTTTACTGCAAATAAAGGAGGTTGGATATGGAAAAAAAAGATAAATCCTATAATTTGGATTTGCCTCTTCCACTGGATGAAGGGTAGCACGGATTCCCAGGTGACAGTGAGCTGGACCTGTTACTCCAGGGCATAGGGGACACATGGCCATGCTGTGCCTCACATCACTGGCAGAGGACCATGATTCCCTTGCCTCCATGCCAGCAGTCCCAGGCAGTCCTTGGTAGCTGCCCTGCAGATAATCTGAAGTCTCAGATTATCTGAGTTAAGGGAGAGGTTGCTCTCAACAGCTCCTGGCCTGCATCAGGTGCTTTCCTTATTTTTTTTTTTTAATTTGAAAACTACTTGAAATTTTTTTCTTTTCCTATAGTTTTCCTTTTTTTTTTCCTCTAGATTCATGACTGCTGCTTGCTGATGAAAGTAGCTGGAATACCAAAGGTTGAAATGCTTTGGGGAGGTGGGTAGGCTGTTCAGTCAGGAGGCAAGGAGCCTCCTTCCTTGAGGAGCAGGAAGTCCATAAAAATTTTGCTGTTGGTTTTCAGAGGTGAAAGTGTCAACCCAGGGTTTCCAAGCTCTTGGCCCGACATCTGGGCTCTGGGGAAGGGCACCAGAGGGCACTGCTTGTGTGCCACACTGGTTGGGTGTGCTTGCCAAATTTTTCTCTCCAAATGAAAGCTGCAGAATAGCATTTTAATGTGATGTTAATTTGCAGGTTTTTTTTAAAGAAATAGATTTTGCCGTTAATGTATTGTCTTATCTTGCAGTGGACTTGGCCAGTGCTAGGTTAACAGTTGCACTTGCTGATTTTAAAGGGCTTTTCCAATGTAACTGAATCCATGATTCTATAATGACTTAGGAGTGAGGACATGTGGTGAAGGGCTCTTTCAGTCCCGTGCACAGGCTGATGCACAGAGGCATGAAAACAGCCTAATGGGAATTGGTTTGAAATATTCTTGGCTATGAAGTAGTGGGGAAGTACAGGAAAAGAAAACAAAACATCCACCAAATCCACTGAAAATAATGTCAGCTGGGCTGTGAGGCTCTTCTGCTTGAAAGACATAGTAATGCTTGCCAGTTTGCTTTGTTTCTAGTAGTTTAAAATGTCTCTGCAATTAGTATTATGGAAAATATATAACTGACTAATACCGTCTTAGGAGTCACTATTTCAAATGGAGGAACTGTGAATTCTCTTCCAAAACGAGAAGGCAGCTCTTATGATACCAGAAGTTGAAGTCGCTACAATAGAAGATGAGTAAAATTGTTTGTTGTTTTTGTTTGAACCATGTTAGACTGCTTACCGAGTAGGTGCTTTGCTGGAATAAACCAAAGTAATCAGAAATCTGCCCCGAATTTCCACAGTGCCTCTGAATTCATTCAATTACATCCACAGACATATTTCTGATGTATGAATGACTTCTGAACTCAACCCTATGCCTCAGAGCTGTTGACTGAAGTGTGGTGTTGGGAGGCTTTAACAGTGACCCTGTTTGGGTCTGAGTTGTGCTGCTGCTTTGGGCAGTGGAGGACATCATTCCACAGGGACTTGCAACCAGGGATTGGCAAGGACTTCTGAGGGATGAAAACCCCATGGCAGAAACCTGTGCCACCAGCAACCTCCATCTCAGGGAACAGGTTTTGGGACAGCTAAAGGTGTAGACAGGTAGCTTTGGGCTTTCCAAAAATACTTTTTAGGGGCTTAATGCACTTCTGAAAATGCTTTTACCAATGTCATTTGTCAAAGGGCTTCAGCACGAGGTTTGCTGGGTTCCTGAAGAGCCCTGGTCAGCGTCTCCACTTGAGAGGAGAGCTGGGGAAGGAGCTCGCTTGCTGCCACGCTCCTGCTCCCTGGTGGGTCTGCTCTGGGCTGCAGCCAGAGTGCAGAGGGCCAGACCTTTACTGAGCACCAGGAGCTGCCCCCATGAGCAAACTCCCAGCAGAGCCACAGGCAGATGGAATGCCAGGGCAGCCAGGACAGCCTTCCCAGCCCAGGGTGGAGCAGCGCCACGGAGTGGGCGCCCCTCACTCCCCTCTGCAGGTTCCTCTTCTGCACCGTGGAACTCCCCCTGTGCTGATGCCCGAGGGGATTTCAGATTTCACGGTCTCTGGTGCAGAGAGAGCCCCTGAACAAGCCACAGTCTTCAAAAGGTCTCTGCTGCCAGACTTATTGTCCCCAGCATACCTCTAACAGGTCCCCCTGGCTTAGGGACTGAGTTCACCCAGTGGTATTTTAGAGAGACAGGAGAGTCTTTGTACCCAGAGAGGAAGGGAAACCTTCCTGAAGGAAAGGAGGAGTAAACTCCTGGGTGCAAGAGCATTTAATATGTGTGCCCCATGGCTCTGCACTGCCCCTTTCTGTAGGGACCCACTTCAGAGAGCCCTTGGCAGCTGCTTTGAGATGACGTCTGTCTCTCTTTGCTTTTGTACCTTGTGTGCAATTCCCAGGTGAGTCAGCTGGGACTTCAGAGGGGTTTGGTGAAAGCAGAAGCCATCTTCTTGTGCACTGAGGGCTTGTTAGAGACTGTTGAGAAGAAACAGTCACTTTTCCTGGCATGCCTTTAGTCAGTGTGACCTTAAGAGTGTGAAAAACAGGGGGCCCGGCAGTGACTGCCGTGGTTAAACAGCAGCAAGAGCATTTTCACAAGAGGACTTCAGTCATTAACTCAGAAAACTTCCATGAAGGCAGCAGGGCTTTTGGGTAAGGTTTGAAGAGTCAGGCACTTGCAATGGCGTGGAAAACACCAGAAATGGATGAACAGGCTGTGAGGTGCTGGAGTGTTCGTGTTACCAGCAAGGGTGGTTAGGGAGGAGTTGTCTCTTAGGTTATGCAAAAAGCACCCAGTGATGTGGCATTTAATGGGGACACCACAGTTGAGTTATTGATCAGAGCTTTCTGCTTTGCAGACCAAAATGGTGGTCCTACATATTTTTGCCATCCTAAATGGAAATGGGTGATGTCCAGAAACACTGAGTAACAAAGTCAGCAAAGTTAATGAGATTAGAATGTCTTTCTCATGAGAAGACTGATTTGCAAAGGCCGACTGTGCATGTAGGGGTCTGGCTTTAATCATCTCCTCTAACATTTAGGCAACTGGAGATAGTTTTCTAATAGAGTTCTTGCTGCACAAAGCAACCAACCACCCAGCCATGTAATTTCCTACATAGGTACTATCTGGGGATTTTATGACTGACTTTATCTTTTGTTAACATGCAAATTACCTACCTACCTCTCCATCTATACATGGATTTCTTTGGACAAGAGAAACTATTTTTTTAAAAAATATTCTCCAGTATTTGAGAAAAAAGGTTTTTATTTTTCTCATGAAGGGTTTGACCTAGTGCAGATCCAATCTGCATGTTTCATCCGAATTTGCTGGTTTAAAAACTACAAAAGAGAAGACATGAGAAGTGTTCCTTTTACAGTGACATATTTCAAGATGGTTTTATACTTAGTGAAATTACAGCTGGCACCCCGAGTACCACACAGTCTTAACCCTACAAATTGAAACTGGATTTTTAGAAAGTCTTTCAGATGCCTTTTGGTAAAGCTGTGGTTACTTGTCTTGATTTATGCTAGCAGTCACCTCCAATATCAAAGATGTATTCCAATGTTCCAAAGGTGCCTTGGCTCACGACTGAAAGGATTTCATACTGGCCCTGCCAGTGCTTTTATTTTTTGGAGGATGGATGGTGTGTTACAAACCCAATACCTGAAAACGTGGTGATAATTACATTTAAGTTTCAGAAGATGGCGTTGAAGATTTGCAATTAATATCCTAAACCTCCAGCGCAGCGCGGTGACAGATTCTGTGACCTGAGACGTTGCAGCAGAGAGGATGTGGATGGATGTGCGCTGGGGACGTTAGAACAGACCAAAACCAGAGTGTCGTGGAAAGACACACGTGCTTGAAACCCAAAGGGCGGCAACAGAGACTTTCATGCAAGCCCGGAGCTCGCTCCTTCATCCACCAGCTCCCACCACGTTATGGCAGGAGGCTCTGAAGGCAGGCAAGCCAGTGTGTTCCAGCCCTGGTGCCTCAAGATGGGCTTTGTGGAGGCAGCATCCCCTGGGCTCAGCGGGGAGGGAGCCGCTCCCGGCCGGAGGTTGTTGCTGTCCCTGCTCCCGCGGCTGCCGCCCCGTCGGGGTTCGCTGCCTTCAGACCGGCGCCGCTGCTGTCCCCCACCTTGCCCCCCAGTTCACACCTTTCGGGCTGCAAAACACGGAGTAGGCTGGACGGGGACAGCCCGAGCCTTGGGGGGAAAGGAGGCGGGTGTGTGTTTCATTCCGCTCCGCGATCCCGGCTCTGTGGCCCGAGCAAAGAGGGGTTGGGTGGCAGAGGGTGGCGGC
>VXBC01002771.1:106031-269300 GCA_013399945.1 Ploceus nigricollis
GCCATCTAGCTTTGCTCTGCTTTGTTTTCCCTCGTGGGAAAAAAAAAAAAAAAGATATTCAGGAAAGAAAAGGGAAGTTATTTCAGCCAGGTTTGCAGATGTCCGGATGCTGGGGAACTTTCTAAGTAATTCTGGGAAAAGGTGTGGGAATGTGCTTTTCATGGAAATAATGGATAGACCTGTAAAGTGCTGCTTGGTGGGTTTCTTAAGTGGGATTGTTCTCCTGAGTCAGGGTCAGTGTGGGTGTGTAGATGTGTGTGTATGTGAATGTACATTGTACACATGTGTATATACTATATATATATATATATATATATATATATATCTATATCTATGTATATATTCAGTACTGTGTGAATTTGTAGGAGTCAGCCAAGTGGACCAAATGGCCATTTGAAAGCGAGGCAGGGGATTTTGGGTGCAGCCCTGTTGGAGCTGGAGCCAGCAGTTGCTTCTCTCCAGGCAGCTGAGTGCAAGTTTGCAGGTCCCCTGTGCAGAAGCCTTTTCTATGCAAAGTCTGGGGGGAAACACAGCTACTTCCTTGTTAAATCTGAGGAAGTGTACTGAGCTGGTGGGTTTAATTGTGACGTGAACTTGGAAAATGTGACCAACATCAACTTCTTCTGTGCAGATTTTTCCTTTTAAATGGAAATGTGAAGTTTGTGGGATTTTAGTTCCTACTGAATTCCCACGCATCAGCAGCCCTTTTCATAAGATGAGAGAGCATTAATGCTACTGTGCCCAAAAAAATTTAGCATTTATATTCTTTTTTTTTTTTTTGGACTAATATGACCTTCTGGGTGGTGCTGACCACTGGGCTCAGAAATCTTATGCAAACTTGTCTCTTGGCCTTAGCACAGATCTGAAACATAAAATATCCATACTAATTTATCACAGTGGTTGTTTTTTGTTTGTCTGTTTGTTTCTCCTTGTAGACTGCCGACTCCACATCTGCTTATATTACCGTGAAATACTGGTGAAGGAGGTGACAACTTCCAGTCCTGAAGGCTGTAGGATATCCCACGGCCAAAGCTACGAGGTCAGCAGCCTGGACCAAGTTATATTCCCCTATCCAGAGGATAATGGCCAGAGGAAGAACATAGAAAAACTGCTGAACCACCTGGAACGAGGAGTAATTCTATGGATGGCACCTGATGGCCTCTACGCTAAGAGACTTTGCCAAAGCAGGATCTACTGGGATGGGCCTCTGGCGCTCTGCAGTGACCGACCCAACAAGCTGGAGCGGGACCAAACATGCAAGCTCTTTGATACTCAGCATTTTTTAGCAGGTAATTCCCACTATGGCTTTGATACCCTTTTGGAAATGTCACCTGGTAACGGTGCAAATCAGCTTTATGGGAGCGCTCTTTTCATTAAAGTGAGAATTGCCCCTTGATACTTCTGGGCAAATGCAGACAAGGGGTGCTTGAATCCTGAGTAATCCTATAAATTTCTGCTCTCTGCATATTCAATGTCCCTGCATAGACCAGCAGGAGTCAACTGAGGCTCAGCTGGTGACACCCAATCTCTCACATGCCTATATGAAGAATAAGGAGGAACCTAGCAAAATAGCTTTTCCATAAATTGACACAGAAAACTGGATCCTCATTCTTGGATTTGCTAGTCTAAGTCATGGACAGGTCTGTGGTCTGCGCCTGCACTCCTCTCAGCTTGACCCAGGGCAAGCCTGACGTCTTGCCCAGAGTATACAAATTTCAGTAGCAAGCCTTCTTTTCAGTCTGTGCCAGTATCTAAAAGATATCTAGGAATTCAAAAAGATTTCACAAACTCCGGAATTTCAGGACTGCCTAATATTCTGAGCAAGGAGGTGCATGCCTCACCAGAGCTCTCTGGAAAGGTCTCATTTTGCACAAGGTAGTGCAGGGAGGGAGCAGGGGAGTGCTTTAGGACAGTGCCTTGTCCTTCAGCCCGTGAAGGGAAGGGGCAAAGCTTCACCCCCACTTCCCAGCACACCTGCACAGATAGAGAGAGGAGAGCTGTCCACCCATAGGAACTGGCGGGAGATAGTCATTGTCCTAGAGGACAGCTTGGGCTGCAGGAATAGACATTGGCCCTTTCTGGATATTTCTGGCATCACTTAGAGGTGAACTAAGTGGCTATGGTTTGGTGTGTTTTCTTACTAGAACAGGGCAGCAGCACTGGCATGACACTCTCAGAGGAATCAGGCCTTGCAAAATTTAAAAAACCCCAACAAATGAAATCCAAATCATCCAAATCAATCCAAATCAAGTTTTAGCATACTTTATATTCCAAGGTTGATAATGCTGTCCTAGAGAAACAGCCAAGAAAAAAATGCATTTAGAGAGAGAAATCTTATATAGATGTGAGAATTGACAGTTAGAAAGGGGAATTTGAGGTCAGGCATTGGGTTGGGCTTCAATCACATGCTAATTTAAAGATGTATAATTCTGCGCCTGGTGATGGTTTTGGAAATCCCTTTCCCTTTTCTCAGGTGGTTTTTTAGATGTGCTCTGGGTTCTTCCAAATGGTTCACAGGACATCTCTTTTTAGACACCTAACCCCAAAGATCAGCTCAAGCAATAGTTATTTTTCACCCCTCCTAAATTACTTATGCACCAGTGCCTGTGCAAACCCAAGTGTGTGGTTGCAGTCACAGTCTGTGGCGTGTGCAAAGTGAGTTTTTGCATGTGATGATGCTCAGCGAAGTTTGGAAGTGACTTGCCATGGGTCTGTCACATCTGCTGTGTTAATTTAATGTGCTGAGGTCCCAGCCTGCAAGCAAACTCAGGGATTCCCCTGTGCTGGGAAACTGGGACTCTCCTGGGAAGAGAGGCAGATGATCTCTGCCAGGAGAGGGAATCATGAACAGCAGAGAAAGGGACAGATGCAGAACTGCTACGAACCAACCACAGCTCTTGGGAAACCACTGAGGAGCTGAACCCTACAATGCAAACTGCACTGGAGCATCGGGGCCTGTGCTGAGAAAACTAAAATGGGGCAATAAATCAGAAACCAGGGGAATGGTCTCTGTGGAGAGAGATAAATGCATTGTAATTGTTGTAAATTGGGCTGGGTGGAGAGTAGAAGAACAGAGGAAGAGAGCTTGGAGTGTGAGGGTGGCAGCCAGAGAACAACTGGTGGGACAGAAGGAGTGGCAGCTGGAGCAGGAGTATCAGGAGGTGGGAAAGGTTTGGGGAGGCACATGGGGAGCCCTTTGGTGCTGGATGATGCACTTAGGCCTGGAAAGGAAGATGGAGCGGGTGGAAGGTTTTGGAGAAGTGCAGGGCTGAACTCAAACCGTGATTATCCTGGTGGTGGGAAAGAAAGGGCTTTCTTCTCCAGATCTGTGCTATGGGCACTCCCACAGGTACTCAGGATTTGGAGAATTGCTGAGGTCAAGTAAAACAAGGGAAAGAGGAAGTTGAAAGAAGTTGCACATCAGCTGGATTGGCCTTGGGTGGATTGTCCTTCCTTGTCCTGTAGCAGCACAGAGGGAAACAGAGTCCCATGAAAATAGCTCTTTCTTGCCTTATCCCCAGAGAGCTCATGGCACATTTCAGGGTTTTTTGGGGAGACTTTGGGGAAAGCTACATTTTACTCCATGTTTTAAGTGAGCTGCCCATTGTTTTACTTGCGTTACTGTCCCTCTCAGTAAGAGTAGTAGTCCAAGCCAGGGATGCTGTTGGGATAGCCACTGAATCCACACCTTGGTCTGAAAAGCTTGTAGTTAGAGTAGGAATGGCAGGGGTGTATTTTGGGAAAAGATGCATTTGTCATGTCAAGTTCAAAGGTTCCCCTTTCCCTCTCTAGCAGGGAGGGTGCTTCATTATAATACATTGGCTTTAATATTAATTGCAGGTTTTTCCAGAAAGCATGAACAGGGTTATAAATTAAAATGGAATATTTATCTATCAGCTGTGTAGAAACACGGCACTTAACACACACTTTAGCAAGGATGTTGTGTTAGATTGAATTTTCTCTTTTCTGGATGGAAATGCAGTGTCAAAACCACAACATTTGGTCCACAACACTGGAGATTTCGGTCTGCGTGGGAGTACCTTATAAAGGCCTCCCCTGCTACTTTTCATAGGGGACACTGACTGTTGGAATAATAATATTTGATCATTTCACTTTGCACAAGGTTATGGGTTACCAAAGAGAGTGCAGGGGCACAGAAGACACAGAGAGCTCTTTTGCTGGCTCAGTACATGGCTGAAGTAGAGCCCTTTCCCCTTCCTTACCTCAGTGTGACAGTGACCTTACCTCTGTCACAGGCTGGCTGTGGCTAATTTTTGTGCCTGGCAGGATTTTGTCTCTGGCACTACTAAGCCATTGGTTTCAGTGCTGCTCTTGTGTGTCTGCTTGAATGGTTCCCAGCTACCAGTAGTGCCTGCTCCAGGGGTTCTGCTGTCAGGGTCCCATAGAAGTAAAAGCTGGAAGACATCTCGGTTTGTGCATATGAAATTAATTGTGAGACAAAGTAAACAGAAAAGTTGCAGTGTTGCAACTAGCTCCCCCTGATCCTAGGGAGGGTCTCCAAACTCAGTGTCTTGTGCTTACCTTTTGTCTTTTTCCTGACCTCACTCATCAACCCCTGGAGTTACTTTATCTTCTCCACTGTGCTCCAAGGTCATCTACAAAGTCTGTCTTACTGGCCTGTACTGGTTTTGACTGCAGCGGGGTTGATCTTCTTCGTAGCGGTCCTTGTGGTGCTATGGTTTGGATTTGTGACCTAAACAGTGCTGATAACACAGTGACAATTTAGCTGATGTTGCACAGTGCAAGCACAATGTCAAGGCTTTCTTCTTATCTCATTCTGCCCTCACAGGCTGTAATCTGGGGTGGACAAGAGTCTGGGAAGGGGCACAGTCAAGGCTTCAGCAATCCCAGCTGAGGGCTATTCCATTCCATATGACCTTGTGTTCTGCCCAAAAACAGGGCATGGGGGAATTAGCCAGAGGTTGCTGTTGCTTGGGCACTGGCTGTGCCCAAGCAACAGCCACTTGGCTGTGCCCAAGTCAGCTGGTCACAAGTGATTGCTTTTTCCACCACTTGTTTTTCTTTGTTTTGTCTTTGTTTGTTTCTTTTTACCCATTAAATTGTCTTTATCTCAACTCACATTTTTTTTTCCTTTTGCCATTCTGTTTTTCTCTCCCATGCTGGTGGTGGGAGTGAGTGAGTAGCTGTGTGGTGCTTGCCTGTCTCCCCTGATTATTCCACAGCACGGTACTTTCTCTCTTCCCAGAGCTGCAAGCCTTTGCCCACCATGGACGTTCGCTGCCGAGATATCAGGTCACTCTGTGCTTTGGGGAGGAATTTCCAGATCCTCAGAGGCAGAGGAAGCTAATTACAGCCCATGTAAGTAGGATTTCTGCCTTACCTAAAACAAGCACACTCCTTGGAGGATATGAATCTGCCAGTCAGGCTTTTGTGCCTCATGTAGATTATGAGGGAGGTAGTAAATTGTTGAAAATGCAGCACTTTCCAGAGCAAGGTTTAATCCCCAGATCTGCCAAGGCCTGACTGGAAGCCCTCAGTAGGGCAGAGCACCTGATTTTCCCTCTCTACAGAGCGTATCATTTGTGATCTGTTGCAAATCCCATCTAAAGCTGAAATGTACCTGGAAATGCTGGGTGTGTTGTTATCACCACCAGCCCAGTTGTGCAGCTGCTTGAGTTGCCTGGCCACTGCAGGATGTGATGTGATGCTTTTATACCCACTGCACCTGAAGGTGCCCCAGAATCCCAGCCTGTATCTCAAGGGCCTCAGCCCTTAATGGGATGCAGAGGCTGCCTGTGCAGCTTCAGTAGCTGTCAGGCTCATGGGCTGCCTGACCTCAGTTCACACACACTCAAAGCTGCTGTTTCAGGATGCTCTCTGAGAGAGGGTGCTGGTGAAGACTGAGACCAGGTACTTTCTGAATTGGCTGTATTGGCCCATAAAACCACAAGAGAGGTGGTAATGCTCACATTAGTGGCAGGGCTTAGTTTACTGCATCCTTGAGAAGAAAACGGGTGTCTTTTAAATTTTTCGAAAGCCCCTTTAGTAGCAGGATGGGTGCCAAGTCAGACTTCTGCCATAAGCTGTTCCCTGTGCTTAGCTGTGTAGCTTTTGTGCTGCCACACTGCTGCCTGGCAGGTCTCTGGGGTGGAAGTTGAGAAGCTCACAAATCCATCCTGAGCTGTGCAATGACTTCTTAGAGATGGTTGCCCATCCCTGACTCTCCTTCAACTATTTTCCATTCTTATTTTGGCTTTCCAGCATTCCGTCCCTGCTTCGTAGCATCCTCCCTCCAGCCCCCTTATCCATCTCTTGTCCTGGTATCTTCTCTGTGAGCCTGTACCTCCTGCTCTTTCCAGAGCTTTGCTTCCCCTTTGCCAATTGCTGAATCTGCTCATCCTCCTGATCTGTCCTGACTCGTGTGCTGGTGGGACTCTACCATCCCACCAAACAGTTACACACTGAAAGCTGCCTGGGGCACCTGTCCCAGTGCCTTCCCATCTCCACCTTGGCATTTATTTCCTCCAAAACAGTGCCTGTGTCTTTTAACATGGAGGGATTGGCTGACAGCAGGAGAGGGTTGTGGACAAGTGTCATCAGCCTGTCCTCCTCTGAGAGTAAGGAGAGCTTCAGCTCTTTGTTCTCAATGTACAGCTCAAATATTTACAGTCAGAGCCCAAAGCCCTGAGAGGGAATGGTGGTTTCTGAAGAGACAGAAGTGAAGGCAGTGTTAACTCATACAAATCCCACTTGGTGGTTGAACAAATTCCTCATCAGAGCTCGAATGAACAGAAACAAAAGTAACCTTGATGTTAGGTTGAAATCTAACTTCAGACACAGTCATTTGGCGACATATCTCAGCCTACCTGAGGGCTCCAACATTTCAAGTTAAGTCCTCAAAGTACTTTGCAGTGCAGACAAGACTTTTGGCATGTTCAACATGTGTTTCAACACTTGGAGTGGCCGTGGGCATGTGTGTCCTGTGGGCATTGCTCACAGCCTGGGGCTGGCTAAGGGACTGCAATTTTTGATACATCATTTGTGTCACTGCTACAGTCCCTTATAATGAAGGTGGTGAAGGTAAGGAGTGTGTGCAGGTAGCGAGACACTTGGCAGCAGAGCTAGGCTAGGCTAGGCAAGACCGAGTTTAAAACAGAGATTAGAGAAAGCACTGAAATTGTATTCCCTTTCTGGTAAGCAGGACTGTTCTGCCCCATCTTGTTTTTAACTTAAAACCACCCTGAATAACTAAGATGAGGAGCGTGAAGTTTTATCACATGTCTGATTAACATTTTGTCTGTTCTTAAGGTTGAACCAATGTTTGCCAGGCAGCTGTATTACTTTGCTCAACAAAACAGTGGACACCTGCTGAGAGGCTATGATTTACCAGAACTTGTGACTAGTCCAGAGGATTATCACAGATCTATTCGCCATTCCTCTATTCAAGAGTAAGAACCTCAGAAGGAGTGGTTTTAAAGGCACTATAAAGATTGTGCAGAGTGGAAGAGCAGATCTGGGTCACGATTTGGAGAGCCACAATCCCAGCTGGATGCGTTCAGGGGTACAATGATAGGAAAGTGAGCAACTAGGACAACTGTATTGTACAATAAAATTGACGGGTCTTCAGCATTTGGATGCTACGTCTCACGTGGGGCTCCACTGTCACTGAGAATTAACTCGAAACTGACAAAATGATTGCTGTGTTTACGTTTGCTTAATGTTTTTCTTGGCTTTTGAGGACTGATCCTTACCGAAGACTTAAATCCAGAGTTTACACTGTTACCTTTGCAGGGCTATTTATTTTGGATTACTGATCTCAGGGAAAGTACATAAATTTGCCGTGTTCCCAGTTTGAAACTGTAGCTACTGTAGGTGGGTAGCAAATGTAGATGGTTTATTGAGAATAGCTAATACATGTAAGTGGTTATAAATTTAGATTCATAAGTGTGATGCCTATATTCTTGTATAGAATATTTCAGTGTATTTTTTGAAAACAATGCAATTCTTCAGAGACATATTTTTTTAATGCCTGACTGACACTTGTCCTGATAATGAATTTTGTTGCTGCCGTTGTTGTTATTGGATTAGCCTCCATGATAGCAGTTTCTAAAGTAATGCATTTATGGTACTGTGTTAAGAAAAGTGACCATTCAACTCATATTACCACTAAAATTCTGGAGTCCCAAAGAGCAGGTTTATAAATAAATTGCATTTTTCTTATAATTGTAAGCTACTGTGCATGCATTATACATACACACATATATGTATGTATATATGTATGTGTTAGAATTAAGTTGGCAAACCTTGCAAATAGCACAGAAATGGTCCAGCTACCCCTTTTTGATGTCACATGCATAAGCCAGGTTAAAATAACCACCACCTCTGACTTACACAGAGCCAACTCTGCTGTTTGTGTGCACTTGCAGCTTTCTTCCAGTGGTACTGAAATGAATGTGAAGGGAGAGCTCAAGGTGAGCAGCACTTGGCCTTCTGTACTAAGGCAATCAAGGAAATACTTGTTTGAATGTTTGCAGAATTTGATGCAGTTTGCAGCTTTCAGTGGTAGGGTGCTGTTAGAAAGACAAAGAGGTCTGTTGGGTGTGTGTGCCAATGAAGTTTCCTTGCTGGCAGGCAGACCATGTGGTCTTAGCAGCTTTCACTCCAGAGTATGATCCCCCTGTGCTTAGCAGACATACTTCACTTGACTTCCTAAATGAGGAAGAAAAAACGGTACTTGGTCTGGCAGCAGACTTGTGTTAGGGACTTTGAATTTATACATCTTAAAGATGCATACTCTTTTGGGATATATTATCCCCCTCCTTCTCCACAGTGCCAAGCAGAATGAACAGATCATTTCTACTTTGTTACTTGAAGGGGTTTTTTTTCCTGGCTTAAAGATTTTTGTAGGGGAGACCTCTTTCTTAGACATTAATAGCAATGCTCTGGGTGACCGTCTGAGATTTGCATGTGCTTTTGTCCTGCGCGTACATTTTACTGAAAGGGACTTCTGTGTTCAAACTTAACTGGTACAATACAAATATTTGGTGTGTTTTTCACTTTTTTTCTAGTGGTTGTTGCTTCATATGCTCATTGCTTCAGCTCACGTCTTGGAATAAAGTTCTATTTCCCCACCAACTCGGTGCGTATGTGTTGTTTTCATAGTGGGACAAATCTAACATGTGGTTCTGCACTGTGAACCTGGGCAGTGCTGCTGGCTGTCTATGGGGAACTCTGTTCTTAGCCAAAAGTGCAGAGAAAGGTCAAAAGGTAAGGATTTTTGTTTACGGAAATGTCTGCAGTATTAGCCACAGGTAGCAGAAAAAGGGAAAATAGGGAGGTTCCCCTTCGGCTGTTGGTTTCCAGGTCCATGGACAGTACAGCAGAGCCCCTGCAGCTGGGGATCTGGTGCTGTCATGTTCTGCCCCTGCCCTTCCAGGGCTTCTGGGGCTGGGGACGAGGCTGATACTCTCCTGCCCAGCCCAGCATGTTGGATCCTCTGATTGCCACTTAGTTCCTCGTTGTTAAGAGTTTCCAGTGCACTTTAAAGTGTGTAAAGCTAGGAAAGGGTGAAAAGGAGGATGGAAAAGTGAACTAAAGTAGTGAAGTTGCAAATAGGAGGGAGTTTACCAGGTAGCCCCTCTTTGTTGGAAATCAGGGTCCTGAGAGAGGTTTTTGGGTGCAGGAGATTACAGAGCAAGCAAGGTGTGAAATACAATTACAAGATCTGCAAAGCCTCTGAAGATGGGGGGGAGAATATTTTCTCTTTTTGTGCAGACTCCTATCAACTATCAAAGTGCACTACAATTTTTGGCTTTGGAATGCACTTTTAATTATTTTTCTTGAAGTAGCATAATTTAAAGCCAGCAACTGTGGGGAGAGAGGGAGGGAGGGAGAAGAGCACCATCTAATTTCTGGCCAAACACAACTTGCTTGGATGAATGGTGCAGGGGGTGAGTGGAAGGAAAATCAAGCTGTTATTTGTACCATAAATAGTTTTGCAACTTAAAGCTGCATTTATTTTTGTGACCATTTCTTACTGTTCAAAATAACTAGGAATACCTAAAGTGGGGAAAAAGCAAAATGCAAACAAGAAAAAAACCCCTGGAAACATTTTATCCTTTTAGTATCTTTTTTACAGTCACTGTGTGAAAGCATTTGAGATACTTCCTACCTCTGTTAAATTCTGTTTATAGTTTCTGAGGTCTACTTCCTTCCTGTTATGTTTTCGGTGGTGTTGTAAATGACATGTTTTACTCCTGTCAACACTGAAGGCATAGCTGTTTGGTTTTTTTTTTCAAACGTTTTTTGTGTCACTTTTGGTTTTTCTGATTTTAATACAGCCACAGTTGCAACCGTTTCTTGAAAGTATTTTGTAGCAGAGAAGCATCTATATTCCATATTTGGTTCTGTTGAGTAGTTTTGCCTGTAAACTGTATTAGCCTTAGAGGGGTTGTAGGTTAACCAGAAACAAGGAGATATATTTTAAGCTGAAGTACAGTGTAATGGGTTTTGTGGAAAAAACGCAGGATTCACGTGAAAACCCCTGTGGCCTTTCAGACAGGCATATTCATGGTGTTTACATCAGCGTTTGTCAGCAGCGTGGAGGTGGGGAAACACCCTCGGCACAGGGCTTTCAGGAAAAAGTAAAGCATTTTCTCTTGCACGCTCTCAGATCACTGTCTGTGTATACTTGTAGAGAGGCAGGGGGGAGGAAGGGGGAGGGAAGAGAGAAAGAGAAAGAGCACTCACCAGAAAGGCCAAGCAGATTGAAACAATCGTATGTATCTCCCAGGCAGAACTGTGTGTCAAATTTAGATAAACTTGAATGGAAAGATATTAAAGATTGCCAGGGTGGTTTTTATCTGAACTCTGATCTGGCTGGTAGTAGGCTGAGAGCTACTGATTTTTGATTTAATGCTTATGAGTTTGGTTGGCTCTGAAGAGGTGTCAGCAGCTCCCTGTGACTCAGAATAGTTGCAAGGTAGCTGGTGTGTAGCCATTCCAGCACTTAACTTTCAAGCGTGTAGCCAGGTAAGCACATCCTTGTTGCATCCCAGAGGAGCAGTCACATCCACTGTGACCCACAACCAGCTCCACTGCTGGGCTTCAGGAGCCAGCTGGCCCAATGCCTGTGGAATGCTCCATGCCCTGACCGTGCTGAAATGACAGTGAAGGAGGAGCTAACTTAGGTGTCTCAGAATAAGACTCTTGGAACAATAGATGTTAATAACTTACGGTGTGTGTGTGTGTATGCAGCTTCACTGTCCTTTTGGCAACTGGCAAGAGGAAAAGGCAATCACCTGTGCCCAAATGGAAACTGAAAAACAGGCTAGATGCCTTGGTTCTGGGTTTGGACTTGTTTTTCTGCTTGGCCCTAGCAGAGGCTGATTGGACAGCTGATATCTGAGTGGTTCTGCCCAGGGTGTTGTTCCACAAAAAGGCAATTATCAAGGGTGCGAAGAGCCCAGTCCAGGTTTTCATCCCTTAGATAGAAATAGCGTCATGCCCTGGTAAACAATGGCAATGAAGCACAGGACTTCATTTTGCAAATGCATTTTTATTGTTTCTGCACAGCACGGCTGCCTCACATGTCTCTGCAGGCAGCTGGCAGCCTCCTGCCACTCCAGCTTACAGTGCTGCCAACTGAGGCCAGACCTGGTGTGCTGGGCACTTCTCTCAAATCAGTCTTCCAGGCTTCAGCTATCATTTCCTGCTCCCTACAAAAGACAGGTCATGAATTATGCAAAAAATTCTGTCTTTTAAGCTAAGAGAATAGACAGATCCAAGTGACTTTCACAAACTACAGCTAATGCATGCCCTCCATATTTCTGGGAAGTGTTTTCATCTTTGACCCTTGGGCTTTCTGTGTTTTGATTTTGAGACCAGCTTCTGAATTCTTGCTCTAGGAACGTCTGAAATCCAAAAATGTATGGACTCTGGTTGTCCTTTTAATCTTTTAAGCTTTTAATCCTTTTCCTAGCCAGGCAGAAATGATGTTTGTGTAGTATCCATGAAACCACCTCCCAGAGGAAGTTCTGTGAATGTCCATGTGAACCTGGTGAGGTTAGAGCAGACACTTGAATCTTACCTGAAATATGCTTTCCAAGCTCTCTCACCTATGTCAGTGCAAGTGCATGAAGCACATTTTATCCCATCCTCACCATATTGTTTGTCTTTATCCTTCTCACTTCCTTTGTGAAGAGTAGATGTTTAAATCTGGATCAGGCCGATAGAGAGCCCTGATTTCCTCAGGTCTGCAAGATGCAGATTCCCTCTGACTTGGGAATGCCCAGCGCAGCACAGGCAGTGGTCAGATGCTTTCAGGTTCAAGCACTTCTGCTGTGTGTCTCCAAAATGCATTAGCCTGTCATTGTCCATGGATAAGTCCTACTCATATATCAGGGACTATTTATCTCACACAGTCTTATGCCTTCTCTTCCTGGACTAATATGCCTCAGCAAATGGTCATCAAGAAATTTCCTTTTTTCCTGGCGGTTGCAGCCATCTGGTAATGTGCATTGCTAGGTACCTTGTTGTGGTCTAGCTAACCCTTTTGACTCTCTCTTGGGTCTTCTATCAGTTTTCCTCTACACTGGCAGCAAGATCTAAAGGCAGACAGTGCCTCTTAGTTGAGCATGCCAAGCAGGACGAGGCACAACCTTTGAAGATTGGTCTCTAGACAGCACCACAGTTCCTGTAATTGTGAGTAGGATGTTCTTGTGTCTTCCCAGTTGTGATTCTGACCCTCAAACCCATGAACTGATCAGCAGAATATAATCATGGCAATCATTTAAGCTAGGCTTTCCCATAGGAAGCTGGTGTGCAGCTTTTCTTCACCTGAGGCACCACGTTCAAATTGCAGTTTCTCAAGGTGATTGAATCCATGATTTCTTACACTCCTGTCAGAGCCATTCCTAACTGTCTTGTACAAGCAAAGGCTGAGCATTTCTAGTTTCTAGCACAGAGAATATAGCCTCCAATAAAATTGCTTTTAGAGCTAGATATCCTACTTTTTTCCTTTCAAACTTTTGGGTTTTATGATTTTATATCCTCAGAAACCAAAGTTATGGGTCAGACCTTGATACATCTCCAATAGCTCATTTTCATTTCCTTTTTTCACACATGATTAAGAGGTTTAGCCCTCTTCATGACTGTCCCCTCCCACAGAAAAAAACCCATGCAAGGAGTAGTGAGAGAGAGACTTCAAAAACAGGGTGAGTGACCTCATCTACTGTGGAGACGTCAGTCTCCAAGAAATAGGAAAGGTCAGAGCTGTTTAGAGCAATGGGGTTTTCAGAACTCAGCTAAAAAACCCAGACTGTGTCTGAAGAGTTCTTGGTGTCCTCACCCTTTATCTCATCTTTTCCCAAACTGGTTGGTGACCCTCCATCCAGAGAATTGGCAGTTCTGTAGTTTTTATCATAAATTACCATCCTATGTTCCATTGCTTAACATGGGCTTTCCAAAGGAAAGTGGTGAAATAAATGACAGATGTTTGCATGGGAATATTGCAAATCCTTTTCACCCTTTAAAACCAAACACAGTGTTTTCTTCTTGAGCTTCTTCTTCCCCAGTATAACAGAATCCTGGAAGTTTTAATTGCACCATCTTAAAATTTTTATTATTTGAACTAATTAGCTGGTTTGGTTGCTGAGCTTTGTGCAGCTGTCGGTGTGGGACAGAAGCAGAAGAGCCCTCTCGGTGGTGGTGGCAGGAAGCTGGAGGAGCTGGGAGTTGTCTGTCCCTGGTGCCGCGGGCCAGGGAGGGTGTTTGCCTGGTGTCACCGGGCGTGGATGCAGGTCACCCGTGCCCGCAGACAGCGCCAGCCTGGAAGATGACTGAAGTCTCACTTTCCTTTAAAACCATCACTCTACAAATAAAATGGCTTACCTGCAATCCCCACACAGTTACAGGCACCGTGTAAATATAGCATAGATGTCTATCTGCAAATTACAAGGAAATGAATAAATCGAGGCGACGCAAACCGCAAGAAGGAAGTTGAAAGCCTGGAGCTGTGATAGGCTGCGAGTGCCGAGGGACCCGCTCCAACCTGCACCATCTGCTGCAGAGGTGACACCGCCGCCGGACTGGCCAGCCCGTCCCGGCTCCCCGGCACGCACATCCCCGTGCTGCTGCTCTCCAGGTCGCTGGCCCACGTGGAGTGGGCTGGGTCTGTGCCCTGGGGGCACCTGCACCCCCGCAAAAGCCAAAAGCACCCCGGGCACCCGGGGTCGCAGCCGCAGGGAGGGGGACGGTGCGGCGTTTTCTGGAAATGAATGAGTTCATTTCTGGGAGGCAGTGGTGGGGGGTGCTCCAGCACGCAGGGGAGCGCTGGGAGGATGAATGCAGGAAGTTGAAGCATGACTTCTGTGCTGCGCACCATCCTGCAGCCTGCTAGCTGCAGATATCTGGCAAAGTTATTTGGCCTGGCTTCATTTTTATATTGCAAAGGTTGATTACTTTTTTTGATTGCAAAATTTATATCAAAGCCAGAGTCATTAGGTAAAAAATGAAGGTATTGCATACAGACTGTGTGTGTGTGTGTGTGTGTGTGTGTGTATGCAGCTAGCAAGCCACCCTCAGCCCTCTCCAATAATCTTTTACACAATTTGCAGGGTTTATTCCCATGTGAAGGAGGTGCTAATGACACCCTAAACATTTTATGAAAATATTGGGCTGGGGAGAGGAAAAAAGGTCAAGTGCACATCAGTATCTGCTGCAGGCTCTCAACACATATTAGGCACTTAATTTTTCAGACTCAACCAGGGGAAGAGTGTCCATTGATGCCTCGTGCCTTATTAACCCCCCAACACTGCATTGCACTGCAATTAGCCTGCACTGCACTGCAGGTTAATTCTGCTGCTCCAGAACTCCACCTTACCTGCAAGGTCTTGTGGAAAACAAAGCACATACCCCAAGGGCCCATTTCTCCTCCTTCCACATGCCAGGTGTTCCCAGGATGAAGGCTGTAGCTCTTGGCACCAACAGCCCTTTCCCCTGGCCACCAGCTTGGGTGGTAAGCTGACTGTGGGCAGGGGAAGGTGAATGCTCGTGTGCAGCCACTTCTTCCAGCCCCTCTGGCACACCCCTGTGGATGGCATAGTATTGAAATTAGTCTAGCAGGATGCAAGGATCATTCCAGCCAAAACGTGTCTTTCCCAGGAAAAAGTCTGCATCTTTGGACGGAGGAGGCAAAGGACAGTGGCTGCAGGCATGAACCCAGTGAATGCAAGGACAAAGTGTGGAGGACAGCTGGTTGAGGACAGTTCAGTTGCAGGTATTGCTGGGGTTCATTAGGGCCATTTAGTGTGTTCTGCCTTTTGCAAGAGTCTGAAGTAGAGAAGTGGGTTTTGGCCAGGAGGAGAAGTCAGCTAGTTCTCAGAAATAAAGCAGCACGTGCAGACATGGGGAGCAGGGAAGGCGTAAAAAAATGTAAAAATAAAAATCAGTGCATAAAGACAGGTTTTCCCCTAAAAAAAAAAAAAAAAAAAAGAGAGAGAGAGAGAAGCTAAATTTGGCTGGAAAAGTGGCGGACAGGTATGAGCTGTTGCTTGTGGCCACACAGGGTCAGTTATGTGTGGGGTGGGGGAATGGGATCTGTTACGAAGGCAGGGGTCTGGAAGAGCTCAGTGAGAACTGAGAGAGGGATACCATCAGGGAGTGGGCCAGGAGCAACCCTGGAGACCATCCTAGGGGAGGATGGAGGAGGAAAAAGGGAGTGAAAGGGCCTCCCAAGGCGCAGCGGTGGGGCCTTGGCCATGAGGGAAGGTGACAGTGGGGCTGCTAAATGTAAGTGGAGGGGAAGGGGGAGTTTGAGGAATACAGTTGTGGTTGGAATAGGGGAGGAAACTTGAGGAAGAGCTTGGAGGGAGAAAAGGTGTAGAAGGCTGCACAGCAGGAGGGTTCTCTGCTGCAGCCACAGGTTCTCTGTCAAGCAGGAGGAAAGGAGGCCAGGAAAGAAGAAGAGGATGGAAGATGATGATGGTCAGAAGTAAGGATCTGGTTGTGTTTAGGGGAGTCAATGTTAGGTGTCTGGCTGGGTCCAGAGGAGCTGGAGGAGAGGGTTATTGGAAGGCCTGTCCAGGAGGCTTTCATCCACACTTGGAGAGTGGGGTAAAAGTAGCTCATGAGCTGGGATAGAGTGAGCCAGAGTGAACCCAGTGCTACAGGGAGATAAAATCAAGAGACTTAGAGCTGTTGGAGAGGACCTGAAGGATCTTTGTGTAGAGGGACAAGGAGAGGCTGAAAAAAGCAGCAAAGCCACAGCCAGTGATATAGCCAAGGTCACAGCAAGGCCAGGTGGAGAGACAAGAAGATGATGCTGAGGGAGAGACAAAGGTGGCCATAGAGAAGGAACTGAGAGCCCAGAGATCAGATAAGGAGCAGAGCATAGCCTGAAGAACGTTTTTAAGAGGAGTGAAAGTTAGCAAGTGGTCCTGATGTGGTGAGGCCTAAGTGAAAGTGGGATGTTGAATATTTCCTCAGTTCCTCAACAAAGTCAAGTGAAGCTTCCTTGGCTTCAGGTAAGTATCTCCCCACAGACACCCACGTGCTCCTGCTCCTGCCCAGCCATTTCAGCTCCATGTTTGGAAGTAGAAAGTGAAGACTATTACTTTTGGAACAAAGACAGCAGTTCCTGTGCAGTGCACCAGGGAATCTCATCAAGACTGCCATGGGTTTAATGGGCCAAGAAGGCTGATTTTAAGTAGAGAGTAGTTCAATTAATCATTGATTTTATTGCCAGTGATGCAAAAGTTCAAGCTGCCATTGCTAGCCAACACTTCTTTTCTGGAAAGCCCAGCTCCTTGGACTGCCATTGCCATGACCGTGCTCCCAGCAAGAAAGTGTTGCTGTGAGCTGCACAGATGCAAGGAAGTGAGTGCTATGTTCCCAGAATGCATGGGATTGCTCTGGATCACACAGTCCAGCAGAGATGTTCTTCTCTTCCCATGAGCATGCAGCCAAGCCTTGCACATCAATTGTCTCCATCTCCTCCCCGAGCCCCTTGCAGTCTTTCTGTGGGCTGGGCTGGGGGAGCCACCACTCCTCTCCCCTATCCCATGGGTGGAGGGAAGAGGCTAAATGCACCAGGCAAAGGTCACCTACCCCATGCTTCAGAAAGATTCATGGGACAAGGTTTTCTGCCTGTCAAGAGGGAAAGTTAACCTGCCCCTAGAGTGTGTGGGGAAACACCTGGTGAGGTTTGCTAAGGGGCAGATAAAAGTCTGGGGTACGTCCAGATTAAATCCATGATTAAAGGCTACCCAAACCCATTCTTCCACCCCTAAAGTAGTCCTGTGCTTATTTGTGAGAAATCATTCAGGTTTGCTTTTGAATGCACTTGAAGCAGGTGAGTTTTAAGATAAGTACACAAAGCAAATGTGCCATTTATCACTTCTTATGCTGATGATTAAAGCAAAGGTTTTCTTTTCTCTGCAAGGAATATTGTGAACTGAGTGCAATTGTGTTAATGACAGCAGTAGCAACAACAGAATAAGCATTATTTTAGTGGAAACGGAGATGTTGGTGAAACACAATCTAAGAAGCTGGAGCAGGACAGGGTTGGTGTAGAGGCTCAAAATCCTGACTCCACTGACTTTGTGGGCTGAGATGTCACCCCTGAGAGAAAAGTCTATGTTTCAGAAAACCAGAGATGACTTCAATTATTTGGGAGTGGGTCTGTGGTGTTACCTAACTGCTGAGGACAACCCATGAACCTCACAGCCTATGTTTTGATGGCCAATTTGGAACTGAAGCAACTGATGTGGAAATAATTATCTCACCATCTCATTTAGTCACTCCGGCAAGGTGTTTCCAGAACTTAGTGCTTTGTATAGGATAACAAAAAAGCAATGGGCTGGCTAATTCAATTAAAAGCAAATAACTACAGTCTAGGCACTGACAGCATGTGGGAGGAAGTGATGCTGTTTCCACTGTGACTGGCAGCGAGTGACTAGCAAAAACAAGGTGGTTTGAGGAAGGCTTGCATGTTAATGGCATTTCCCTGTTCTGTTTGTCAAGCAAAGGTGGGAATATAGAGTCAGAGTTTACTTGAATCAGTTCCTTTACAAGAATAGACGGGGGGCCTCCATGGGAACGGTGCCAAGTCACCGTGGCACACAGGCAGCCCTGAGCTCGCTGCAAAGTGCCCATGAGTGCAAAGGGCAGGTGCTCAAAATCGCTGTGGGTGAAACAGAGCAAAAGGCACCAGAGCTGTGCACAGGGCAGGTGGGAGATGGCAGTCTGGCTGCTGGGAGTGCTGAGCTGCTTTCGCTCTCTCTCTCTGGCAGCTGGGCTCCCACTGTCTGCTGCCAGCTGGAGGCTTGTACCTAGAAAAAGTGCCCGTGGTGTGGCTGATTCACTTTGTACCTGCAGCAGTCGCAGGCCCACTTTGCAGCCAAGGGCTCAGCAGTCTGGCTGCGGTGTCGCATTTTTCCAGAAGTGAATCAGTCTCTGCCTGATGGCTGTATCAGGCATGATAACCCAAAAGTGTCTAATAGCACCTTCCTCTGTCTCTGCCTGTCTGAGTTCATCTTTCCATCATTACAAAGATAAAAAGGCCACCTGTACTGATTTGGGTGCTCCATTCTACAGGACAGCCTATAGGATGGTAATTCCCTCCTAACCACCTCAAGATGACTTTGCATGAGGAGAAAATATTTCCGTATCAAAATTCACTTTAAAAGAAAATTGCCCATAAATAAATAAATCCAGCCTTCCGATGGCTTAATCTTTCAGTCAGTGTGTTGCAAGAGAGCCAGAACTGAGGTGCAGCACAGAGGTACAGTTTCTGGGCTCCCAAGTATGTAATGCCTCTCACACACGAGCAGGGATTCCTTTGCAGTGCTGCTCTCCTACTCACAGCTCTTACTCTGACTTGAAATCTGCCAGCCCTGGCTGGCATCAAACTCCTCATACTAAGTCAGGCTCAGCCTTCTAATAGGTCTTGTTTCTCCTCAAATACATAACAGCAAAAATAAAGTAAGTATGTAGATTCTCCCTGTCCCACACTAACTAATATATTTTGCCAATGGAAACAGAGGGGATGTGCTCCGGACTTAGCTCTGTCATTTCAAAGACGGACAGAACAGTGTAAATCTGGAAAAGCTCAGACTTGGACTGGCATTACCTCTGGCCCATCCTGATGTTCCCATGCTGGCTTTGGTGAGTTTTTTGTCTGCGTCTCGTCTTGGTTGAAATCAGACTACAAGCTCTCTGGCACAGTGTGTGGGCACTTCTCTGTCACCAAGCGCTGAGATGCACCGGTGGCTCCAGCTGGGAGCTCTGTGTGGTGCAATGTTGCCGCAGGCACCCAGCCGGGGAATAATTAGCATTGACTCCATGATTCAGAAGGTTGATCAATTGCTTTATTATATCATCTTACAGTATATTTTATTATACTTATATTACACTATATTACAGTAGTAAGAGCTCTCACTAACAACTAGAAAACTCGTGACTCTGTCGTCTCAGAGTACAGACACAGCTGTGGATCCCATAGGTCAGTGAATCTAAACACTATCACCAGAATCTAATCAAGCAGTCACCTTGGGTAAACAATCTTCAGAACACATTCCACATGTGCACAACAATGAGCAGAGATAAGAATTGTTTTGATTCTCTTCTCTGCTTCTCTCAGGAAAAATCCTGAGAAAGTCTGTGCCTGCTCTCTGTGGTCAGAGAGCTGTTGCCACAGTGCATCACTACAAAGTCTGGGAGAAGGTGGTGGGGTGAATATACCAAATGCAGCCAAGAAGTGGCATTGCTACAGCACATCTTACAACACACAAAGCGCCAGCACACGCTTGCTGGCGTCCTGTAGAGCACAACCATCCTGGCCATGCTGGGTGCCCTGGGAGACAGAGCCTGCAAGTGTGTCCTGCAACATCCTCTACCACCAGCCACAGGGACATTCCCAGGAAAACAGTGAGAGGAGAGGCAGAGGGACTCCTGTGCAATCAGAGATGCCTTAATGCCACTAGATGTGCGCCCAAAATCTCTCCAGGATATTGAAAACCCTCACGACAGCATAACCCAAGAATGTGCCCCAAGCAAAGCTAACAAGAGCATGGCTGTGTGAAGCACGTGTACACACCACACGTCTCCAGCCATTCCAGGGCTTTGCAGCCCCATGTTCCCAAACCATGTCCACAGCTGATGGTATTGGATGTTTGGGCTGTCTGAAATAGTTTTCATTTCCAGCTGCCCTTGAGAAGGGCAGCTCCTGCTGCTCAGTAATGGGGATTGCATGAGCTGGGCACTGCTGGGAGGGACCAGGATGCTTCACCTGCAGGTAAAACCCTTATCACTGTTGGGAGCCTGCCGGAAGAGAGAACAGCTACTTGACCACATTTACTTAGACCAAAGGGTAGTTCCTTTTGTTCTGTGGTTGGCATCAGGAACTTCACACTAGTGATTTTTTTTAAAGTTTTTTTTTCTCTTACCTAGTTTGAATGGAGCTGCCTCCTGCTCTTCCTTCCCCATTGCTTGTTTATTCTCACTTAGTACTTCTGCCTCCCTCTAATTCAGAAGCACTGGCTGAGGAGGGAGGCAAGGTGGCTCCCTGGTGTTTGCATTTTTTTGCAACAGCTACATTGTAGCTGCCTGTGCTGTTTTGGCTTTGACAGCAAAACAAACTCCTTGGTGTTTTCATGGCCCTGCCCCATGTAAGACCCCTCTCCAGCCCCATGGCATGTGGAAAGCCCTTGTCCTGGGTGATGGGAAAGTCTCTGGCCCCACACTCTCCAGCACTAATTCCCTGGGCAATGCTCACAGCAGCAGCACCTCGGGAATTGAGCTGCATCCCAAGTGGAAGTGTTTGTGTTTTTTCCTTCTTGTTTGCTTTTTTTTTTAATTTCCCACAGCTGCCACAGGTCTGTCTGCTTTGCCTCTGCCTGTCAATAAGTTGGGGCTGTAGGACAATAAGAATTCTGTTTTGCAGAAGAAATAGGGAGTTTTGTGACATTTGGAATTTGGGCTTTTGTTTGCTGTCTAGTTTGGGGGTTTTTTTAATTCAGCAAGGGAGGGGGGGAAAGCAAGTTTTCATTACGATTTTTCTTGGGGGAAAAAGTCTCCAAGAAACAATAAAAATAAAATAAAATAAAATAAAATAAAATAAAATAAAATAATAGCAAAGGGAAGCCGTTCAAAAGTACTTCACACAAGTAAGAAAGTTTGAAATCTGGAGTGGGGGCCTGGCCCAGGCCAGTCTCCCCAGTCACCTGCCTGCTCTGGTGTTGACACCTGTGCCATGCATGGGTGCAGGTGACTCAGCAGAGATACTGAGATGCCCAGACACTGCTGTCCCTGGAGGCAGCAGCCAGGGATGAGCAAAGGAGGCTTGAACTCGGTGGAGAAGAGGCTCACTGGTGGAGAGGATACTTCTTCACCTCTGCCAAAATCAATGACTTCAAGGCTCAGCCCTCAGCCTGCTGGGAGTACTCCTGGCTCTCCAGAGCTGTGCTCCATAGGTGCTCAGAGAAAGCTCAGCAGAGGGGATGCCTCTCCAGGCGCCGGGGCTGGTCCTGTGTGATGCAGCTGGAGCGTGGTTTTGGGTGCTCAGGCAGCGAGGCAGGGCCTGGAGGGAAAGCTGTTCCTTGCAGGCTGGGGCCCCACTGCAGGCGCTCATGGTGGCACAGCAGGGCTGAGTTGCTCAGGGGCTGGGTGTGCAAAGCTTGGCTTCTAAAAACAGGAGACTTACTCAGAAGCAGAATCCAGTACTTGCCTTTACTCCAGCTCTTTTATATATAGTCCCCATTTCTCCTGATTTTACTTCAGCAGTCGCTGTATGAATTGCAGCTCTGAAGCGTGTGTGAGGGGGTGCAGGGACAACTGAGTGCTGCTGGCCAAGCTGGAGCTGCTGTTTGGCTCCTGGGTGTGGGGCTCCCCCTGCAAAGGCCGTGTTGGAGAGCAGAGCAGACTTCATCCTCCAGATGGTTGCTGGGGGGTGTCTGGGGCTTATGTCCCCTTAAATGAAAGTGAGGGCTCTTCTTTTTCCCCAGGGATAGACCAAGAACATTTTTATTAGTGTTTCCCTTCCTGTTGCTGTTTTTCTGATTTCTTTCCCTCCTCCCCTACCCCCTAGTTTTTTAAAGAAACATAGCCAAGCTGCAAAACAAAGAGGTTTGTTTCCCTGCAATGCAGGATGATGCAGAGCATGGATTATTCCTGGATTACTCTTTTCAAGGGAGGTGTCCGATGCCAGGAAGCGTTTTATCTCAAAACCTGTGCTCAGAGGGAAGGAAAGAGAGCAATGGTGGTTTGACCTTACCTCCAGGAACACTGCTGCTGGAGGCAGCAATAGGCCTCCCAGTTTATCTGAAATTCAGAAGATCCCCAGATCCACCAACCAAACGTCTCGAGGAGCCGCAGCGTTCCTGCTGCCCTTTCCCAGCACACAGCATGGTGATGGGAGTCGGTGCTTTCACTTCAACGATTCCCAAACTGATGAATCCAGGCCCCTGTTTATGACAGCAATTCAGAACACACATAAATGGGGGGTTGGCTTCTTTTTCTCCTGCCATTTTTATAAAGCTATGGCAACATAAACAGGGATTCCTAACAGCCGGAAGAGAGCTCAATGGAGCAGTCTGAAGTATTTTCCTAGAAAAGATTCACGCAGACATGAGTCCTTGGCCCACGTGATTGTAACCAGAGATAAACAGAAATATTTATCTCTTTTTCAACACTGAGGCTACCCTACTTGGAGTTAGGGAATTTAAAAGCAAGGGACATCTTTCTATACTGGTCACTTAAAGAATCAACCTGATTTTCCTTTTTCCAGCAGTAACAATGAAACTTCTGAAAAAGTAACACATCTTATATGAAGTCTCCTAATTCAATGAATAGAAGCAGGCACAATCAGCACACATGTATGTAGAAGACACATACATAAATCAGGTCATCTTCATGTTGGAGTCAAAATCAAAACAGACACCAAAAAACCCAAACCAAACATAAGCCCTCAAAAAACTCACAGGTTTGATTTCACCTCATGTGAAGGTGAGCTTGAGGCCATCAAACAAGAACTTTCAGGCATTTGGTGGCTCAATTTTTATTAATGCACTCTTCTGCTTTACTGTCTAGACACCAAACCAAAATGAGGTTGGCAGCTGCAGTAGCTTCTAATAAATGACATCTCTTGCCCTCAGAAGTTTCCTGTCTAAGTCAATGGGGCAAGTGGCAGAAGAATGGAAACATTACTAACTAGATCACTCCCCTGCCACTTTTGAAAAAGTGACATAATGAGAGGGTTGATAAGAAAATATTACGGTTTTGATAGTTGAAAAAAAATTTGGACAGCATTTTTTGAATGGAGTCATATGCCTACAAGACCTGGAAATCACACCATGGACCCCTTTAGAGTCTTAGGCATGAGACTGGCACCTGCCCTGGGTACTCAGGGCTGCTGCAAGGAGCCTTTGGGGTGCCCAGCTCCAGGAAGGCCCCATAACTCTCCCTCATGAGCTCATATCTCAGATTTTGCCCTTGCCCAGGTAGTGCTGTCCCAGCTGGTGGTGAAAGGAGCATTCCCAGGAGCTGTTGCTGCTCCCTGTTTGTCCTTGCTCACAGGCAGACGTGAATGAAGGATCAGGCACAGCTGCAGACAGGGCTGGCAGGAGGCTCTTCCAGCCCTGCCTTGACAGTCAAGGTCTCAACACAGTGTGCAGAGATGTGGTGTTGGCGGGGGGCTTGTGGCACCAATTCACAGCCTGTCACTTTCCCAAGGACTCCAAGGAGCCGGCCGGACCAATGGTGGTTTGGTGCCGTGTGGCTCTGTGGAGGCAGCGAGGGGCTGGTGTAGGCCCAGGGCCTTGGAAGTTGCTTTTGACTGGACAGAGCAACCATCAATACCTATCAAAAGTAAAACCAACAAACCATAAGCCCCAGCAACCTATTTTTTGTGAGCAATTGCTTCCATTATCCTAATTAAGAAGGAAATGCCAGAATTCTGACGAAGGATTGGGATTGACTGGAGTGATTATCCACCATGTCCTCCCAGGGCCAGGTACCTCTGTGGGTGCAAAAGGAGGCTAAAATGGTTGAAGAATGAAAGCATAGCGCATGAAGAGTCTCTTTGGCAAGCTAGGGAAGAAGAGCAGAGATGAGGGATGGCTTTGGCACAGATCTCAGAATACAGAAAGGCCTCATGGCCCATGATTCAGAGGTGCTGGTCACCGCTGCAGCGCTGTCTGAAGTGTGGGTGTTCAGCTTCTCAGAAAGTCAACCCTTTATTTACAAACCCACTCATCACTTACAAGCCTGCTTATTTACAAAGCCTGTTGATAAAAGTACCTCTCCTTGAACTCTCAAAGGGAATCTCTTTAATCACAGAAGCCTCACATTGCTTCTTTGCTTTGGGTTGGTTCTTCTTTTATTTCTACTTTTCACTTCACTTACAGTATTATGCAGACAGAGGAGAATATTATGAAGGCCACGTGGGCAAATTTAAGAGATGTCAGTGTTTGACTTGTCTGTGTAGTGTTTGTGTGCCTGGGTATGTGGTTCCCTTAGCTTAAGGAGACAGAAAGGGAAGGGACAGCAAACTTAAGCAACAAGACTGGAGATCATTTCATTGGACCCTTTTTGGCTGTAGCCTGATGCTTCACCTCCCAGAGGAACTCTGAATTACCATCCTTAAGATTGGTCCTCACCCAGTATGTCCCGATATGCTCCAGGCACTTTCCTCTTCACTGCTTCCCTTTCCCATCACCACCATCTCTAAGGCACAACTTCTCCCTCCCTCTCTCGTCCCTCATCCCACCCCAAGCCATGTCTGCCCTCCCCTCCACCCCCAGCTCCTGCCTTGTCCCCAGCAGCTCTGGGGCTCAGGCTGCTGCTGCCAGCACTGTTGGGTGGTGGGAGTTTCCTTCTGGGTGAGACCCCACCCAGACCCACTCCCTGGGGCTGCAACACGACATTTCCTGCAGGGGGGCTCAGGTGCAGACCCCAGGGGGGCTCATGGGGAGCCCTGGGTGTGGAATAAAGTTAGGCAGGATTTTTTTAGTTGTCCAGCTCTAGGGAGTGCTGTGAGCAGGATGATTTATTTCTTCAGAGGTTTATAACTTGGCAAAATTTGGATGGAGGTTTTTTGCAGGCAAGCAGCACATTCCTGACACCCAAGCCAAAGTCCTGCCACATTTCAAGTCCTTTTTCCAAAGCCTGAGGACGTGAGGAAAAGGTCACCAAGTTTCTTGAAGCATGGAGCAGGGGAGAAAGAGTATATTTTCTTCCAGCTAAATGATCAGCAACTACTTAAAATTTCCAGGCAAAGAAAATAGACTGGGGCAGACTCCAACCTGGGATATTTTAGACAAAAATTACAAGCAACTGTAACTGAGAAGCAAGAGGCAACTGCTGGATTTCCTTGTGTCCCATTTTTGCATTTTTCAAAGACTGAAATTGCTGTACAGGGTATTTGCTGTGGTTGGGAAGAAGCAGCACCCTGCTTTGCTTTTCCCTCCACCTCCCTTTTTTCTGAATGAAAGTGTTTTACAAATGAAAAATGAGGTTTCCTGAAATGATGGGTTGCTTTTTATTTTGAGCTGGCTTCCATGAAATATATTTGTGAGCCTTTTGTCGTTATCTCTGAACTTGCTGGGGGTTACAAGGGACCATACTGTCCTGGTCAGCCTGGCCAGGCAGAGACCAGTGAGGCATTTGAGGTGGTTCTGGCCAGCCCCAGGAAAAGGTTTGTCATTCTCTTCGTTGCCTGTCCCCACATTCAGAATCAAACCCCGTCTACCTCTGCTTCTCCTTAGGGCCTGTTGGACATCGGGAGAGGCAGAGGCTGCAGGAGGGCTGTGTCCCTGTCACACCACGGGGCTACAATCCCAGCCAGTGCACAATCCTCATGACATCCTGGGGAAAGGCTTGGCTGCCTGGGCATCATCACCACCCCACTTGGACACCAAAGGGTTCTGGTTCCCCAGACCAGAGCGGGGGAAGTTGTCCCTGGACTGCTCACCAGGTATGACCTGCACTTGCCCTGAGTGCTGCTGGCTAACTCACTCTTCCTTATACTTTCTGACTCATCTCCATCACCTGTCTCTGAGTCTTCGCTCTCTGTCTCTTCACTGAACTCCCTTTGTGTCCTAGCCCCTCTTTCCCCTACTGCCCTAGAGTGCCACCAGGAGGAGTGGGAAGTGCGAAGGAGTCCCATTCCCTGGAATGAGAGAACACCAGTGTCCCCAGAAATGCAGCCTGACCTGCATGGCCCTCTGGGCAAGTGAGATAGTGAGGAGACCGTGGGCATGTGTTGGAGAGGTGGGCCAAGGCCACTGTGTCTGTGCCTGGGAACATTCTCAGGAGGGAAGGCTCCATATGGGAATGGAGGCATCTCAGTAACTTCAGTACACTTAGAGGTAACTCAATAACTCAATGAGCAGCAAAACTCTCCCCGACAAGGAAAAAGCAATGCAACTGTGAAAGATAAACTGTTGCATGGGTTAGGATAATAGTCTGAATGGCACATGAGCACATGAGCTAAAACTTGTAAAAATTCCCCCAAACTTGCTCACTCTCTCTAACCTGTGGACTCACTGCCACAAAGCATTGCTGAGGCAAAAGCTCCACAGAAAAATTAAAAGCCTGGTAAGTCAACCCCTTGCCCCTCATCTATGTGGCTGTTGGGAGGAGCAGAGCAGTACAGCAGATGAAAAACCATCTTGGTGCAGTCTTGTGCAGGTGGTAAGAGCTGCAGGGATGCTGCAGTGGAATCTTCCACCAGGTATGCAGGAAGGGCAGACGATGTCCCGTGAAGCTGGAGCGCTTACTCCTCCTCACGCTCAGGAAGGCATTGTGCTTTTTAGAGCAGTCCTAGCTTCAGTTTTCATCCTGTGGGGCCAACATAAAAGCAAAAGGATCTGAGCAGGGGTAGATCTAGTCATGGACAGGTATGAGGAGACTGAACCTTTGCTCACCCTTAACTCCTGCTGGTGTTGCTCCCAGGACACATCCTCTTCTCTCCCAGGGCCAAAATGGCACAATTTCAAATGTGGTATAACAGGATGTATAAAACAGATTCTGTTTTGCCACAGAGAAAACCTTTGTTATGTTGAAGTTAAGCTGAAGTATTACACTGGTGAAAAGTGTAAATTTTTTAAAGAAAGAAAATATATTGTCACTGCAAAATCCCCCTCAGGTAACACCCCCTCCAATAAATCAAATATATAAAAAAACTCTTCCCAATAAAAGACCAAGCAAAACATATGAAACACAAACCCCAAAAGGACCAATCAGCCCCAAGACTCTGACAAAAGGGCAGCAACTAGGTTTTATTGGAATATGAGGAACTGAATAGATGTAAACCCAAACAAAATGCAGATATGGGAAGTGGGAAGAAAACACAAAAACACCCCAACAAGATGAAGAATAGAAGGAAATAAACATTCGGGGCATCATTCCAAAAAGCCCACACTTTGTGGTGTGAGTCACTTCAGATGATGCTCCACCAGCCCACTGTGTCTTTGTTCTCCTCCCTGCTCTCTGCAGCATGATAAAAGCACAGGAAGGATGTTTGATGGCAAATTGGCCTTTGGCCACTTTCAAAGGAGAGTAATTTAGTGAGATTCACTCATATTTGTATAAGCTGAAACAAAAAAAAATGAACAACATGTGTAAAGCAACCAGACTGATCTTGCAAGCACACTTCATTTTGGATCTGGCTGATGGGAAAAACACTCCATTAGAGAGAATGTGACACTATGAATACAGATAACACCTCCCAGCAAGCCTCAGACACCTATTTCTAGATGAGTGTTTACCACCATGTGGTCAGTTGTGGCTGACCATGTTGTGTACAAGTCTGATTATTACAGACCTAGTGTATCAATTTTACTTTTCTTAAATATAGGCGTGTATGGGGGAGAGGGGGTGTGTCTCTCTTTTCTGTGCCCTTCATTTCTGTAGCACAATGGAGTAGTCAGCTTAAACCAGAATCTGTGAGCTGTTTCTCCCAAAGTGGTCAACCTGATAAAAAGGCTCCCCAGAAAGGTGGAACCATTTTTATCAGTGAGTGTTTATCACTCACTATCATTGGTAAAAGCTTGCTAGTCAGACTGAAGGTCCTAAGAAACAGAGGAAACCCACAACCTTTCTTCAGTTATTTGAGTGACGTGCTGCTCCCCGAAGGGCTGAGAAAGCTTTTGAAGACTGAGTAGTTTTTCATTCATGAGAACTGAGTTGGTTTTACTGTTTGTTTGTTTGTTTGCTTGTTTTTGGGGGCTTTTATTTTTCCTTTCTTTTGTATTTTGCTTTTAAACTTGTCTTACAGATAAAACCTGACACAATTCACCACAGGCAGGAAACCCTGGAGGGTGCGGTCTGCTGGGTAGAGCAGGGGCCCAGGGCTTTGAGTATCTCACTTCCATCCCTGCCACTGGCACTGACTCGCTGGCTGCTGGGGGTGAGTCACCTCCTGGCTGATGTGGTGGCACACCTGGTTGGACAGCTCTACTATTAAAGACACAGGCACATGGTTTGGGGGCTGTCAAAGCCAATGGGCGATGTCTTTTGGCTTTCACACGTTCTGGTGCTTGTCCCTGCAAATTGCACTCGGAGTCAGAGATCAAAGGTGTCAGAGAGTGCCACAAGAAGCTATGCTGGATTTGTAAATTGAGTTTTCAGTATGTTCATAGATTGCGTGTGAGGGTGGCAGAGGAGTGAGAGCACCTCTGCCTTCACTGTAGCATCAAGCCTGGCTCGTCACGTATAAGCCACCCAGATGTACCATAACTCTGCTCCAGGAGGACTTCAGGTTCATGTCTCTGCTCTTGCATCAAAGCGTGTGGCCACAGGGGAGGCACCAAGGCTGATCTCATGTCAGGAGGGGAACCTTTGGCACTTTGTCCTACCTCAAGCGGGGCCCATGGTGACCCTTCCAGCCCTAGACCATGCATTCTTTGTCCCTACACTCTTCCTTGTTCCAGCCCTTGTGTTTGGCAATCATCATCATCAGGCTCAGTGGTCTGATGCCACAGATGATGAATTCGGGGCAAAGGTAGAGCTTGGCCAGGGTAGTGATGCAGCAGCTTCACACTCTTCAGAGCCAGCTGTTTCCAGCTTTGCAGTTCCTCAGTCCCACAGCAGAATCCACTCTGAACATCATAAGAAAAGCACAATTGTGCCTCAAGAGCACATCAACTGCATGAAAAGGCACCTACACAAGTTGTTAGAAGAAGTCAGAAGTTCATATTTAAACAATCCTTAGTTGCAGCACTTCATCAGTCTTCGAAACTGAGATGTTGATCTTCACCTGTCCTCAATTCTCACTTTCAGAAACAAAACACCACTTGGCTCCTTTTTTCTGACCAAAGAAATATTGAATTCCTGGACTCAATCATAGAATGTTTAGGCTGGAAGAGACCTTAGGTCTCATCTAGTTCCAGTCCCCCTGCCATGGTCAGGGACAGTTTTCACTAGACCTGGTTGGTCAAAGCCCCATCCAACCTGGCCTTGAACACTTCCAGGGAAGGAGCAGCCAAAACCTCTCTGGGCAACCTCTTCCAGTGTCTAACCACCCTCACAGTAAAGACTTTCTTCCTAATATCTAACCTAAACCTCTCCTCATTCATTTTTAAGCCATTCCCCCTTGTCCTACCCCTATATATCCTTGTAAAATGTCCAGCTCTCTAGCAGGCCCCCTTTAGGTACTGCAAGGTGCTAGATGGTATCCCCAGAGCCTTCTTTCCTCCAGGCTGAACAACCCCAACTATCTGAGCCTGTCTTCATAGGTGAGGTGCCCTCAGAGGAGCCCTCTGATCATCTTGGTGGTCCTACTCTGGTTTTGGTCTAACAGGTCCATGTCTTTCTTGTGTTGAGAGCCCCAGAGCTGGATGCAGCACTGCAGGTGGGGTCTCAGCAGAGCAGAGCAGAAGGGCAGAATTCCCTCCCTTGCTCTGCTGGCCATGCTGCTCTGGATGCAGTCCAGAACACGGTTGGCTTTCTGGGCTGTGAGAGGACATTGCTGGAGCTTCTTGTCCACCAGTTCCTTCCTGCACAGCTTAAACCATGGGAATTAGGACTTCTTACCATAGTGCAACCGACATCTCATCTTAGGTGTCAAAATCTGCTTGTGAAGCTGGGTGCAAAAAACAATGGGATTGGTACTGGAAAAGTTGACACACAAGTCCTGATTTGCTATGGGGCTGGTCCCCAAGTACATTCAGGAGGCTGGACTGAAGTATGTATTAACACAGCTCAGGTGGGTCTGTGCAATGAGTACTCTCAGGAGCAGAAAACCACACACACAGAGAACATACTGGCACTGGCATACAGGGTCCCCAGAGAGCGGAGTTTATCAGGGTTTAGAAAGAGTTTCAACATTCACACATATGGAACCCTAAGGAAAACTGTTTATTTTGCCCATGAGCCAATCCATGAACCACCTGGATCTGTAAAGGTGAAACTGACTACATGAGCTAGAAATCAGTTCTCCTGTTTGACTCAACACTTAAATAATGACCCAAAAAGGTCAACCTGGGCAGTGCTGCAGCACAAGGATAAAACGTGCCTGCGACAGATGTCTTCCTCAGAGATGGTATCGGAACTAGTCCAGTTGTGCTGCTCATTTTGGAAATTTCAAAACGTAGAGTAGGTTTTATCCTTGTGAGACAGAAAATATTGCTGGAGTTCATTCTATTCAGTTTTGTAGCATTTTTAATTATTACAAAGAATCATCTCAGCTCCTGCACCATGATATCACATTCTCCTGTTCTCCAGCACGAGTAGGTGGAGATGTCTGAAGAGACGGCGACGGAGATTCCCTTTCCTGTGCAGGCTGTACCAAAGAGAGCTAGAACAGGTGTCTACCAACATTTTTTACCTAAATGGTTCAGAGTTCTCTGGTCTCTCCTAACTTATTTTCAAACATATGTCTGCCTGTATTTATGTAAGGTTCTAAAAATAAGTAGCACCGTTCACATTTTGAATTTGAATTATCTGCTGAATATCTAAAAAAGATAAGCTGGAACGGGAAGCCCCTCTGTGAGCAGAAGTACAACCTAGTTAAAATGAGTGAAATTTATCAGAAAAAATGAGTAATGAGCAGTGAGAAAAACCTGTCTCATTTCACTAATTTTACTTTATAAATTATCTGATTTGACATTCTGTGCTAAAAATCTGCTTATGAACCAAGAAAAGCTAGGCATGTGCTTCACTTGGTCAAAGCAGAATCTATGGCTGCAAAAACATTGCTGCATTAGTACTGCAGCATGAAACCCTGTGTCACCAAAATGAAGACTCTCATGGTTGTTTCTAGATCACTGTGTATTTAGAAATAACGGGGTACACTGAGCTTCAGGTTGGAGTCTATGCTGAGCCCCCTGGTTATCTACAGTCACATCAGAACTGCAGTAATTTCACCACACAGGTGTCATCAAAGCACGGAAGCATGCAGCAAAGCTTTCCTTTCCCCTACCTGAACCCCATTTCAGGAATAAAGGAAAAGATAAAATGAGTGAAAAGTTAATTCTTAATCCTTAACTGGTATTTAATGCATTTTTCATGAGCTATAGTGAGACCATCAGCCCATTTTACTTGTGCACTTTTGCCTGGGACTGGCAATGAACTTTTAATATTAAAAGTTTTTTCACAAGAAAGAGGTGAAAGGCTGCCAGAATAGGCTATAAAACTAAGCATGTGTTAATAGCATCTGTTGCAAATAAGGCTGGATTCCACTTTCCATTGTCTTACTCCTTTTTCCTCAAGTTGTTTAAATTTTCCATTTCAAAAGGAATTTGGCTGAAGATTTCCCTTACTTGGTCTTGAGCTCAAGGAGGGCTGCTTGCAGAAGAGATGTACAAAACCTACTATAAACCTTTAAATAGTGGGGTTGGGAGAGGAAAGGAATACAGTTGTCTTCTGGGATGTTTAGACTAGAAGCAATTAGGTACAACAAAGAAGCCCACCCAGTCCCCCTGTTTGCTCCCCAAAAAATCCTGCAGCAGATCTGTCGATGCAGCTGCTCCAAAAGCTGTTCTGTGCAGTGATAAATGCCACAAACTGTGGCATTTAAGTTACTCACCAAGGCACATTGTTTTAAAAGACTTCAAGGTTGCACTGATGATTCTCCAAAGGAAAGCCCCCTTGGGCTGTCACGTAATACTGAAAGGAGTATATAATTTACATGATAAACACCTTGTTCTGAAATAAATATACCATTCTGGACCCACTCTCATAATACCTTTGTTAAAGACAAGCTTTTAGATCTCTGCAGCTCAAAACAGCACAAGAGAAATGGAACTGAATTGCACATATCTCCTCTTTAACCCTTGGCAGCACTATATAAAACCAGAACTTAAACAAGGTGAAGACAGAAATGGCTATCGTGTTCCCTTATGAAACTATGTTCCCTGTTACTCCCAGTTTTGCCTTTCATTTAATGCCAAAAAAACTCTAGTAAGTGATGCTAAGTCAGAAAACAGCCTGTCAACACATGAAGCTAAAATACTCTTAACATGTAACACAGCTTGTGCAAAATTATTTTTGCCTATAATTAACTATCTAGCTCCCTTTTTTATGGCTCTCTTTAAGAATGCTGAAGGAAGCAAAGTGTCCTGTGTTAGCACTGCAGAAGCATTTCTAGCTATGGCCAAACTCATGTGTGCATGCTTCATACTAATGTTTGATGCAGAAAACCAGGAGAACTGCTAATGAGGCCATGGCAGGTAAATTGGACCATCTCTTTATCACTATATGGACAGCCTGGAACGTAACTAAGGAATGTTTTTATCTTTGAACGGCAAACACACCAAATTCTCTCCTAAAAATCTTTTAATCTTTACAAGTTACAATTATTTTTATTTTCAGATGAGCGTAGTCACCCAGAACTCCCCCAGTTACACAGCTAGACCAGAAATGCCAGAGGACTGAAGTCCTAGTTGAAGTCTATCGTCATGTTAAACAAATTCCCAAATATTTCACCCTATCTGGAAGGCTGACTAATTCAAATCAGATTTGCATCTTACTAGTTAAATAATGCATGTGCTGTGGCTTGTTTTGACAGTAGTCAGAGTCTATTACTAACTCCTGACTAATGCTAAAATTTTAAGTGCCGTACAGGAAGCAGAGTTCCTAAGCAATTGCAGATATCCTCAGAGGTCTCTCTTTCTGTCCCTGGATAAGATGTACCTCATCAATCAGATCCAGAAAGCCAAAGCTTTACAAGGTTAAAGATCCAGATGTGAATTCTGAACCTCAGGCTTCAGCAGGGGCACTGCATTCAATTTTCAGTTTCAATGTGTTCTGATGAGCTTAAAGATCTTTTCCTTCTAATTTTTATAGATATTATGCAATGATAAGAGCAAAATAGCAGTTATGTTTATAGTGTCTAAAACATGTAAACCCCCTCATTTCTAGTGAGTCCAGAAATCTGGTTTGATAAAAAGATCAGTATTTTCATCCATTGACACAATCAATATTTAATATCCTCAGGAAAAACACAGCTAAGAATATTTTAAAATATTCTTATATTTTAAAGCTGTGGACCACAAAGCTGTGGTCTGGAGTTGACTTAAATGTGATCTGGCAGTAGGTTTGGAAGTATAAATCCCCTGTGCAGGACTGTCTCTGATGATTATGGTAACCATGGCAAAAGATTCTTGAAGCTTCCTTCTTCATGGGGCCAAAACTGTATCTAGGAAACTGCAATCTTCTACCTTCTCTTAGATTAGAAACAGAAAATGCCTGTCAGTACCTTCAACATTAAAGAGGAGTTGGATTTCAATACATTCAATGTTAAAAAGGAGTTGAGTTTGTGCATACTTTTAAGAAAATTCTTAGGGCATTGCTTAGCTAAGTATTAGACTTTTGCATGTGAGGGATTTTTTGCTTCTCAGGCTCAGCAGTGAAAGAGCTCCATGAAATTCTTCTATCATTATTTTTTAGAATATTGCCATTACCTCTGCCTTTATATCAACAATCAATTCTTATTTTTATCCCTGAACATACATAGGCCTATTCTATCTGTATCTCACTACTTACCAATAGAGCAGGGAAACATGCTAGTGCTTCAGAAATGTTTTTGGTTCTGGATGGTGAAAGGCTGCCTGGGTAGAAAACAAAAACAAATAAATCTCACCTTCACCATAAAGTACTCTCTCTTCAGGGAGATGCAATAGCTTTGGCAAAGGTTGAGAGACTGGACCCGTTTTACAAGGCCAACAGTCACACATTACAGAGCAGCCAAAAGCCCCCTGCAAAGCACAACTGCTTCTTATTTCCTCCTCTGCTGCCATGCAGTGAAATTAAACTGCTCAGAGTCCTGGGAAGATGCAAGGGGTTTAGCACACAGAATTCAACCTGCCTGATCCTCAGTCATCTCATGCCTATTCTTATCCTTAAAATTCAGTGCAGGCATGAAAAGTAGCAGGACTGTGGTTCTTTCTATAGTAATAAACCAAGGGGCTTTTAAAAAGCTATAGGAAGATGTTAAACTTGGACAATGACAAACTATGAGCACATTTCATAAATGATTTCTAAAGAATGTAAATTAAAAAAAAAATTTGTGAGTGAGAAGGAACAGGATTTCTTCATTCTTTCATGCTGCTTATTTGAGCTAGTCCATTAAGTTAACCCCCAGACATGTAATAACTTTTCCCTATATTTATACATTTTTTTCCCATCACTTTACAGGGGGATTAAATTTTTTTCCTGTGTTGTTCCCTAATTACATTGATGCAGCATTTGTTTTTTATTTCCTCTTTGCCTACCTCTTGAACTAGTTAAGATTATTCAAAATAAATGTCAAAATACAGTAATAGAAGAATGCCTCAACATCTCCAGAGGCTGACTATCTCAACACGGCATATTATGGTTTAATTTTCCTGTAAGTCTTTACTTACTTTGAGTCAGATGTATTTTACAGCCTTATTACTCTCTATATTTTTCACTTATGTAAGAAATATATTACTCTCTATATTTTTCACTTATGTAAGAAATAAAGCTCTCTAGGTTTTTATTTCAGTGAGAATTTTTTCCAGTTTGTTATCAATTTTAGATCTTTCTAGAGGTTCAAAGTTCATGTAATAATTCACTTTATTTTCCCTTGTACTGTTTTCAGCATTCACCTTGCTTTAAATGTCAGAGCCTTTCACTTCTGTTACTTTGATTTCCTTGCTGCGTCTCTTCTCTGCAAGCTGTAACTGATGGTGTATTTGTGTGTGGTCTCCCTGTCTTTTCCCACTTCCAACAACCCTTTTTAAACCTAATTGTATCTTCTAACAGTTTTTTATTGCAAAACCCACACTGACCACTTCTTGTTTTTTGTAATGTTCTTTTCAGAGGAACTGCAGCCTGCTGTACATTGGCTATGAAGCCTCAGCAGTCCCAACATCCCTTCCATGCAAAGGGATTCCAATACCTCCTGTTGCAGCATGATGCTCACTGACTTCCTTAATCCACAAAGTGGACTTACTCAAATGCAGTTCTCTGACTTGACTGTGAGCATTTATTCATATCAGATGGGATTCAAGGAATGTTTGATAGATTCCACATTATTCTCGTTCCTGTCAATGAGATGTTCTGAAGTGTAAGTTACTTCAGAGAAGCACCTACATGTAAGTTTGACTTCAGGTTTTTAAGACAACCAACAAGCTGCTGTAGTAAAAGATGAGTAAAAGAGAATGATCTTACAATAAAGAGATGTCTAAATGTATGTTCAGACAGTACAGACAACAGAAGAGGTTTTCAATACTTAGAACACGTCCGACACAAATATAGAAATTGTAGACTGGCAAAATTCAAAGAAATAATATTTCTTGGAAAGTGAGGAATTCAAGAAGATCTTTTGACCATATTTCTTAATATTTTATTATTTTGAAGTGAAATCTTTTACAGAACTGGATGACTATTTCAGTTAATATCAGCAGTTGAGACTATGACCACCGTAGAATGGACAACACCTAATAAAACAACATTGCTCCAGGTGCTTAATGATAGTAACATATATTTGAAGTCTCACACTTCCATTCAACATGCTGCTACTACTTACAAAAAACTCTTTAACAAGTAACTACATGTGCATCAAACTTTCTCCAAAATTACATATTATAGGAATTGTACGCTGCATTTTTAAAGCACATAATTGAACTGGCAGAATAAATGAGCTGACATTAAGAAATTGCTTGAAAACTACGCATTATTCCTGAAACAATTTACTCAATATGACTGTAATTACAGAGAGAATATATTATTATTGCATTATTTAATTCCATGCCATGATATCAGTTATAAAATTAAACCCATTTGTTACCCCCAAAACAACGGCCGCAAAACTGTTCTTCTCTCCTGAATCCCTATTTCCCCCCATATAAATCCAATAACCAGTGGTGAAAAGAGGAAAAGAGGACTGACTAACAAGAGGAAGACAGTGGTAGTAAGCCTGTAAGAGCAAGGAAAGACAAGAAGAGTAAGAAGGAAGAAGCAAAACAAATAACGTATTGTGCTCCTCCTCTTACTATGTGAGAAGCTATTAACTATTCAACTCCTTAACACCAAGGAATATTTTACCTGGACATTTTTTCTATTAATCTTATAAACTCTGAGTGCTTTTCTGTTAATTGCCAATGAAAGCAGATTTTAGATGTGAAGGTTACTATCAATACTCAAATAGAAGGGAGAAACACAAGAGGCAGCAACACGTTTAATTAAAAATAAGTAAAAAAATAAACCTCCCCCCCCCAAAAAATCAGACTTACAAACACAGAAACTGTAGATGAGAACAGAAAGAAAAAAAAAGTTACCATTTTTAAATGCAAAAGAAGCAGTACTTAATATGGTATCTGGACATTTATTAGTCAGCTCTAGGGGGGATGCTTAATACATACTTTTCAATAGTTTATAGAATTTGTGTCTTCCAGTCACTTCAGTATCACTCTACACCTAGAAATAAAGACTGATACACTGAACAACATGAGTAATACTCAAATTTAAGCTGACATTTGCTAAAAATACATTTCAATATATTTTTAACAAGTGAAACTGAGACTGCAGAACAATTATGAATATTTTTTCATGAACAATGAACAATTATGAATATTTCTTCATGAACAACATGTATGTAAACAAAATTGACTTAATTCACTCCACAGAGTGAAATACAGTGGACAGAAAACCATTTTATCGAAGTATGTAGGAACACAAGTCTCACTCAGCAGGACACCCCATAACATTACTGAGAAAGTTGTATCTCAATTTATTTTCCAGTGGAATTATTTTTAGTTTTTTTAGGGTGTTCAAAGGAATTGAAGTAGTCCAGAAAAAATGTACAATGTTTAAGAACATTTGTCTGCATTGTGTTGTTGTCTATGTTTTCATCATGGCTGATGAAGAAGCTTGGAAACAGGTCAGCTGCAAGTGCATGCTGCTTTTGAATTTGTTTAGCAGCTCTTCTAGTAACCTGTAAAGGGAAAACAGTCACAACTTTAGGAGGTTCTGGAAAGGGAACAATTACTGCAAATTTTGATTATTCTGTCTCAGACTTCAGGTACACTGTCTGCTTTTCTTGTGTAGCTGAATTGCAAATTTCGGTTCTCAGCCTTGTCTTTGGAAGGTAATTGTAGATTTCTCTTAAGTATTACGACTGAAAGATCAGAGATATGACTGTTCTAGGAGAAACATTCATTCACTACAATCATATTATTTTGTCCCTAACAGATAATCTGTGTATGAGTTCATTTGGGGGCATAACAACAGTTAATTTACATCTACCCAGCTGTCAAGAAAGTACCTGGTGCAGTGGATAGTCTTTATTATAATCCACAATCTACAGATGTAGGAGCAATGGTGTTGATGGGCCTGTTGTAGAAAATATTGATTGGAACACTGGAGATGCATTAAGTTGTTTTACAGTCTTGGCTGAGTGTTTTATTTTCTCCTTAATCTAGGGAATAATGTGATCTCTGAACTTTCTGCCCTATTTCAAAAGCAAGCCATACAGGGCAGACATGTATCACCTGAACATTTTGGCATGCTGCATTATTGAACAGCCAGTAACAAAAAAAAAAAAATACACTGTGTGTTAAAAAAAACAAACTAGCCCAAGAATAGCAACTTAAACCAAAAAAAATCAATATCTGCTTCCCCAGCAGGTCCTCTGGAAAATGATCATGTCCACATCAATCATTTAGCATCATAGTAGTGATTGTGAATGAACACACACAAACAGCTCTCAGTCAGAGCACAAATGTGTTATTTTACACAAATACATTAGATTACAGTGAGCTGCCTGGAAAAATGACAATTGCTATGTAGTGACCTGGGAAACAGAACAAGTTCTGCACTGTCTGGGGCTCAAAACACTGAGGCAGATGTAATAATGATGCAGTTCTTGATTCTCATTTGTCTCATGAAGCTCAAATGCTTGTGACTAAGTGAAAAAAAAATTTCTACAGGTGTTTTGGAAAATTTGAGTTAAAAGATCTCTCCTTACTCAAAACTGATTTTTAACTTTAATAAAGCATAAGAGCTAAGTAAGATGAGGAGGTATCTTGAGACTTGTTGTGGCTAGGGAAGAGCAGCTTTGACTACATAGACAGAGGACATCTGAAGAAGGCACAGACCACAGACCATGAGCTGCACAGTCTCTTCATGCATCTACAAACTATTCTAAATTCTGACTGCTAAGTGCAAACTGATTTGATGCAGGAAAGTACAATGAAACCAATCTCTAGTTCAAACCATCTATACTGACACTACTCTACTCATTACAAATCTGTCCTAGTTTTACTCTTTATTATGCTGTGGTTGTAAAATAGACTACCAAATACCAGGCTGGACCCAGCAAAGCAACCTGTTTGTCAAAGGTCGTCGTGGTGGAAAAGAAAGAACCTGAAATTCCTCCTCCTGATATTAAGAAAGAGCCAGAGACTCTCCTTACTTGTTTTTGAAAGGAAACATGCCAGCTTTATAAGTTCCCCATACATCAGCTTGCAAAAGCCTGAACTTTGTTCTTGGCCATTTTTAAATTGCTACTAAATTCAGTAAAACAATACAATGGAACTCACAGAAACCTTTAGATTAACAAGGAAGGCTAAAATAGATACTACAAGACAAATACAAAGCTACACTGAACTGATAAAACTAGGACGGGCAAGCAGGATATGTCACAAAGCCATTGGCTCCTCTGGGTAATTTAACAGGCCATGAACAAGACAAGGACTGAGCTTATTCTTGACTCTGTCCAAAAAGGCTTCTGCTCTGTAATTCAGAAGGGTCAAATATGGTGAAAGTTAACCCTTTTATAATAAAGTTTTCTTACAAGAGTAAAAAGCAATGGCTCCAAAGACCATAAAGGAAACAAGAGGGTGCATTGTACTCACTTTCTGTCAGTTCCACTTGAGAGCTGAGGCAAGGCTTCCAAAGCTTGCTTAAAGCTTGATCTGCAAGGAAAACAAAAATACTCATATTCTCCTAGTACAAGACTCAGCATTTACTCAGCAGTTTCTCTCTATAAATCCTACGGAGAGATGCTATATTTCATCCATTCTTTTTTTCAATAAATTGACAAAATATTTATCTGAAACCTGACATTCATGTGCAAATTGAACGTAAAATAGTCATGGGGTCAAGCATGTATCTTGACATTCCTAATGTGATGTACATCATACATCAACAGAAAATGTTAAATCAGCACCTCACTGAAGACTGTCACATCCTGGAGTGTTCAAAAATTAACAGGTAGTGGCCAGCCTGCCTTCTGCCTAAAACTAAGTGACCATCAGTGTGTGAAGAACAGATAAAACATTGATTTTGTCTCTCTGTGGTTAGTACAAAGACCACTGCATTCCACTTTACAGAAGGGTGCCTATGAAGAATATTACAGTGGGTTTGCATTGAGGTAACAGAGTCATAGAATAATTTAGGTTGGAAGGGACTTTAGGTCCAACCCTGATCTCAAAGCAGGGCCAATTTCAAGGTTAGAGGAGATTTCTTTGGGCCATTATCCAGTCAAGTGTTGAGTAACTCCAAAAATAGGGTTCCCACCCCGCTCTGGGCAACAGGAGTGGAACAGAAATGAGGGAACAATGCAGGACCTGCATAGATAGGTAGAATCTTGTCAGCAAAAGATTAATATGGTGACTTGTGGCAACTACTACTAGTGACAAGTCCAGGGATTAAAAACTTCTACGAAGCTCTGGCTTTCAGGGTTCACTGTGCTTTGCCCTATTACCAACAATATAATTTCCGTTTTATCCAACCTGAGCCAGTGCCAAGTAGTTTTCTTTTAGTAGTTTTTCTTTTAGAGGCCTTTTCACTATCAGAATAGGGAAATGAGTACTCTGAATTGGAATGCAGTGACACCACTGGACACTATGTGTGACTCTAGGAAGACACATTAAGACTGCAATGTCTCCTACAAAACTGTTGATTAGGTAAGATGATCAAATTACTGCCTGCAGGGACATGTAATGCCAATCTTAAAAGAAGTGAAGGTAATTAAAATAATGAATGAATCTGCCCGTATCCAATCCCCACGATAATCACCTAGAAATTTCAATCAATCAGCTTTACTCAAAACTGCTGAGAGCTATCATAGCCTGTTTTTACATGCCTTGGCTGCATCAACCACTGATGGTGCTAATGCTTTTCCTTCTCCCTTTATATTAATGTGTGTGAGTGTCCCCCACACTATTTATCTTTGGTCTTGCCTCAGTGAGAAATGATAAATTGCTGAAAGCCTTTTGAAGGTGTTGATTCTAGGAGACAGTGTGAAGCTGAATTCCCTTTCCCTGATTAGGTATGTGGAGAAGGAGCAGGGTATTATATAAGCCTATGAAGAGCCCTAATTCTCCATATCCCTCTAAGAGGATCCTGCCAGTATCTGGATCTGTAGACTCTCTGATGAATTTGGCAGGTTACTTGTTTTATGAGATTGCTGTGAAAAACTGGATAAAACTCATCAAGATCTGCTTGTTTCTGGCTTTAGCATAATTATCCTCACCAGCTGTACTGCTTTTAAGAAGTTTTACAAATTGTTTTTGGTGGCAAATACTAGTTTGTGTCTAAAAGTCCAAGTAAAAAACAACAAAAAAAGAACTATTTTTTTTTCAACTGATAAAATCTTGCTAGGCATCTGTTTTTGTATATTTACACAGTAGATCACATATTCTATTTGAAGCAAAATTCCTTCATTCTAAATTTACATGATGTGTTTTTGCATGTTTACCAAGGATTCCATTACACTGCAAAAAGTGACATTACAGCACAACTTACTTGCTTTCAGGTGTTAGGTATATGGCCACTGTATCCCTCAAAGCACAGATTTCAAGTTTTGCCTAAAGACAGAAATATAAATATTGAAACAATGACACAATGTCCTTTCACCAAGTATATACAAGTATCCCAAAGCTTCACCTTCTTGAGAGGCAAATACTATTGCACGCTGCCCTTGTAAGCAGCCTTGGCTTTTAACAGTTTATTTCCTGTATTCTTTGTTGCCATGCTACTCTGTCAGGAGACTGCTCAAAGGAACAATTTCATACTTTTGATTCAAGTCAAACTGTTTACATGGTCACTGCGTAGTAGTCAAAAAACACTGGTTTGTCTCTCAGTAACAGTAACAAATCTTCAATTCTGTTTCACCTTTTCTGTACTGTGATAGAAAGACAGATGCAACTTTTGTTTTCTTTTTTTAAAAATTAAATACAGTGAGCTTAACTTCTCACAGCACTGCTTAGCCAGGGAGAAAGGAAACACAAAAGTACAAAAATCTGTCAATACACATTTTGTGCTTGGTTCTTCTGGTGAATTAATTTCTTTCCATCAGATGAGGAAGTAGAATGATTGTACTTTGTATCTTTTGTGTCACCTGGTGGGCACAAGAGCTTGGGGATTTTATTCCTGCACTGTACTGTGTGCCCAGATATTAATTTTCACTTAGGCAAACTGTGGAGGAGACTGAACTCACAGATTAAACAAACTTCATAGATCATCCATTGATATTTGAAAAGCAAGCATTATCATCACAGCTTTTATATGAAATAGAAACATTCTGCAAGTGACCATGAAATAATTTCATTTAAAAATACAAAGTGAACTTCATAAAAATTAACATTCTGTTCTTTTAAGCATAAATATAAAATTTAATCCAGTTAGCCATTACAGTAACTGATCTACATTAACACACAACATTAATCTTCCAAAACAAAACTTTTAACAATGCAACACAGACAACTAATTCCACTTCTAATGAAAACCTTTGGCTCTTAAGGTATCTCCCTCATCCATGCTCTAGGTAGGAAGACAGGTAAAATTTACACTTTTTTAGAGCCAGAACTTTCTGGCACAAAATATAACAAAGCCACCTCAAATTTTGTACTCACAATAAATGCTTTTCTCAACACACAATATTTTACCTCTTTTTGTATAGTGCTCCAAGCTTAGGAGTTGTGGAATTTTTGAAGTCCTACACCTAAAATTCTGGAGTCTTTTAGACATTTTAGGAGGTACCAGTACCCCATTCTCAAGTACCACAGCCTAAGTAAACCTGGTGGAAGGGTGAGCCCTGCAAAACTGTGGGTCATGGGATGTGGGAATACAGGGTGAGTCTTGAATGAGAATTTTTTGTTCAGCCTAGCAAGGCCTGGATGACTCTCACGCTGCCGCTGTCTGTCAGACAGGATTTTCCATGTTCAGAGGAACAGAAAATAACCATGAGTGACAAACTTACAGTAAGGAGAGAAAAGCCTTTCAATTACAGGCTGAAGCAGCAAGTCCCTACAGTGGGTTGTTTAACCAGACAAAAGGGACATAGGCATAGCTTTGTTGTTATTCATGGATTTGGTTTAAATATGGAGTCAATCACTTGGCTGTGATCTTCCTATATTAATTCTCTGTCTAATGCCATTACTAGCAGCAATTGGAAAACAAGGCTTACCACTGGCTATTATTTTCCCATCATAATGCAAGAATGCTGTCATGTACAATGAAAATAAGGAGTTTGCTCTTTTTCTGTTGCAGCCATAGCAATCTGACTCAAAGGGATTTTTTATAAAAAGGTGTTTTTCTTAGAGTCCTTTAAAGCTTACCCAATAGCAAGTACAACTACCAATCCAGCTGTAAATAAAGACAGCAAAGCTATTCTGCCCATGTTACAACAATTGGTATTTTAGAGAGAGTAAAACAAACAAGTGACTAGTCCTGCAAAGTCTTACAAGATCCTACTGCATCCTGTAGGGATTTTTAAATCTCAAAATATCACTACATTGTTTTTTTCTTTAAGTGATTTTTTTATGTCAGGCCAAAGACAGTATTTGACAATATTTCAAAAAGATACCATTATGATGCTTATTATCTCATAGAATACAGGTAGCCTTTTAATGCTGTCTAATACAAAGATAACCCTAAAATGTGATAAACCCAAGAACCAGTATCCCAAAGGGTATTCATCCACAAATCTGAAATAGGTTGTAAAATAATCCTTTTTATCTCCTCGCTTTCACTGCTACAATACATCAAATACCCAGATTATACCTCTGTCTGTTATTCCCAGTTTTCTAGGTTCAGATGTTTGACAGTACAAAGTACTCAGGTACCTGTAAAGCTCCATTTTTGCTGAAGGATGAAACACACTGCATCAGTCGACTCAGCTCTTCAGAGACTGCTTCTACAACCCTTGACATTACCCGAGGAACTAAGTCTTTGGAAATGGTAAACACCTAAGTTTAATGAAAGAAGAACCATGAGCATAACACCTGCATTAACAGAAATATTTTCAATACTAACATTTCAATAAAAACCATAAACCTCTGATTGAAAGGTCTCCTTCATTTTTATCAACATACCAACAATTCAAAAGAAACTAGAATATGAAGGATGTCTTTTGATGCTTGCCCTGCACTTTGACCAATCCCCTCTGTTAACAGCAAATTTGGCTATGTGATTTGTGATAACCTTCTTGCTATACCAAAAGGCAGCTAAACTTCAAAATATGTGCTTTTGGCTGATGGATGCACGTAGTCAGGTGGCTGTAGATAGACCGCTGTCTTGTAGATAGCACCTTTGATTCTGAGTTGTGTGTCTGACTGACAGTTACACATTCAGCCACTTTTTACCCATATATTTTGCTATTTCTTCTAGACTCCTTTATATTTGACCACTGTTGAATGGCTAGTGTCGGTATACTCTGTGGAAGAGATAAACATTTGACGGCCTGTGCTAGTATGAGGGTGTCAATAGATTTTCATTTAGACTCTGCCACTGCTGCCATTTATTAGGTCCCTGGCAAAAAAACTTAAACCTTACTTGTTTTCCCATGCACCAAGACCATCTTTTTTACCACTTATTTGTATAACTTTTAAAAGTGGCATATTCAGAATAGTAACTGCAATACAAAGTTATTAAATACTTGAAGCAAAGTATGAAGAGACCAATCTTCCTTAAAGGGAGCTTTACAGAAGTGAGAAATTGTTGTGGATTTAAAAAAAAGAAAGTATGATTTTTCTACAATGAATTCGGGAAAATGCAGGCCAAGAGGTTGGAAAATGGGAGGAAGTGAGATTATAGGTTAGACACACCAAACTATTGTCAAAGCTTAAAGGTGATAATAAAGCTGCATTAAACTGCACAGGGCTGGGAGAGAAGATGACACATGAAGCTGGAGTGGTGTATGTAACCATAAGTGACTGGAGTGGTACAAGAAGGAAAATGAGATGCATAAAGTTTTGAAATATTTCCCCAGTTTCTGCTTTGAAATATTCTAAAGAATTAAGCAGTGGATTGTTTTGCTGGAATACCTTTGCTTTTACGCAAAGTTTAGATCCCATGTCTGACAAGGAAATTTACTAACTGACGGAAGACATTAATACATATGTGTAAAAATCAACAAGAAAAAAAAAACAAAGAAAGAAAAATTGCTAGAGAGTTTTCAGTGATTTGAATAGAGAATTGTGTAGCAGGCATCCCATAAGGCTGACCATTCCAAAAGGCAGGTCGGCACCACAGGCCAAGCACATTAACTCCATAAATGTCAGCTACCAGCTGTTACCAGTGCTGGAAAGGGGTCATCTTACTCAGCACCAAACATTGCTGATCATTTCAACACAAACATACCAGGAACATGCCCAAAGATCTTCTACTGAGAAGAGAATATTTCTGCCTGCAATGAGCATTCTTGAAGTTACTTTACAGAATCCAGGAAAAATAACTGTTAGCAAGGGTGAATCATCACAAATTTGCAATAAGAAGCCCTTATTTTGATTTCAGCTAAATTTGAATTCAAAGGTAGAGAAACAATTTTCTTTCCATTTCAGTCTATCCTTGCTGTTCATCTGATGGTTAATTTTTGCTGTTTCAAAATACAGAAACTTGCTGCCTTGCTAACTAAACTTAAACCTGACCCAGCTTAACAGAATTTCACCAGTGGAAATGGGAGTTTCGTCTTGACACACGTTCTCATATTTCTGTATATTTCACATCTAGAAATTTACGAGGCGATGCTATTTAGGCCAGCATCAGTATCGGTCTCAATGAAGAGAGCACATCAATCCACCTTTCTGCTGCAGCATTTTAACAAGTATGCATGTTTACAAGCCTAGCTCAATAAGTCACAAATTACTTTAAATTTTTTAAAGCAAAACCTCTAATTTCCATTTTAATCAATTTCCACTACACTGAAAAGCAATATTAAAAGTTGATATTATGTTGCTGTATGTTTTTAGTGTTTCTTATTCCCTCATTTGGAAGCATTTGGTAAAATCACAATGCTTCTGTGAAAATGCTTCTGCTATAATGTAACAATGAAATAGTATCAAAAATACTGCAAGTCAAATTTGAAGTTCCTGAAAATATTTTAATTTATATGAATCCTTGTAATTTAAGAAGGAATAAGATAAGTAAAAGCCTCAAGTGAATCTCATTATATTTTAATTACAGGGAAAAGGTAGAGCAGCCACACTTGTGGTATTTTGGAAGGTAAGAGTAATATTACTACCAATGCTTCTACCAGGAGCAACAGTAATCTGTTAACACTCTTGATGATTAGAAGGAGTGATTATGTAAAACACAGGCTCTAACTTAAAGAACCACAGAAAATTCCTGCATACAATCCCAAAAGGCTAAATAATTGCAGCCCCTCTGAGCTCATTAGGTTGTAAGCAATGTTTTAACATGCACTCCCTAGCCTAGGTAGCCATTACCTACTTAGGTATTTCAAGCAGTATTTGTGCTTACAAAGACTATAAAACTTTCTGTGTTTAGCTTTCCTATTTCCATTGTATGTAGAAGACTGACATATATTGGTTTTCACTCTGAGTGGCATGTGTTGAATATTTCCTTCAAGGCGAAACAAAAGTTAATTTACAGATGTTTTGGAAAATAAAGATAATCAGAGAAAGAGAGCATCATAACTAGCTATAGATGTATATATTATCTGCATGGAAAGGGAGAATTTAACCTTAGCATTTGGCTTTCCTCTTTATCAGATAATGGAGACGAAGATGTGTAATGGAGTGTTAGAGAGGATAAACAGGAACTACTCATCTCCTTCTGCCCTTAAAAAATTGTTATCAGTTGCATAACAGGTTGGCTAAACCTAATCTAAAACACATCTATAACCAAGACACTTCAATAAAAAAAATTCCAGGATTTACCAGCAAAAGTACACTGAAATCATAAGAATATAAGCATGAAATGATCTGAAGTTTCTCCTCACCTCTGCATGCACAGCAATGATATTCACTAATGCTTCTTTTAAGTAGTTTCTGACACCTGAAACAAGAGAAACAAAATAATTACTTTCATTCTGTTGTCTCAACAACACCATAATATTCTGCTGTTCAATACTGTACTTTTTATTTTCATTTTTTACTACTACTTTTGCAATCAGAGGCAGAAAGAGAAAGTTCCATAGCCACACCACCAGACTATTTCCTTTTTCAAATCAAATGGAGAAAGGCACATTTCCTTACAGCAGAAGGCTAAAAAAAAGCCAGTAGGTTCCTGTTTTAGGATTCTTCTCCAGCAAGATAATTTCACCAACTTTGCAATTTAATAAAAAACTAGCATTATTAAAAAATACATTCTGGATGCTTTGCTAGAATACACACACCATAGCACAGAACATGCACCACAGTTTGATAAGTTCTAAAGAACAAAGTCAAGAGGTTTTGTTTGTATAACAGTCTTCAAGATCTTACTACTTTATCAGCTTCTCTATCTGTGAATTATTACAGATAGGAATAGCAAGGTCTCTTGTTTATCTGAAAGCGGTTCAGAATATATTACTCATGGCAGTTTATAGGAGATGTCATGCCTTAGTAGAAATTTCCTTTTGGGGAAGGTGGAGAAGTCAAAAAAGCATTTTCTTGCCAAGCTTATGAAACACTTGTCAATTTACCCTAAGAAGTGAATTCTAAACAGAACATCCAGCAGCATGTGCTTTAGTTAGGACAGGCTCTTAGTACTCTCTGCTGCTGTAATTCTGTAACTTTCCCAGCCTGTATTCCAGTCATCTAAGATTTAAAATAGGCAAAAATCTAAAATTGCGTTACTTGTTTTTATGGTCACTTCACTCTGTAGGCAAAGGAAAATTAGAAAGCATTCAACTCTTTAGAGTATGTATAAATGGTGTAAGTATAAAGTAACAAGAGAGGGTTAGTGATCTACATGACCTCAACTTCTGATTTTGATTAGTCTACCACGAATCAGAAAGTGCAATGACCCCATCCCTCCCTTCAATATATTCAATCGACAGTAAAATACAAGAATCATGGACAAAGACTGGTGAGATCACACAGCTCAGAGATCACAGTGTGATTAAGGCTAATGCTATAAAAATTACAAAGTGAACCTTTAATCAGTTCATCTTACTTGCTCCACCTTTCCTCAGATAACACCAATGCAGAAACTTAGTCCTGCTACATAAAACAGCTTTAAAAGGGGTTACCCAAGATCATCAAAATGAGCTATTCTGTGAGAAGAGTAGTATCTCACTACTGCCACCTCAGTCATGCTCATATCTTTAACCATTGATCCCAGAACTTGCCTCAAGACCTAAAAAGGTGACACTTTTTCTTTGTTAGACAATTACGGATAAAAATTTTATAAAAGCAGGACACAAGGATAACCTGTCCTTGGCAGCACAGGACTGTCTTGCATGAGGAACAAACATCTAGGATGTGCAATGGGATGCAGCCTGGACGTCAGAAAAATACAAGCCTTTCTCCACACATTCCAAAACATCTCTAGTGCCTTTTCTCTTTACACCTTTATTCTTCCCCTTGAAAATTTCATTAGATTTTTCTGTTTAAATTAACCCAAAGACAAGTCAAACAGTATTGTATACCAGCTTGCAAATGTAAAATTTCTTTCATCTTAGCAAGGAAGTGAGGGAGGAATAAAGCAACACCAGAAATTTTATAAAACTGACATTTTTGTCCTGCCCTGCAACCTTGCAAAACAAAGGAAGAATGTTACACACCAATACTTGAACCACACCAAAAGATCACAGGTAAATGTGGAAATGCAACACCCCCTTCCTTTTTCCTCTTGTACTGTTTTCCTTCTTTTACTTCACTCTGCCCCTGTTTAAATCCTCTGCACACTTCATATCACAGAGGTTAAAATTTCTATCACACCCCAGAAACAAATACAACTTGACCAGACATTGAACAATGGTCTGTTCGGCATATCACATCAAGAGGTACAGGGTGAATTTGGGAGCTGGTTTGCAGTTAACCTCAGGGTGCAAAGTGCTGCTTTTGGTCTGTAAACCTATGTGGTATTCAGCTTTTGGCTGCCTACCAGCCTCATCTTGTGACAGTAGGATCTTTCATGTGGAAACTGTGATTTTACTTTTGCACAAATGCTGCACAAGATTAAGACTTTGAGAGTCTCCCTTCTCTAGGGATACCTGAGCACTGTCACGGCATGTTCCTTAGTCAATCAAAATCTCAGTGTGATGTAAGCAGCATTTCTTTGGCCCAACTGAGTGTTCCCTAATGAAGTATCTCACTCAAACCCTGCTACTGCTGGGGAGCAGTAAGGAAAGTACAGAGAGGGGGCTGCCATGTCAAACAGAGAGGGCACGTGTCTCTTCTGCAGAGGTGGCCAGAGGCTGAGCTGGGAAGAAGTGTTATCAAGGAGGGTGAGTGAAAAGACCAAGTGGATAGAGACTGAAGTGGGTTGTGTAAGAGGGTGATGTGGTTCCAAGGAAGAATCCTCATTTCCCACCTATCCCACCTAAACCCCCGAGGTAGCGAGCCTCTTCTCATGCATTCGTGCAACTTGGCACAGGGTAAGAGCTGCTAATTCTGTCTGCTGCTGTAAGCACCCAAATTAAACAGCTTTTGACTGTGCTAGTAGAAGCTGCCTATCACTGTATCTGCAGAAACTTTCCATAACATATTTCATGAAGAGTTAGTTACCAAGTTGCTATCACTGCTATAACTACCTAAGTACTGTTAATTTCTAAAAGCATGAAATACGAATATCAGCAACATTAGCACCAGGTGTTGAACACCATTGTCTGATGGTTCTCAGCTAAGGTAAAATGGTTATTTATGTCAGAGCTCAGAATCAATTCAGTAAATGGAATGAAGATGGAAGCGATGGTAAAAATGAAGTGAGAGTAGTTTAGTATTGCATATTGTTAGCCTATCCCAGCTGCATGATAAAATTGTTAACTTAAACCTCAGTGAAAGGGAATAAGCAGATATATTTTATCTTCCATCCTTGTACCACACACAAGGACGAATGGGTGAGCTAAGCACTTAAAGGAGATAAGTGCTACTGGGATTGCAAGAAATAATTAGGTGTTCCTGACCTTTCATAGCAGGCTCAGTCCTGCAATGACTGCAAGATCAGGCAGCTCAGTACCAGCACAAATATTTCCTCAATTTCTTCGACAGGTTTTACAATTTAAGAGCAAATCATTCAGCACAGACTGTGCAAAGCTATGCAGTTTAGAGATAGTCTATGTATATAAAACTGCAGTTGCCTTAATCTCAGCATTTAATAACCTGGAAGACCTTGTCTTGGTAAGCTAAACAAGCCTAAGACAGAAAGAACATGCAATTGCACTCTAAAAATGCCAGTTAGTGGAACCAGACAGGGAAAAAAGGGAGAACTGTGCAAGGTGAAGAACAACACAGACAACAAGAAAGAAAGAAAGAAATGAAGGTATAAATGAAATGATCATCAGTGAAGTTATGCTGGAAATTAAAGGTCACTGTGTAAAGGTTTGCTCTAACTAAGCTATGAAAGATGTGGTTTTATGACAATCATTGCTGTTGGGGGGGGGTCAGTTTCCTACCACAAATAGAACTTAAGTAAAAAGGGCATTTCCCCCCCAGCCTTTCCTTTTGTCTTATTTGTAAAGGATTTAATTTTTGAATGTGGAGACAAAGCCAAACATATCAGAATGTCAGGACCTGCAGGCATAGTTAATAACTGTACTATATTTTGAAAAGTTACAATTAAAAAATATCCCGTTCCTGATTTATACCACTGTACTGTTTGTGGCAGGCTTTGCTGAAGCAAAGTATTACTTTTCTGGAGTATGATTCACTGGAAATACAAGCAGTGGCATCCAACTGTGAATTTGTTGTGAAATTCATTTCAAAATGAAAAAATTCTGTCTAGAATAGAATTTTTGTGCAGCTTTATCTACAACTGTTGAGCAGCCCACGCAATTACAGTTTTTGGGACACCATGCTGCCAGTCCTATTATACAGCACTGAAAGCTAATGCACCTTGTAACTGTAGATTGCAACTATTAGGCTAATCAAGTGAAACATAACATTCTTAAGTCTAGAATACCTCTTATTTGGCATATTGAAGCACAAATACAATGCCTTTCCACTGCTTCTGACAGAAATGTGTTACAGAAAGTCTCAACAAGCCCTTGCAATTTCTCTGAGGAAAATGTTATTATTCTGTTACAACATAAATGCATTCCACTCCCACTCTATTCTTAATACCAAAGACTGACTTGCTGGAATTCTAGCTGCTACTAACAAAGCCCCAGCATTGCTCTAAAGAAAAATGAATGGGAAAACTTAAGAAATAAAAATGAAGGACAATTTCAGCCATCAACTATCACAATGGCTGACAGAAACTTTAAAATAGCATCTTCCAATTTTGGACTCTCCACTGTACTTTTTACCAGAGAAATATATAACAAAATTATCCAATAATCTCCAGTTTATACCACCTATTAATTTTATTGATTTTGTTTTTTACAACTTAAACGTGTCAGTCTATGTTTCAAAGCAATTTTAGCAACACTGTAAAGCTGTAGCATGGATGACTATGTGAATGATGGGAAAAGCAGAAGGGAAAAAGGTTTGTGGTTCTGAGGAGTAACAGAAACCAAACTTTTAGCTTGCCAATACAGGAGTCATTCAGGAGATCTTTAGATGGTGTAGCGCTACCAGTTGTCCCACTTGTAGCTAGTTCTCGGAGGTATGTTTCCCCCAAGTACTTATATGACATCGTTATACTACGAAACCCCCAAAGTGACTGAATAAGCATGAAAGAGCTGGGACTCCAATACCACATGTGTAATTCTAAAACACAGAGAGGTTACAAAAACTTGCGTGCAAGAAAAGAGCAAAGGTTGCACACACAGTAAAACTGAACTCATCAGGCTGCTTTTTCTGTGACAGAAGCTAACTTGGGCCTTCAAATTTTCCCAGTCTTTCTACAGTAAATTGCTAGCGTGAAGGATGATATGAGCTTCAAACATTTTTTAAGCCTTCTGCAGACTCAAGAGTTCAAAGAATGAACTCAAGTTCAGTGAGGACAACTGAAAGACACAGGAAATTTTAACCCAGGCAGACGGGGCTTGACACACTTTTAACTGTTGTGAGATTGGACCCTCATTTGAGATGGACAGCTGGGAATATAACCTTGCTGCTGCCTCCCACCAAACCAGAGGCCTTTGGCCTTTTAGCTTGCCTCTTGTGCAAAAAGAAGGAGGAGAGGATAAATGCACACAACTGTTTAGAAAAAGCAGGTGATATCAGCAGGTACCTCTGCTTATAAGCAGTAAACCGGACATGAGGATGAGAGGCTATGAAGGATCGAAAGAAAAAAGGCAAATTTAGTTAAAGAGAAATCATGCAGGAATATTGAAAGCTACTGTTCCTTTCTGGAGGAGCTAGAAAAGCCATCCACAGGAAATTCTACAGCTTGACAGCTGCCACTTTTTTTTTGTTTTTTTTTAAATAAAGCAGAGAAGACTGAACAGTTCTTAATATGTTGACTAAGCTACCAGTCCTGTTTCATGACTGAGTTGACTGACTTAGAAACCTAAGCTCAGAAATGAGTGTTGGGTAGGCACAGAGCCACCAATTTAGGCAACAACAGAGAGCATTCTGAGACCATTCTGTAGGAGGTCAATACTTAACTGGGCAAGCAACCGCTGCTGGTGGTAGCAATGTTTCTTAGTGCTTCTGAAAAGAGAGCATTAAATTTGTTGGCCTTGAGGCTTGAGCATGACTTGGTAGAGATAGGAAAGCTGATGCCTGGGAGTCTGAAATTTTGCATTTTAAGACACATCCAATTGTACGCAATATTTTTTACAATTTATTGTTCTGTTTGGTGGGTTACGCCAGTAACAGTCAATCAGTCTGAAATCACTGAAACCTTTTTCCTGATTACTTTTTAATGAAAACTTTCCGAAAAAATAATAATGTACAGAATTTGATAATCCTAAGAGATTAGTATTTTTCATACCTAGCTGCAGAACACCAATAATTGCCTCTTCCTGGACATTTCATTTGCTACTCTGATAGTAAATTTAGAGGAGTGTGAATGTAAAAAATATTTAATCTGCTCTGTTCTAGTGAAGGAACTGGCTTTTAAATTTTTTTGATATATATTCTTTTAAGTTACATTACACCCTATTGCCAAATTTAAGCAAAATGGTATTGGAAATGTTAATTTCTAAGCTTCAGATATATCATGCCAAACTTTACAGCAAGTCACACACAATGTGTTCTGAACTGTATGTCAGTTAAGCTCCCACAGCTCTTCTGTAGGTTTTTAATCTGCTATGTGAAACTGTTGGAAAAAAAAAGCTGCACACATCTACTGCAAGTCGTTAATCAGTGCTGCGTAGTGCACATTAAAAAAGAAACTAATGAATGGTATCCAAAGCCATGTGGATGTAACTTCTTAAACAGTCTGATTTTAACTGTTAAGTTTCCTCTAGGTTCTGGCTGCATTGCAGCTGCAATAGCAGTATTTGATACCTGCTTTAACTAAAATTATCCTGGCACAATTTCTAGTGTGGTCACATTCTTCCCCAATGCAACTCCTGTTACAGAAGTAGTGCAAGGGGCTAGCAGGATTCCCTTTGGGATAGCAGACAATAATTTGTATTTCTGCAGCTCTTGAAAAAGTAGACTGTGCTCTGCAACACACCAAGTGAGCCCTGTCCTGCCTGTGCAGTCTACGTGGGAATTTCAAGCTCAGATGGATGCCTCCTGACAAACCAAGCTGCCCTACACACACCACAGAATTTCACTTTTCAATCTAACCTAAACAATAACTTCCAGCTAAAATCAAGTAATCTCTTTCCAAACCCCAAGCATTTACACAGGTAAGGCAGAACGGGTGGGAGTGGGAAGAGGCTCTACAGAGTAAAACACTGTCTGAGGTCACAGCAGGTCAGTAGAGCAGTCAGCACTGCCTCCATGCAAAAGCTGCTGGAACAATTAAAAAAAAAGGTTAACTGTGCAGATGTGTCTTGGTAGAAAAATTTTAATTTACAAGATCTACAGATAACTCCAGGCTTCCCATACTTACGGATCACTGCCTGACACCTCCAGTGCATGCAAAGATCTATCAACTACCTTATCCCAAGAAATGAACAGGAAGCAGCACAGACTAAAAGTGAAAATTCAAATGAACACAAAAATATTTTTATTTTTAGGCTGCAGAATTCCAAATAAACATGACTTATAATGTACCTTACATGTAAAATATTTCAGAGACTCAGGGTACTGGACTGTGAAGTACATACAGCAAAAATCAGTTTACATTATGTTGGTATTGAGAAGGTATTTATGAAGGAATATTCCTTATATAAAGGAATAAACTTATTACTTGAATTTTTCAGAGTACTTAACTTGGATTTGAAAAAAGAATAGACCAATTTGGATTTAGAATGAAGTGCCCAGGATGACATGAAAAAAGCTGACATCTATCTACAAGGATCAACAGCACAGCATGCCTGAGGCTGCATTAAATGCATTTGAAAAAAGGTGTTGGCCCTCAAAATTATTCAGAAATCTAATATTTATAACCAGGGAAAGTTTAATATGACTGATAGTCTGTTTAACTTTGTATGTTCCCAGAACAACAAACTGTATTTGCCTCATTAGAAAATGTCCTAAATTATTTAATGTTTCTGGAAAATTATTTTCAAAGCTAGCAACTATTTGCAATTACTACATTAAACGCAATACCCCATTTAGAAAAGTAGTCTTTTAATTTCCAAGCAGCCTACACCTTGCAAGACAGCTCCCTAACCTATAGGAATAGACAGAAACTGACTTGTTTGCATGCATAAGCCTTCCATGAACTACAGCACTGGTACATGAGTATTTCATGCTATTTTACTGAAGTGCCCCCACCCACATAGTGATATCATCTAACCTGACACCTCACAGATGCTAAAAAAATATATATTAAAAAAAGTAGAGACGTGACTTGGAATTTCCCCATGGACATAACAAAGCAGCTCACCTTTATTCTTTACAGCAGCACAAAGGTTTCTCCCTTAAAAGACAGTTGATAGGAAATCAGCTTCAGCTAACGGTACTACCAGTGGCCTGTTTTCTAAATTAAGGCAGCTAGACAAACCTGCTTGTTTCTTCCTAATTACTAAAAATACATTTGCTATCATGCTTTGTTGTTTGCCCTGGATAAAAACATTTCCAGAAAGCTGCTTGCAGGATGCTAAGAGCAGAACACATATCTGGCAGCAGCTCTCAAAATACAGGAGATCCACCAGGTTACAACCTTTACCACCACCTAAGTGCCCTTATTTGTTTATTATATTCCCTGCTTGTTTTGACTCACTAGCATTTTTCAAGTTAATAATTAGTAGCTGTCAAAAACCAAATAATAAACAGTGCAAATAATGGCTTTTATTTACTTATTGCTTCTGTTTGCCCAAAGAAATACAGACACCACATCTTAATTCTAGAGAATTAAATGGACATTATCATGTTCAGTAAATTCAGTAAGATTTATGCAGTCTGATTAATAACACTATTTTTACAACCTCTGAACATGTTTATAAACATTTTTTAAAATATGTGCATAGTATATTAACAAATAAATACAGATTATACCGTAAATACCATATGTAAGAAAAAGGTAAGTTAGAGGAAAGTAATTACTTAAAACCAGTCTAGAATGAAAGACATAATTACAGCATTCACAGAGTTTTATGGATCCATACGATACACCTGAGCCAAGTTAAATGTCACACGACTGCTCCATTGTCATTAAAGAAGCAAAACCCACTTAAAAACAGGGACTCCAGAATCTCATTTCAATTTAAACAAGAATGTGAAATTTCTCACTAGGCCACTTCCTGCTATTGCTGGAAACATTCCCTCCTTTAAACGGAGATGGATTTCAAGGTACTGTACTTAATGTTGTTTTGAAAGTACATTAAGAAGAAAATGTGAAGGTGTAGGCAAACTGGAAACTCTCTGGAGAGATTACCCACTTATTTAACCACATTTCCTGTTTTTTAACCCATTTGTCCTAAGTCAGTCCTTAGACTACTGACAAAAATAGATACAAGTGTGCTATAAATAGTTCATTAGCAGGTTTTTCTCAGTAAAACTGAAAATGTTTTGATAAATCTATTGTTCTTACTAGCTCCATACTAATTAAACTGTGAATCAGATTAATGTTTTCTTGAAATTCTTGTCTGCATAGCTCACGGTAATTATAAATATAGAGTGCCTTAGGAATCTGAGAAAAAGTCCCGAGAACTAATAGTGACCTAAAAAATAGCTATCAATAATTGAAATTTAATGAAGAAATTACTGGTAACCTATGTGGCAAAGTGCTTTTACAAACAACAGTTCTGAATCAAGGAAAGAGGATGATCACACAAAGTCACAACCTTTCTAAATATTTTGAGATCTGAAGGCCGGAATGCTACATCTTTGAATTAGTCACCTTGCACTTATTTTCAGCCATGGTAGTGTCTTGATCTAACACAGTGAATGTCATTTGAAGGACCTGACACAGGTAGCCACAAAACTAATTTCTAAAAATATTAAAATGTGAAGGCTTTTCTGACTTATGTTACCTATAGCTTTTGAACTACTTTAATTCAATCAGTCGAAATTATGTCATGACATTCAAAGAACCTGAAAGTTTCTGTGCTTCTGCTGCCTTGGAGTAGTAGGAGCTCTAAAGATTGCCAAGAGAATAATACTGGTTCTGTGCCTTCCTGCATCGCCCAAACTGAGATATTTTTAAAATTGAAGCTGCTGAGGCTGTTCTGAACTTTCTGCTACCCCATTCAAACCACAGAATGATCTGAGGGTCTGTTGAAAAGGCCTACCCAGTATTGCTGCTTTCCTTGTAGATATTAAACTCCACTGCTTCTGGGATAGGATAGGATAGAATACAGTTTCCTTTATTATTAAGAAGGAGCAAAATCTGTAATTATCAAAGACTACAACAGAAAATGCAAAACCCATCAGTGCTTCACTTGAGAAGGAGAGGTGTTTGCTAGCATCAAATACTTAAAAGAAGAGCAGGTAGCTGAAGGCCAATTTGATAAGTATGCATGTTCTTGCAAGGATTTTGTTAAGAGATGGATTTATTTTCACTTCTTCCTCCAAACACAGTAACAAAGCACAAAGGGCATTTTACCAATGGAGACATGAAGGTCTTGAGCAAAAGATGCTGCATATCATACTTAGGACTGAACCATAAAGACTCTCAAAATTACTGAAATTATTGCACAATCAGCCAAATTTCAACCCACTAATCAGGTAACAAAGAATGTAAATGGTGAAAGAACAACAAACAAAAAAGCCCCAAACCCCATAAACCAAAAATTCCAATGCACTAATGTAAAAAAAAAACCTACTTCAGAGGTTATAGCCATTCATACCTCTCCATCTAAGCATACACCAGTCTCAGCTCACTCCCCACTGGTAAAGAAATGCATTGATACTCCTTAGATGAACCCAGTACTTGAGATACATGACCCACAGAAATTTGTCTTTTTGTTGTTGTCATTTAAATAAGAACAACATTGTCTGGCAGAGTTACAGCCTTTACAGCTCTACAAGTGCAAGCACCAATGTGTGGCTGTAACCCGTAAAAGCAACCTGGTATCAGAACAAGAATATAAACACTTCACAGCCAACAGTGTGCTGCTCTATAGATTTAGTATTACTTAAAAAATACCTTACCATTTCTACTTCACCATAAGCAGCTTTGGGGATGTTGAGTCTTTTTTTCTTGTTGCTGTTGAATTAAAGTGGGTATATGTTTGACTGAAGGGAAAACCCTACTGTAGAAATTAATTACAACTATTAGATATTAAAGTAGGTGGTTTGAGGAAGATGAAAAAAAATTGCACTACAAGAAAAGACATTTCACCCAACTAAAACATAACATCTAAACCAAACTCATTTTTCTTCCTGAATGGAAAAAAACCCAGGTTCTGAAGAATGAAATTTATGCGTGAGACACTCAGATATAACAAACACTCCTTCTTGACATGAAAATGAATACATCTAAGGATGACTCAGTATTACCTGAACTTTATCTACCAGCAATCCATTTGCTGTAGAATGCTGCTTCATTTTCCAGAAGAAAAAATTTAAACAAATTTCTTCCGTCTTCCCCCCTTGATTTTCAGCATATAAAGGTCATAGCATTAAGTATCTAAGTATGTGTCTATCATTACGTTTCCACTATAAGAATAATTTTAGTGCTAAAGGATTTTCTTTTGATAAACCGGAGACTACTTATAGCCAACAGGTAAAAACAGTGTGCTGAAAACAGGGCACACGTCCCTGGTATGACTAGGTTCCTACTGATTTTAGCAATTTATAAGACAGGACTGTGATCCTTCTGTGTGTATCCAGGAAATGTAGCAGAGTGGAAACTTAATGGCTCTTTCCTGGTCACAGAATGTTTTTAAGTTTTCAAAGTTTGTAGGCGAAAGAAACACTGAGGCCAAACACATATTGCACATAAGAGGGAACAGACTACAAAGCATGTACAAATATTTGCTATGTATTGGACATATTTTCAAATAGCTGCGTGCATCAACAGTTTTTTAATGAAATAAAGTTCGATTATGCTGACCAATAAACTGCTCTGCTGTTTAAAAGCTGTCTTCCTATTTTTTTTTTCAGATTTAACAATAATTGAGAAACTGTGAAACAGACCAGCTGGTGGGTGGTAGACAAATGAAGAGCATCATCATCTTGTAATACTAGTGCCTACATACCACTAAAGCCTGGCACTCACATCATTTCCTGTTCCGTAACCTGTTTGCCATTTATTTTCCAAATTCTTCACAAGTGAGCCTCTTAAGAAAAAAACCCAAACAGTTGTACCCCTTGACAACTTCGACATAGGCTTCCAAAAGTCTGAGTGTGGTAACTCATCACATTTGGGGGTCCTTGCCACTCCCAGACCTCTCTTATTTTCCAGACGTGAAGTCACACATACACTGGTGTCAGTGGGGTCCAAGTCAGCAGCATGCACTAACTCCTTCAGACTGCCCCCAGAGGTCCCCATACAGGAAGACTTACTGTCTTATGCCAATTTAAAAAGGTGTTCCACAGACAAAAGTGTGTAGCTGTATTCACCTCCTAAAGATACAGGATGACCAATTCAACAAGAAAAGCCAGTCACTCCTTTAATTGTAAGGTAGACTAAAAACCAACATCTCTATCAAAACTGAGCGCAGTTGAATCCAAAAATCTCAAGCAGTATTTCCTTTCATTAACACAAACCAAGCATAGTCGGCTAGAATATTCATTTATTTCTTTCAAACACATCAATTTTAAGGCACCCTGAAGTTGTCCTTTCATGATTTTATAAAACCTAAAATTATTAAAACCTTTCAAAATACAGACTCACTCAGGAAACTGTATGTTCTTCTCATAATTCCTGAAGTCACTGGTACTGTAATAATAGCCTGTCAAATGCAAAATGACAGCAATTTCATAAATGAAGAATGGGCTTAGAGATATACTATGTTTATGAATTTACTTTGGTTGTCACTCAAATATTATTATTACAAGAAATGAGAAAACTGAAGTCAATTGATCCAAAAGAGACTAATTTCACAAATAAAGAGTTTGGAACAATACTGACACTAATAATTTTAGTGCCCAGTTTTGCTCTGCATGTCTCTAACCTTCAAGTTACTGAAAAAATCTTAATTATCTGTGAAACATGTCCTGCATTTATTAGAGTGACTTACAACAGATATACTTGGGTAAGCAAAAGAAAAGGCAAAATTGGCAAGAGAAAGTAGAGTATGGACCTTTTAAAAGACTTTTTTTTAAGTAAGCAACTCCAAAAGTGGTGCTTTGAGAAAAAGCTTATGAGCAGCACTAAGATGCACAATTTTCATGGTTTTAATGTTTCAATGTTTTGTTATTAACATTGATGATTTTTTTGAAAGTTGCTATTTCTATGGAATTATACAAATGTGTAATGATAACAAGCAGGTGGTAATGCATAATATAAAAACCCCAATACTTTTGGAACTTGATTCTGTGAGTGTTCTTAACTCAAAAAAAGCAAGCAGTCACCACACTGAAGAAAAGCACAGAACCAGTTCTTAATATTTTTACATACTTTCTTCCAAATTGCTTTGTGTACTAATTGTACATGAAATGCACGAAAGTATATGAAATTTTTATTTGTCTTTAGCAACTATATTCAGCAAATTGGCAACCAAATCAAAGCCACTGTATTAACTTACAAACACTAATAGGGAGCTAATTAAAATTACTACTAAAGAGGGAGCTAATTAAAATTACTACTAAATAAATACTAATTATTTAGTAGGCATGATGGAAGTATCTAGTCATGGGAAAAAGCTGGCTGAAGAAAGGGACTTCAATTACAGATTCAATGGATTCTTTGGAAAATGTGGTAGGAGGTTGTGCTCTGCTTCATTGCACCAAATTCTCAAATTCGATTTCTATGGCAAAATCTAGTTGTTTTTTTCCATAGACTTGGTAATTTGGGATGACCTTGAAGGGGTAATCACCATTTTGCCTTTCAGCCAGCTTTTACTTCTACCAATGTACATATTTAAAACCTGCAACACGTACTGCAGTCAAATGCACATAGATCAGCATATCAGGAATAATTACTCACAAAAGTATTCCTTATATTTATGGCAAAAAATGTCCCAAGTTGAATTTTATGGACAGCTTTACTTTTCTGTCTGTTCAAATAACCAGTGAGTTGGAACCCGATAACAGCAGCTTTTAGAGATGTTACTGCAGAAAAAGAAAATCAACCAAAACCCCAACAACAAAAGCACCCAACCAAACCCCAACAATCAAAACAAAAAACCCCACAGCATCTTACTGTCTTCTAGTCTTCTATGAAAAAGGAGGAAATGAGAGAAAATTGTTGTAGGAAACATACAGTATTTGATCAGATCACATATTAATCCTATTTATTAGTGTGAAGGTGAGAACTTGCACTGACTTCCAGTCCTACTACTTCACTGTTTTTCACTTCCAAGCTTTATTGAATCCCTATAGCATTTTGAAAAGGGCATGGATTTGAAATGAAGAATGTTTCTGCATGACCTGAACAATAGATTCTTAAAAATTATTTAATCCAAAATCAACATTTGGAAACTATCTTGACTCAGGAGTGACCTACAATAACTGGAAAGCTTAAGACTTTTCACAGTTCAAAGTAAAGGCTTTTAATATTTTTGAATTACTTCAACTGCTGAACAAGCCCAACACTAATTTCATCCACACATCAATAAAGTTTAAGTGTTTCATTAAATTTAAATTGCTATTCGTTGTGTAAAGAAATTTTAAGCTAATGAAATGTTTTTTATTACAATGGATCCGCTGTACTGTTAGAAGCCAATCATATTTTCCCACTTAAAAAGTAAGAGTTCAAGGGCTTGATAACTTGGCTACTGAGAGAATATGCTCCAGGCTGAATTTTGTATAGAAGTTTTGTATAGAGAAAGCTGAGGCTTTTTGTTACACTAGAATTTTAACTTAAAAACACGTACACACCCTTGGGCAGAAAGCATTATGAAGTACTGAGGAGAGAGCTTTTTCCCACTGTCCTAGTAGGACTCTGCAAGTCTGGCCAGTTGCAACGTTCATTTTGGAGACTATTTTCACCAGTGCTTTTAAAACATTAGAAACAACAGCATCCTTAACTACTGCATACATTCGGGGCTTAGAAAATAATATTTTTTTACTACTCCTCCTTCATATTGAAATCAGTATTATTTTTTGCTTGACCATAGACCCCTTACGCAAAACTTCAAACCATAACTGAGAATGTGAACTGACCAGTGGTTCACTAAGGGCATCAAGGTTATTTGACCTCCTCTGCTGTGTTGTCTGGGGCAAAGTCAAGCTGTTTTAAGACAATTGTCTGCATCTGCACAGAAGGTAGTATAATGCTGTATTTTATATGGCCCTTGAAGAATCTCCTCCACAAGACACTAAGCACCTTTATCAGGAGAGATTACTCACTGTTATGGATTGTTTCTAATGAACACCTACATGCTAAAGGTTAACAAGACAAAACCATTCTCTAAGCACAATGTGAATTATAGGAACTACACAGGCAGCTCCATGCACAGAAAAGTCTGGTAATTTTGACAGAGCTGAGTTTATTTGGACCAATACCAAAGTTTTAACTTGGACATTCGATCTAAATATCACACACAAATATCTGATCCTTTATAATTTGAGCTAGAGGACTATAACTTAGCTACTTTGCTGGTTTGCTACCAGCAAACCAACCTCTCCTACAGATCAACCTTAAATGGGAGCCACATTCACCTATGAATAGGTAACAACAACAAAATTAAGCTTCACAAACATTAATCATGACCTGTAAATGCTTCTTGATCTCACAGTGTTCCCATGCACACTGCCTTCTGAAACTGTGATGATGACCCCAGTAAGATCTGGGTAAAGATTGCGAGAGGGACTTGGAAACAGTTCTGGGTAGAAGAGAGCAGTCACAAGATCTTTTAGCAGCTAACACTACCCAGCTGCATATTCTGAGAAAGAGAAAAGTGCCTACAATTAGCACACCTGTGGAAATAAATGTTAGAAGGAAGAGAATAAATCCAAGCAAAAAAGCCTAACTAGGAACTCCAGAACAGATCTGATACCATAGCTTGGGACTACAGGTAATTTTACTTTTCATGTGACTTACTTTCGCCACTTCACTAGTTTCATTACACATCAGTTTGTTAAAGATTGCCACAGAAACTACCTTGAGCATTACCAAGATAATAAAAAATATGGTTTCTAAGAGTAACAATTGAAGGAGCAGTCTAACACAGCTCACTCAAACACCTCATTCACAGCCAAGGTTTGAATTTATTTTGGCTTATAACCCAACTAGTAATGAAATAAAACCAAATAGGAGTAATTGTGACTATAGACTTGGAATTCTAAGCTTTTTCGCCTATGATCTTCTCATACCTTCCTCACCTCCCTGGTCGTCAGTTCTGGCTTCCAAACCCATCTGAACCAACCCCATTGAGTTCTTCCTCTCACACACTTCCATTCATTCATTTCTGCCCAGTTATCTAAACTGCAAACCCAACCTGCCTGTGCTCCAAAACTGCATCATTCCATAACATTGGGGCACTCAAAGAATTCAGTAAATCAGACAGGAAACATAAAGATGACATTTGTGCCTATCAAATGCAACATAAACATGAAAGCATTCACTATGCCAACTAGCTAGACCATGGAGTATTGTTTTGTTGATAACACAATTTATTACTACTTTTGCTTTATTGAAAGGGTTGACCAGTACAAAACTTGTGTGGATATACCCTCATTCGTGCTTGTAAATAAGGAGTGCTGGAAGAGGGGGGAGAAAATGCTTGCCCTTTCTCCTCTATGCATTATCATTGATTCCAATCTCCAATTAGCTTTCTGCTTTGAGCAGTGCAGGGATTAGATCCTATTACCAAAGACAGTCATAAAAATATGAAATGATTTTAGAAGATCTAAAGTGTTTCTCAAAGAGTATGCTTGAGGGGCTAAAAAAACTTAGGTCTCCCTGTAACAAAATCAAAAACAAAGCACAACAAAGGTTGCTGACATTAACACATGTCCTCACATGACAGAGGCTGACTGTATAAATAAGAAAATGCTGAACTGATGACAAGTATCATAAAACTTCTGACAACTCGCTGGTCACCAGAAGAGACTTCTGACTTGTCAGACATGCCTGATAAGTAAATCCTCTGAAGTTGCAATAACTAATCTCATGCAGGTATTAGAGTGACTTGTCATACCATCAGTTAGAACAGGTACTTGAGCAGACAGTTCTCAAGCTACAAGACTAAGCTGCCGTCTGACCAAGGAATCACAGCAAGACTTCATTTTAGAGATACAAGGATTTTACAGTCGTGCTCTTCCCATCCCTAAAGCAATATAAATGAAGTCTGGTTTAGGTCTTCAAACTTTTCAAATGAGACAGATGCTTTTCCCAAATACATTATTTCCCTTTTTAAAATACACCTTGCTTAAACAGTTAATTTTCAAATTTGCTGATCACTTAATTTTATAGTTTGAGAAGAGTGCAGGTATTCCAACTTTTAATGAAAAAATACCAAAGATAAAATAGTTTTGGAGCTTAATTCATGGAGTTTACTAGTCTTTAGCAAGGCATAGACACATAGACAGAAATGCCACAAGGTATCCTAGCAAGAAGTTTGACAGATAAAGCCAAAGAGAAGCTGGAAGAGTGATGGACAGCAGTCTAGTAAACAACTACTGGTTGGCTTAATAGCAGAAAATGCCATACATCAGAACTGTGAGTGAAGGAGGACATGTGAAAAGCAAGAGGAAGCATAAGGTATAAACCAGATAAGATGCAGATAAACTCTACTGAATGCTTGTACATGTGGAGTCTAGACGCTGCTGAGATCAGCCAACAAAAACTTGAATCACAATTAGCAGCAGAAAATCTTGCATGCAAGAAGCTGGAGAAGCACAAGAAGATATCTAATAAAGTCAACATATAAGTGCAATTCAGTGTGTAACAAGTAGGAACTGAAAAATGTGATGTCTCTCCAGGATAGTTTCTAATGGGATTTCTATAATAGTCAGAAATAAAAGGTAACGTGTTGGCAGAAAATACAGGAAGCTGAAGGGCCATTGCCTTCTTCTGTTGCCATCTTTTGCAAGGACAATGTGCATTCCATTTAATCAGCTAATTAAAATTTTAAATTCAGACACAAATATAACATGACAATACAATGTTGTGAGAAGCGAGAAACAGAATGAAACCTAAATGTCTCAAAATGAAATTGAAGAAAAATTTCAGGTTAAAATGAAATTACACAAATGAAAGTATTTTGAAACACACATTGAAATTTGTGCTTATGTTTCAAGCAGCAAATTAATTTTTTACAAAAAATGGCAAGGCTACAATATGAGGGCCCCTGACTTTACAGTTTTGGTACATGATTCTACTCTGTGAAGAATTACGTGTAGTAAAACAAGTGCAAGAACTGTAGTTATTCAAAGCATGGATTGTCACCCTTGCTGATTAAATGGGTCATTTAAGGATGAATAAATTCAACTCATCCTAATATAAATTTGATTGTTATATACTTGGTATTTCCTTACCAGAAGCACAAAACATCAATTTACTAATGTATGTTGCACGAGCAGTTAGCTTGAATGAAAACCAGCATATTTTAACTGGACTATTTAAAGACTGCTGTGTATAAGAATCCTCTTGTGTCATAAACTAACTACTATGATTTTGTAACAAAAACCCCCAGACTGACAAGTCCTTTAGCAACTTCATTTACCTGTACAGAAGACTTTTTCCCCTTAACATTATAGGCAACAGACCTGCAAAACATTGTTTTCTTCCTGTTCACATACATGGCACATTATATCCCTGCATCGAAATACCAGAATTTGGCCTTACTAAAGCAAAAAAATTCAGACAATTCCTAAAGACAGGACATCAACAATTTGAGGACTGTTGGAGTTCAAAATCATCTACCTGATGTAAGATAATTTTGAAGCCATCCTTTTAAATGGTTAGGAGAAATCTAAAGGATTACAGGGATTTCAAACAAAACTATTTTGCACATTTCAGTCAAAAAGTAATTGCTTATTTCTAACAAAAAAAAGGAAAGAAAGAAAAAGAAAATGATTTGTACTATATCCAAATGTTTTTAAGATGTAAATGCACTTGTCATCTTTCATGTAAGCAGGGTGCTAGTGCCCCAAATTAAACAAAAGAAGAAAAGTTAGGGTTGACAAGTATGTCGCTGCGTAACTACAAATTAAATATGCCTTTTGATATTTAATTTTAACTGTTGAGTACCTTTTCATCAGGCTATTGCCATTAGAAGTTTTTTATTAGATTATTAAATTAGACAACAGATAAAAGATGTGACAAGTATAAAAAATCTGATTTAGCAGATGTGACGCACTTAATCTTTTACTGTGATAGTGGCATTTCATATATTTGAAATGTTTCAAACAATGATGTCTTAACACACCGAAGAAGAAGAAATTCAGATATAACTTGACTATATTCAATTTATGCCAAGTACAGAATGAATATCTAAAAACCACAATCACCTTTCAGTTGAAAGTGCAAAATCACCTAAAACTTTCAAAGCAATGTGAAATTTTAAATACTGCAACCCCCCCAAATATCTGACAACACAAGTGAAACACAGAAGATACACATTTAAAAAAGACTGTTAGAATAGCAGCTGAAACTCTGTATGCTTGTGAACTCTGAGTGAATGCTGGCTAGATTGCAGAGCAGCCAGCATTTCAAAAGCCAGTTATGAAGAGATATCACCATTTTCTGAATTGTTCAGAAAAATAAATGAATATTGTGTGGTAAACAAATCCTCACATACTACAGTCTTACAGAAATTAATATAGTAGTTGCATTTGTAAACAAATTAAATATAATCAAACTTGCCATATTATGAAAAGTAATTAGCCATTTGCATGCAAAAACTCCTATTAATATTCTAAAAGACTAAATGCCAGCATACTACAACTACCTTTGCTTGTATTACACAAACTTTAATACAAAGAAGTATTTTCCATCCAAATTCAGAGCAAACACCTCATTCACTCTCCAAAAGTCTATAGCCTTGCAAGTCAAAAAGATAATTTTTTTTAATATCAAAAAAATTATGTAAAAATATAACAAAAAAAACCCCTGCCTAATTTTGTCACACGACTAAGACATAACTTATGCTTTTTAAACTAGAAATAAAAAACCCACAACAAAACACAATTTACTACCAAAAAAGAGATGTATGAACAGGAACAAAAAACCCCCTTGTATGTTAAACTATCACATTGACCAGTATACAAAAAAAGCAATCTAAATACATTCTTGGCAACTGATTAACACTATGTTTCCTATTGTTCCTTTCATCTCTTTTAATTACGTTAATAATGTAGAATAAATCAAAACAATGTTTTAAACAAGAGAAAAGAACTAAACTAAAACTTTCACTGCTGCTGCATGTTAAAATTGAAGTCTGTCTTGTAAAGACTCAGAAGTCTACATTGAAATTAAAGTGAAAACTTGAATGAGTTATTTATTAACAATAAATCTAATTAAGTTAATAAAACTGCCTTCTAACACCAGCAGTCACACCTTAGATCAAAATAAAGAGCCAAACATATAATCACTTTGTGCACAAGCTCTGACATTCAGATCTTTCTTACGGAAAAGCACATGCATGTTGATAAACTAAACAGTAAATGTTCTAGTACATAGGCTAAATGAAAATTTGCCCCATGCAAACAATTAATCCTTTTTTATATTTAAAACTGTAACAAAAAGCATATGTATTAGGAAATATCTGATAATTATAGGACAATTGCTTAAATGAGCAAGGCATAAGCTTCTTCCACACTGACAGAAGACACCACACTTGAAGAGTATATATTTTTCAAAGTTTGCTCAAAAGGCAGGCCTCTTAATTTTATTCAAAATTCTTCTTCAGAACTGTTCATTTAATACAGCTCTTCTCATTCTTGTATTTTCCTATGAATTTTATGATGCAAGAAATTGTTGTCCCCAGTACTTACAGCCTAATGCCTGCAGAGCTGCCAGTGATAAATAGTGTCAAGGTTTTTGGGTAAGATGTTTCTGAATGTTCTATAACTTACAAGACTTTAGCTAGTCAAATTAACCATGAATGTTCAAATAGACGGGATTGAAAGAAGGCATTTTAAATAGAAAGAGAGAAACACTTAAGTGAGTTATTTACATGACATAGCAAACTCTGTGGACAGAAACCTACCTGCACCTTTTTTCCCCACCCAGATTATGCTTCACTCCTCAAATTCTGTAACAGCTCAGGATAGAGTTTTGCCTGTATCGGTTCCACTTAATATAAAAACCAGTTGTATTTCCAAATCAGCTGTCATTTTATGAAGCAAGTCAAGTGCACTCATGTGGGAAAAAATATTATTTAAAGATGGAATTTTAAATTATTGCATTTGTGTAGATTTTCTTTGTGCATGATTTTTACTGATATGGAAAAGGAAACAAACCAGAAACCAGACTGGAAAACAGAAAATTCTCTTACTGCATTGGTCTACATGGCTCAGCAGCAATATTGGCAATAAATACATGAAATTTCTGTACAGGAAATTCATGTGGATTTCATTAATTTTGCTGATGATGTAGACCTTGATTTTTGCAGCCCTGATTCTCAGAAAGAAACAATGTTGATAACACTGTCAAGGCAAAACATTTCAGTTATTGCTGTGGTACCCAGTGGTATTGCCTATATATAGCATTGCCTGTAGTGATACTCCAAGTATACAGTAATGCATACATAACTTCTGTAAGCTGTGCAAAGAAAGTAATCAGTAATATTAATAGGCTGTTATCCCTAGGGGATGAAAGTGCAAGATTGAGGGGATTTCTTAAATTACACAGCAGCCTCTGGTAAGCTCACTTGTATATTGAGTATCAGATTTCTCTGTCCTTTTATCTGCACTTCAAGCCTGTCTCTTGTTTGAGTAATCCATTGCAATCCATTTATATTTCTAAATAAAAATAGATTAATTCTATTTAATTTAATTTCTAAATCCTACCCTAATTTATGTTTTTAATTTGCTCATCCACTCCTTGTTTTCCCACCTTGCTCCACCTCCATTCCTTGCTTGATACCAATCTTCACCACAAGCTTTTTGTTCTAGTCTCTCCCTCTCTTGCAGTTACATTATTTCCTGTCTCAGCATTAGCATCCTCCTCCTGAATAATTCCACCTACCCAAAAGCATTATTTCCAACAGTGCAGATCAGGTGGCCTCTGCAGAGAACAGTTCGGAAACAGCTGTAGTCTTGAAGCTCTGGACTGGACAGAAAATTCACCACCAGAAAATTCTTAATCTTGCTCCTAACCAAATCATGAGTATTTTCATATGCACATTTTCAAAAACGTCCTTTGCAAAAGATGTGTCATGGCATCAACATGCCCCCAGTTCTGGTCAGATTTTCAATGGCCACATGGCTTGAAAGTTTCAGACTGAGTCAGGGAAGTTATTTACCTTTTCCTTATCTTTTACATATGGACAAATTGATGTTTTGACCGCTTCTTTCCCTTATCTTTTACATATGGACAAATTGATGTTTTGACCTCTTCTTTCCCACTGTTTTTGTCAAAATTTGCCTTTTTACTATCATCATTAGTACTACTTGAAAGCTGATGCAGAAACAGCCCATAAAAAAACTTCATGCCAAACTCTAATGTCCTGGCAATCATCCAGTAAGGATACAACACTACACATCACTGATAGCATCACTCAGGAACACAACTGAGGCCTAAATAGTTTGCCTTGCCATGCCTTTTTCTTCTTTTTTTTAAAAATTAAGACTTTGAAAGTCAAAATCCAAACCAGGAAAATGAAACAAATACAGTCTTTACAATTTGCAGACAGAAAGATTACTGAAAACAGATAATAATTTCCAATATACAATTTTTTCTTAACAAATCAATATGTCACTGTTTAACAAATCCTTGAGTGAACGATGTGTTTGACTCAGGTTACACCCACTCCTCGTCATATGTATGCTATTTCAGTTTAATAAAGTAGGTATTTTCAATGCAGTTGCAGATTAAGAGTAACACAGAGCTTTGTTTGTTTTGGATTTTCCTAGGAGGAAAATAAAAAAGATAGCATGTCTACTGCAGTATTAACTGCATTGTTTAGATGATGTATGAGTATATTTTCTCAATTAAAATCTTACTGTACAATTTAAAGTTGTTTGTGAATATCAGTTTATTGAAAAAAATCAATTATACGGCTCTTGGGTGATCTTTTTTTTTGACTGAATGCTGGAAAAAATCTGATTCTCATTTGCCTGACAAAGAGGCTTTTTTTCATCCAGTCCTTTTCAATTATGAAGTTCCTCTACCTTCATGAAGAGGTTACCTATTAATCACTTACTAATTTTATCTTCAGAGCACCGAATATTTCCAGGGTCAATGAACCATTGCTATAATCAAACAAACTGAAGGTCGTCAAAGCTACTCTTTGTCTGGGTTTTGGCTGGGATAGAGTCAATCTTCTTCCTCATAGCTTGTATAGTATTTACTGTAAACTATGAGAATAATGTTGCTAATACATCCATGACTCAGGTGCTGCTGAGCAATGCTTACACTAAGTCAAGTACTTCAGTTTCTCATGCTGCCCTGCCAATGAGTGGGTGGGGACCCATGGGAATCTGGGAAGAGACACAGCTGGCCAGCTTTCCCTGACTGGCCAAAAGATATTCCATATCATATAATGTCATGCTCAGGATGTAAAACTAGGGGGAAAGCTGGCTGGGGGCAGGCTGGGCATCGGTCAGTTGGTGGTGAGTGACTATTTTTCATTTGCATCACTTGTTTTTCTTTCTTCTTCCTTGTGGCTTATTTATCTCTTTGTTATTTTCCTTTTCATTAAAATTTATTATTATTATTTTATTTCAATTATTAAACTGTCCTTATCTCAACACATCTCTTTTTTTACTTTTACCTTTCTGATTTTTTCCCTCATTCTACCAGGGCAGGAAAGGAGTGAGAGAGCAGCTGTGTGATGCTTAATTGCTGGTTTATGTTAAATCATGATACTTCTATACCAGTAGTCAACAGAGTACATTTAACAGAGGTTAATTAATTGGAAAGGTAATTAATCCTCAAGGTGGAGAAGCACAGAAGTAGTGTCTGTATGTTCCTTTTTAACATGTCTAGCTTGGGGATTAATTAAAAAAACCCAAGCAACTTTTCTACTACTTTGAATTGGCCAACACTGTGATATGAAACCTGAAGAGGTGTCTCTAATATTCACTGTCCTCACTTCAATTTTTGCCACAAAGTTACAGAGAAAGTACATTAAACCAAAAATAAACTGGACAACAAGAAGGCTGAGGCCCATCTGTATTAGAAATGCAATATTCCTTTTAAACAAAGAAAAGACTATAGAATTATTCTAAAGGCAATGTGAGCCTAAAAAGTAGATGCCAATGCACTAGATCAAGAAATGAGCATATAAAAAGCTGACACAATGTCTTGGTCTTGGTTAGCTGGTGGGAATCCAAATGTGCCAAGTGAAAACATACTTCAAATATGATGAGAACTTATGTATTATTCAGAAACGTTTTTGAATGTGCAAGATGAGTATCTAAGTTATTTCCGCAGTACACTGTATCACAGCATATATTCTGAGCACAGAAGTATTAACAAGAGATGGAAGACACACTTTTATCTAAAGTAATAAACTCTAAGATCCTTTTGCTTTTGAGCAAACAAGCACCTGCAACTCTTGATTCACAAATTACCTTCATATCCAATTTTTAAGTATCACAGAATTTTTACTAAGTCTGCCACATACAACTCTATGAAAAAATCAAAACAAGAATGTACAAATTGATTAGGACAAGATCACCTTCAAAATACCATGTACTATGTCACTGCAACTAATTTCTACTTGGTATTAACCAGGCATATATGTGATAAGGAATTCAAATGTATCGATTTTGCATAGGACAAATTATGTGTTCAAAGAACCTAATCGTGCACAGTATTCACTACTGAAAAAAAAAAAGGCAGATTCATTTATATATTATGCTCCCTCAAAACAGAGGATATTAAAGCATCTAAATAATGACTAACATCTCAGTCATTTTAAACACCTTATACCTGCCCTTTGATGGTTTAACATTCTTTGCTAAACTACCATTATAATACACATTTTCTCATAATTTTACCTTTTGAGAACTGTAATTACATCTATTATCAAAGTAGCCAGATTCTATTGGAAAATATCCCAAACTACCTCAGTGAATTTCATAAGAAAATAGCAAAGATGGCTTTTATAATTCTTTCTATTATATACAAGCAATGAAGCAAAATAATCACAAAAAACAAGTATTAAAGAGATTATCAATAATGAAAGCAGCTTTAATCATTTGGGGGTATTTGAAAAATGATTTAGGAATTAAGTAAAGTCTGTGAGAAAGAACTCATAATGAGAACATGTCAAAAGTTAAAAACACAGACTAGAAAAAAGTTTTTAATTGTACAGTATATTTTAGCTCCTATCAATCACTGTTAAAATCAGTTGCGTTTAATAAGCAGATATTTACCTGTTGGAATGAGACAATCTTTCCAATCAAAATATCCTGCATAAATGCCAGGTTCTAATGACCCAACTATTGGATCTGCCTTGAATTCAATGTACATTTCAAACAGTCTTTGATCCAGCTCTTTCAAGGATTCCATACTAACCTAAAACATTAAACAAAAAAAGGAAAGAGAAAGAACATAGTAAATAGTCATTAACGAAAAGAATTTAATCACATACCCAAAAAATCATGTCTTCTTTAATTTCAGCAAAAGCCGCAATTACTGACATATTTCAATTCATAATTACGTATATAAAAACTTCAGAACTTCCATATTATCTGTCCATCCTACCCAGTATAATTTTTTTTCCCGATTGTATTCAGCAGTAGACATTTTCATGAAAAATACAAGGAATGCCTAAGCTGGCAGACCATTCAGTAACTGTCTACTGACATGATTTTTTTTCCTGCATGTCAGGGGGTCTTTATCTTGCAAAGTAAACAACTGAATTTTGTGAGTGCTTTAAAATATACCCATAAAAATTTCCATCCTTAAACATGAAGATTTTTGTATAATACTTTAGATTTATCAATTTTAATTTTACAATTTCTCACTATATTAAAAAAATTATATTATTTATTTAGAAGTTTCTGTCTTCTGAAATTGAACCTATGGACTTTCCCTCTCTACTTCAACAAGTGTCTGTACAACAGAAGAAGAAGCTGTAGCTCATTAACATCTGCAGAACTCTTCTCTTTAACAGCTCCCCATGCACTTTTTTGTAACTCAAACAACTTAGCCACACTGAAAGCTAAGGGGATATGGACAGTTTGTTCACTGTATCTGAACAACTTTAAATTTTGTACAAGGCTTTTTATTAAACAAAGGTACCCCCTGTAATTATAGCTGCTACAATGATTCTGTAACACAATGCATATCACAAAATGTTGAAGCAGAAGACTAGCATCTAAACATGGTAATGGATGCTAAATGCAAATACAATGAAATGAAAATTAAGATCAAAATCTCACATGACTTCTGCTGAAATGTATTTACCTTTATAAATAAGAGCTTAAGCAACACAAAAATAAAACTTTTAAACTAGTGTTTATTTTCCTGAACAATTAGGGGAAAAGGCATACACACACACATATATGAAGGCACACACACACACGTATATATGAATAATAATTTCCAGAAGTAAAGGGGTTTAAAAATGAGGTCTGCTTTAAAAGCAGGTCTCTAGATCAGACTGGGATTTCAGAAAAAGAAAGAAAAGACTCTTTATCCTTCCTTTCTAAGGATTTAATACTGCAAACTGTAGAATAAGGGTTGAACCTTATTCACTTGAGGGATGTCTCTAAATTGTCTCTAAATGTGCTCTACTGTGGTATGCCTATATTGTTAAATAAAGAGAAAAAGGAACTGCAATATTTCAGTCAGGAACGGAAGTAGAGAAGCTTTCAGGAAGAACATCACAAGTGTAAGGGAAAACAGTTGTTACTGAGGTCAACGCTGATGTTAGGAAAGGTGGGATGGTGAAGCTGGTGCTCAGAAAGAAGACACACCAGACTTTCCTGCTTTTCTAGATGATGAACCTTCTTTGATTTGTCACAAGAGGATCTCTATCCCAAAGGAAAGCTCTCTATAAGGCGTAAGAAGATCAAGGCTATTTTCTTCCTCTTTTCCTTCTACCTGTCTGCCTATTTTTAAATAGAAGAATACATTTTAAAAGATACAGAAATATTGCTCCTTTTTCCTCTTACACATGCTTCAAGACATTTTTCACTCAATTTCTTAGGATTAGGAAGAATAACAATCCTTAGACCATTCCTATTTAGCTTTAAACTAGTGGGAAAAGTAAGTCTGAGTGCAAACTCCCTGCAAATATGCATCCATTCAAAGAATCTGTGAAACAACTGCTTCAGTGTTTCTCAGCAAAGTGTTTTAGAATTAAGTAATTCGACCTTCCACTTTTACAGTCATTTAGAACAAAAGATCATCTGCACATTCAATACAGGTTTTTTTGTTTCATACAAGTTCTCTTCAACCTGTTTCAAGTTCAATACACAATTAAGATAGCGGCAACCTGGTTTTTCAGCTGGTGGAAAGACTGCAAGAAAGGATGAACAATTAATCTGAAAGTAATTTTGAGCCCAGGACTGGGGGAAGGAAGCAGAGCAGAAGTCCTTAACATCCACCGTGTATACTAATTTCCCTGATCCTCAAGTGGGCTAAATGCTTACAAAAATAGACAATTCTCACATTGTTGCCTTTCTGCTATAAACATTCCAATGACTACAGTTTTCAATTCTTGCATTAAAACCATTTTGAGCCTCTACCCTTTAATGTTATCTAATTATCAGAACTGTGGAAACAATTTTATTCAGAAGCTTAATCAGTAAGCTGGGTGAATTTTATGGGATACATATTTTTTTCCCTACTTCCTAAATCACTAAACAGATGATAAGATGAATTAAAGAATCTCCACAGAGAAGTACAAGAGTCATGAGTATGTGCCAAGGTAGCATGTGCTAAAAGCACAGTGCAATGTTTGGCTGCTTTATGTAATTTTGTAGTTGGCACACTAAGAAAAAAATTGAAATAACCATATAGAATGCAAAGAAATGTTCTTGGCTACAACTTATAATTTCTGTACTTCAGAATATTAGATAATAATGATTTCCCTACTAACAAAGGCAACATTAAAAAAAACACCCCAGTGTAAGAACAAATAGTTTTTACTAAAACACACTACCAAATTCACTTTAAGATTAAATTTATAAAGCTGACAGAATTTAAAAGTATGATTTAGTTTCAGTCTTTTCAGATAAAAACTAATATTTTTAAAAAATTGCCAATTCTTTATTATAACTTTTAATCTAATATTTAAATAAATTAAAAACTTTCAGGAGTTTAGGTGACAGAACAAAAAACTGAAACAATCAACCCACCCCTCCAAACATCTGTGAGCTTCCATCCTCATTTAAAATTAATAAAGGGCACAAAAATTGCCTTCTTATGATGACTATCTAATTATCCAAATCCCCCCAGCTGGCATGGCCCATTGATATGTCCCATACATGCAGCATTGCATCAGTCAGAGTCTTCAAAGGGTTAACGCACATTGGAAATTAATCTGCCACTTCAACATCTGAATTTGGTAATTTATAAATGTACCAAACTTTTAGTGGCAATACTTTGATGTGGCTGTGCAAGGCAGGGTGTTGAACATATATATAACAGATGTCTTAGCTGCTTCCAACTGTACTGGGCTCAACTCTCAGTAGCAAAAAAATGGCAATATCCAGAGTAATTTTCTACATTGTACTAACCACACAAATCATAGCAATCCCTTTAAAATGCTATTCAAAACTACTTAGGCTGTAGAAACTCAAGCAACATTCAGGCATAATGGGACTAAGGATGTACTACATAGCTGAACAATCAGTTTGAGTGAAATACTGTACTCTGTACTGGAAAAGATAACATTTTACTTCCAACCAACAAATATTTCTGTAAATAAACTAGCTTTATGGTCCTAAGGATTAAGTCACAACATTTCTCATAAGAAGTGATTAATCTTTACAAAAAGGCAGGAAAATGAGACAGCTACTGCCACCCACTTTGACATTTTCGTTCTTTGAAAAAGAAAAAACAACAAAACCCCCCCCCAAACACAACAAAAAACCCATGAACTAGTTTACGAACAAGAGCTATCAGTAATGCAGATTTCCAGATGAAATAATTTATCAAGTATATTCCTGAGATAACAATCTTTTACTCTCTGCATTGAGAGAACACAGTGACATTAAACAGCGTTACTAAGAAATCTGATAAGCTCTGCCATTGAATACACAAGTCCTGAACAAGAGCTCACACTTTCTATACCAGCTATTTAAGCCCTGCATGAACACACAGAACCATATCCTTATTGTTGTTGTGTCCAACCAATGCTTGGAGTCCCACCTATTTGTGGAAGGCTCACCCAGGAGTCATTCTGGATGTTTGGACACTTGCACCTACTTTTCACAGAAGGTAAAACAAATAAAAATCTTCAAGCAATGATGCTTCATTCCAATGCTCTCACTTACTTGAGTTATTTTATCAACACCTTGGAAGCCATGTTTCTCAAAATGTTCAGCTATGTTTAGGAAGGTATGACGTTCCAGGTAACGGCAGTTACTGAGTGCAATTAAAAGTCTCTGCTCCTAAAAATTAAGACAAGAAAGAGCATAACAGTTGAAAAAAGAAGTATCATCATAACCAACACTGTAAATGTATATAGAGTATTTCACTGATTCTCTGTGCATAATAAACATTCTCATAAATAAAGTAGGGTTTACAAATACTTTTGTCAACAAACTACTGAGAACTGAATGAATATCAGGTATGATGATTGAACATGATGCTTCCTCTTATAGGATCCAGAGCATTCATTGGAATAGTTATGACTAATACAGAACTGTGGTTAAGACTTATTTACAAAAATTAGGTTTGGACAGCTTTCCAGGAAGCTCTTTCTGGATTTTACTTAGTTTCAAGAAATATACTAAGAATTATGACCATCGTAAAATCAACTGAAGATCATCTTCACTTTCTCATGAAGGTGGCTAAAACTAGGGAAGCAGTTACTGAACAAATGCACTCATCAACTCTAAAACACTAGAAGGTTCTGAACTACATTATATAATTTCAGCAGTTTGAAGAAATTCTAGGTGGTTATAACGTATGTCTGTTTTTCAATGATTTTTTTAACTACAAGGGAGTCAAATACATTCTGGAGTTGAGATACCACAATTGCCTTTCCTTGATCTTGATATAAGGTCTTCCAAACAAAGAACCAAACAAGACAGAACTATTATTTAAATAGATTGGGTCTTCCCTTTTCCCCTCTCCTCCTTTTCATTTCAAACCACTTTTCTACCTCAGATGAAAGTTAAAATCAACTGAGAAAATATTTTGAAAACAAAATTATTTGACAGTAAAATCACCCTAACAGCACTGATCTGATTAAAAATGGTACTGGTTTTCAGACCCAGAACTCCTGACAGTTTTGTATTTCAGTAATACGATGACTAGGACTGAGAGTTGCCTTCTACTTTAAGTTATAATCAGGCAGTAGGCAAACTATTCGAAAAATGAGAATTTAAAAATTATAGTGACCAATCTTACTCCAATCACTCACTTTCTCTGTTCTCATTCAAGAAAGAGAAGACAAAATGTCTTGTGATTTACATAAGAAAATGATACCATGAAACCATGGAAGCCAGACATTGTTTAAAATTATGATTTCTTTTTTTCTAACATTTTTGTACCTATGACATATAGGAAGAAGCCACAAGTCAACAATTAATATCAAATCTATGTGTTGCAAGAATAAAATAACATAAAGAACTAGTTATTATGTCTACAATTCAGAAACTTGCCCCAATTTGGCAATCTGTGATTCTTCATTGTAGCAGAAATGCTTATTACTCTTGTAAATTAGGCAAAGCTGGGCTTCTGACACCATTTAAAACCTGTACTAAGGAATATTAATTTCACAAGAGGTTAGGTTTCTTGCAGGTAAAACCTATAATTTTTAACCAGCTGCTTAAATGGAAGAAAGTACATTAACCAAAGTGTCAAGAATATTAAAAATTCTTTTCCAACTTCCTAAAAACCCCAAATCAAACAAGCCAAACAAATAACCAATACTTAATAAATTTTCTGGGGGAAACCGTATCTGTATCTTTGTGGGTTTTAAAAAGTAACTAATAATCAGACTGATTCTAATCTAAAAAAAGGTGATAAATCAAAAGTCAGATCCTCAGCTGACTTAACACCAGTGCTATTGTCACTGATTTCTTTGATGCCATTTTAGTTTCCGAGGACCTGTTTTCAAAAACCACTTTCATGAGTTACCTTAACATGGTACACTAAGATACCATAAAAACCAGTGCTTTCAACAAGAGAAATGCCTATGGAATACAAAATTGTTCGCTATAAAAAAGAAAACAAAATAAACAATATTTACAATATTGCATCAATAAAAAATAGCCACATTCCTGTATCTTTGAGAAGTATTTTCACATCAGCTTTTAGATATATAAGCCAAACTTACCGAAGAAAGACTTGATTCTTCATGAATGCTTCCAAACAAATCTGGAGATGAAACATCAACTGAAAGACTAGAAATATTGTTTAAAAAGTAAGTACATACAAAAGTATAGTGATTTTGATTATTTGATACATGGTGGATTCAAATCAACAGGAATGAAATGCAATACTGTTTCAAACCCCCCTTACACCAGATAACAAAGCAGTCCATGTTGTTCAGTTTTTCCAAGATGCCCACAAAGCCTGCAGGAGGAGCTTGGTGGTCTGATAGTATTATTCAAGCTACAGACCTTTCCTTTCCTTCCTAAAGCATTTTTCTTTTCTATATTTTCTATGTTTTGCCACAGATTCTGTTTTTACACCTATCCAGCCAATGGTCATCTGAATAGGAAGAAAAAGAAATTTCATTAAAACCAGAGTTAATGTGCCCTTTGCAATGCATATTGCTGTATTTGCCAAGTGTCTGGCTTTTCACAAATGCTTGTAACTCTTGGAAGCTCAGGCTACTCTGACTTGTTTTGGTCTCTAAAATAAGTGGCTCATAAGAATTTATTGAACAAACAACTTGCATGAATTTAGAAGAAATACAATCAGTAAAAAAATAGAAGGGAAGAAAAGAAAGGCAGGGGATCAGGGGATGTTTCACCATGACTGGACATTACTTAGTGACAAGTACAACTGATTCCATGTAAAGTCATGTCAAAACCAACACATCTGCTTCAACAGCACACAACTTGTGTCACTGAATAAAACAGTATAAGTAATGTAATATTAATTATCTTGTATGATCTCTATTACATGATGCCACACAACATTTTGACATAAAAAGTACCTGCTCTTATTTCAAAGCATCACTACTATTCAGAGGCAAAAGTATTCACAGGACATATGAAATACAGAAGGGATAAAACCACAACCCCATTGAAACGTCATACTTCCACACACAATTGCAGAATACTACACCTAAATCTTATTTCTTTTTACTTACTGTGATGTATCTATGTCACCATCAGGTTTGGTGCTCAGTTGTTCCAAACAATCTATAAAGCCCTAGGAAATAATAAAGCAAGATCTAAATTTTCTGCCAGAACTAAAAAATGTTCTCAAATTCACTTTTACTACACACAACAAAAGCAGAGCAATCATCATCACCTGGTTTTGTCTTAAACCTTACATAAATACAGTAACATTTAGTTACAGCTTTTCAATGCATGTTTTCTATTTTGCACGCATCACAGTGTACTTGTAGGAAAACACAGCAATTTTTAACCCTGATAAGTAATTTTCATGATGCATGTTTAAAAGTATGCAGTGATAATCTGCTGATTAGCATGGTTAACAGTTTTCATGTGCTCAATCTGAACAGTGGATTCCAAGTAAAAATTGCAGAAGCCTCACTATAATCCTTTTGTTGCTTTGGCTCATCATTTCTTATTCAAGGAGCCTATTAAAACGGTTCAAAAACCTAAAGAATGTTATTAGCAAATTTCAAATAAATTTTAAAAAATCAGATTTTGTTACAAAGAACACTGTTTTCTGCTACAAAAATTAAAAGCCAGATTCCTCAGCTGATGAAAACCAGAATTTCTCCTCTCACTGCGGTTTATAGATGTTAGATGGCATCAGCTCAGGAAGCATCAATTGTCAGTAAAATCTTGTACAATCACATTCAGTAAAATACTTGAATATGTCACTTACTCTCTCAGGATTTGCCATCACCAGATTGAGCTAGTCAGCTTACCTACTTTTAAAGTTAAACATTTCTCAGAATCCCTGAGTGTACCACAGGAATAACACAGTCATCAACTTAAGCTACCTTTTGGGAGGTGGGTAAGGTACAACGTACACATTTTTGATCGTCTCTTGTGTTGACAATTTCATACTTCAAAGTGATCAAAATACCTGCATGATCCCAATGCTTAGCTGGCACACATCCTCCTGTGTTTTCTGCTGCTGGAAAACCTGAGGATGCAAGCATATTATTTTAGCAGAACAACTTCACATGGCCTTATTCTCAAGGAAGACCTGAGTAACTTATCCCTAAAGAGATGACACAATTAAAGGAATAGCTGCTGGGACACTGTTTTCTTATGGATCAATTTCAATTTTTCTCCATCCTAAAAATGGGAGAGACAATACATGTCCCAGTAAACAGTTTGATAAGCATGAGGAGTTAACACAGTAAAAGGAAGGAAATCCTAGCACATGTGGTATGTGTCATTGTTGGCTAATGGAATTGCAGCAAAAGCTCCCAGGATATTTCAATGTCTTCATATCCTGAAAAGAAGAATTCATCGTGCAGATGAATTCACTGCAGATTCTTTTGAACAAAGTTCACTAAGAAAATAGACCAGCCAGTCAGAAAGATTAATGTAAATGAGGAGAGAGAAACAATATCTATACATAGGGCCCCAAGGGAGTTTGGAAGTGTTGAACTCCCTTAGAAAGAAAACAGCAACGTTTCAATCAATCAGGACTTCAAGGTACTGAGTAGATGGGGACAAAAAACTGAATTTAAGTTCTTCAAGTAATTTAGATCTAACACCGGGTGAAGAGTAACTCCTAGGAATGGCCTCTCCCTTCTTTATTTTAGATGTAATGTCTACTGCCATCTGAAAATTACATAAGTAACATTTTTTTTCCCAGAAGAACAGCTTTAAGGATTTAAATACAGGTTCCATCCGCCACATAAACACAAACTACCCTCAACAAATGAAGCACAATCAGAAGTCTAAAAGCTAGCACAAGTGAAAAGGTGTACATGGGAAATAAATACAGAGGAAAGTTATACCCTTGGATCATTCTCTGAAAGTTCTTTTCATGTAAATTACTATTGGGTTTCAGAAGAAGAACAAAAATGAAAACATAAACTAAAACTTACACTGGCTTCTCCAGGTTTGCAGTCCAACACAGTTTTAAGAGATTGCAAGGAACGAATAATGCACTGTTCAAACTGGGATGGCTGAAAGTCAAACGAGTTGTTAGCAGTAGATAAGCATGTTAAATATACATTACACAAATACATAAAAACTTACAAGGTGTATAGCAAGCTCTTTATTTCCAAATTATCCCAAATAAGGGGTGGGAGGGAAAAAAAAAACCACACTTCATGTATTACCAGAGGATCCTTTCATAGTGATGCGCTTTTATATGTAAATTATCTACAGAATTATTACCATAGATCAATGTACATTTTTTTCTCTGAATGAGAGATTTTTATACCAAACAGCCTCGTATAAAAGGCTTAGGAAAGATTTTTAGAGCTTTTTGTGTTTTTTTTTACAGATGCCTGTTGACACACTCCCTCCTCCACTCCTTGATCCAAGATGGAATAGAAGTTCATCTGGGATGTCCAATATTTCTGCATTGTATTTCAGCAAAAGGTTTCTAAGAAAATCAGACTGAAGCTTGTTTCAAATGGAACAAAAAAATGGTTTGAGGGGCTGTTGTTATCTTCAGGTTTCCAAACCTGAAATTTGAGTGTCTCAATAACATGTATCAATTTCATCCTGAAAGTGCAAACAAGTTCACAGCAGAGTCATTAGTCACTTTTTCCTTGTCTTTCTCTCTTCTCTGATAAGCCACACTTAATTTGTGTGCATTTTTTTTAATGCATCTGTTTTTAGGTATTGGGCAGGAACCTATTGTGCAGGGCAACATGAAGCAGTCACTGCTCCAGAAAAATGAGACATCATCTTACTGGATTTGGTTCAAAGAAGTGGACAAAAATGTTTTTAAGTCCTGTAAAGTTGCTTTTCATTCAGTAGATAGTTTATGGCATGCCACCAACTTTAGGCTAACTTTTATTTCTGTAAATGATGGGGGTGGATTGGGAAACTGATGCTCACATGGCAAAATGAAAATCATTAAAAAATCACTAAGACAATCTGTATTTAGTATTTTTGGATCCCTTAAAAGAAGAAGGCTAGATGTAAAGTGCTGCTCTTGGGTTTTTGCTTCCACACTATAAACATCACATATCAGGAGAGGAAAGTTGTTTAGATGCGTGATTCTTTGGATATTATGAAGCTGCAAAAACCTGGTTCTGTATCTCACTGTATCTTTTACCTGGAATACAAACGCTAAAGAGGTCTTCAACCTTTCCTACAAACTTAAAATACAGTTTCTACCTCAAGCCTAAAATGTCCCCAAAGAGACTCCCTGGTCCTTTTTTATCTACTGGTTAACCTTTACTCTAATATTACTCCAATGAACTCTACTTTAGTAGGTAAACAATCTCTCTATGACAAAACACAGTCAACTTCCACCATTAAAATTTGGCATGTTTCAACCATGGCCTCAAAAGGTGTCTAGTGATGTACTGCATACAAGGAATGAATGGGTGATTTCTAAGCACAAAAATGACTTAAGCAGTTTTTTAATAAAGATGGGTTAGTCTACAACACAAGCATAAAGAAATAACATTTCTGTGGAAGAACCTTCCCCCTGCCTTCATTCAGAAGATGAACACAGTGAAAAACAGAAAGGTTAAGGGACTTGCCCATAGCAGCAGCAACTGAAATCAAGACCAGAAGCCGTAAATCTGGTTATAGTACTACAATTGACAACAACACTCCTTCCTACAGTATGCATATTGTGACTGCTTAATGTCCTCCTACTCAACTTCAAACACGTATTTATAGAAGCAAATAAGAAGAACTAGAAAAGTCTGTGGAGCATTCCCTTAGATAACATACACAAAGCAACTGTCCCTCCCACAGGCCTTTTTTGCTTTCGCAGATTGTATTTAAGTCACACCTACAACATGCTTGCTGTGTTTTAGGCATTACTCATTACTGTTTATTTCCAGAAAGCGTCTCACTAATTTACCTGAATTTGGTTTCAAGTCATTGGTTGTTGGCATGTAGGCAATATCCTAAATTAGTTGTTTTTCAGTTCAATTTCTCATTATAACATACAAGCGACCTATTTATTCAGCTACAGACCAATTCCATGGTAGTGTGCCTACTAAGTTATGAAGCATTTTGATGTGAACTGAACTTGTGACCTCAAGTATGACTTTATACTCCAGTAAACCATTCAAAGAGGTAACCATTCAAACAATTAAAAAAAAATTAGTATCCCATATTTTCATATTTTAATAAAACTACAGACACCAGTATGCACACACAGATAAAGTCCAAAGTATTTTAAATTTTGGAGGATATAGAAATCACTTTTGTTACCCATGCAAAAGAAAGAAAAAATCCAGCAACGAAAGTGCCTACAAGACACCAAGTATACCCACCAACGATGTCAAACCTTCATTGTCAACAACCCAGTCTTCCTTTTCAGCTAATCTCTTTATATCTGTAGGACAGAGTAATAGGGGAAACATAGGATGGGTGGGTGGGGAGAGAAGGTATAAATTTTAATTATTAAAAACTCCTTGAACTTGAAAAGAAACCACAGACACTGGATAGGCATACAACCAAATAGCACTACAAGCTTCAAAGCCTTCAGTACTCTTAAATGACTAAGAATGGAAGTCACACATGGTGTGCTGCTGACACCACACAGAGAAGCACATCTATGATACATGGCAGGACTTGTATGAAGCACATCGTTTACTGGAAAGCTTAGAATTAAAGGAATATTGCAAAGGCTTTGGGTTTGTTTTTGTTTTGTAAATTTTTAATCACAATATAAAATACTTCAACTAAGAACCCAAGTCTCTAGCCTATAACACTCTAGCTCTTAATTAAAAATGAAAGAGAAACTGCCTAGCATTTTAGCAAAGACAGAAAGGACAGCATATAATTCATATTCAGAACTATAAAAGAAGCACAGGATCCCCACTCAGGGTCAAAGATCCATGGTGCTAGATTTTCTTCAAAAGTACATGAATGCATATGCAAAAAAGCACTCTCTTCCACTACCCAGAAGGTGTTAACTTATACAAGCTTACTATATAACTATTTATTGGGATGTGAATCTAAAACTTATGCACTATAAAAACACAATTCTTCTCTGGATGGCGTGCATCATCACTGTGTTTTCGGCTTAACTGAAATGTAAACAAAAAAAAGGATGAAATGTGTGCGGTTTGCGGGGCTTTGACATGCAGTTTTCCCACACAGAAATTGCTCATCAGAAGTGCCTGCACATCATGAAACTCCCTTTTAAATGAACAAAAATTTCAGTGAATTACCATCTCTTCTAAAAATCCAAGAAAAGAGGATAACTAATACATGCTAAAAGTTATCTTCAAAATCTTAGTGCTTTCTGTAGCTAAATTAAGAAGCTTAGTTATAGCATCATACTCAGCAACTCTTACAGAAGTATAGGCTCAGTGAGGATAAAAGGCATTAAGGGATTGTGTAGAATAATGACTCTGTTCACTTTCCTACTTAATTCAATTGATATTCTTCTAAGGGTTTAGATTGCACTAGTCTGCCTTTATATGTTTTTGTGGCTGCTCACTTTTGCATTCTGTTCTTAGCTAATACAAATATAAAACCGACCAAATTTCTTTCTCATATTTCACTGCTCATCAAATTCCAGTCAAATATATTAATGTATTTGTGACTCCCTGTCTAGTCTGGCATTCACATAATTTCTCTTTCATGACCTTTATGACCAGTGACCACATACAGGAGGGAAAGAACACAGACTGCCTCTCAGGGCCAGCGTGTGTATGTGGTGTTTATCATAAGACAACAAAAAAACTCCTGTGTGTGGGCAGGTTTATTGTATTTGAAAAGCTAAAGTGGTCTAATGAATATTTTAACTACATCTGAATATTTTAATTACATCTCAATGCCTTTACCAACTTACAACATGCAGCAAGAGATGAGACTGAAGACTATATCAGCACTTTACTCACACTTCAGAGATATTAGAGAGGTGAAATTCAAGTCCAGGAGGAGCCTTTTTGACTTACATATCGCAGATATAGCTACTTGTGAGATACATTTACATAGCTCCATAAGAATATCCATTACCTGTACTTTCACTCGCTCCCCAATAACAAGAATTTTTTCAAGGGCCCAATTAACCTGGTCATGTGCAGAAAAAAATCCCCACTATCTTAAATACATTCCAGAAGTACAATTTTCTTTAGTAGGCAAAGAACAAAAAAAAGGGGCCCACAGATAAAGTATGCAATGCAACAGAATGAGACTTATGACACAAGCAGGCATCTTTCCTCCTGTTTGATACTATAGCCAACACATAGAACTGCTTCACTGATAGGGGATGGAAGCAGAGGCTGAGGAAGGCTGCTGCTATGGCTAGACAAAAGAGAGTTGCATTATCCAGCCAATAACACATAGCAGCATCCCTAAGGATCTGCCTTCTTTTGATTCAAGAAAGAAAAGTATGAACTGCTTGTATTAAAAATTAAGGTGCAGACTACCACAAGAGTTTTTCCTACACAGAATGTGTGGCCAGCAATCAGAACACACAGAGCAGAAACTCTGCATCCGAACAAAGAACTGGGCTATTGCCTTGATGCAACAAGTAGGTAAAACCAGTAACACAACAGATTTTTTCATCATTGGTCACATATAGGATCTCTCTGTACTGTGCTGGAGAAACTAGGTAGGTAGCTCAGAGATTGGATAAGCCAAGGACTGTCAAGAAAACGGTTGAGAGCTAAATACTTCCTTCCTTTGAAACAGCAGGATATCTGAGGACTCCCTCACAGTTCCTAGACAGAAGAATAAGTCAGTCCAATAAGAGCATCCTCATGTCACAATTAAAAGGAAAAAATCTCTTACACCATCAAGAAAAAACAATTGAACTCAATTGTGTTAAGGGATGAAAAGCAAAAAAAGACTTTCTCATACTTTATGTGAAATCTGAAATTGTGATAATACTTCACAGAATTTTAAGGCGACAAGATAATGTATGAACTTGTTCAGCCAGGTCGCTTGATATTAATGAAGAAAAAAATGTGAATTGTGAAATGGGATTTAATAAAACAAGAGTCAAGAATGCAATTCATATCAATATTGTAACAAATAAACCGTAGACAACTAATCACTTGTTATCACCAAAAGTTTAAAAACTTGCTTGATATAGCCACCTATGCTTGGCATACTTAAGCCTAGAGTAAAACTCTTAGCCTACATAGAATCGTATGTTAAAGATTAAAAGTGACTAAATTGTAATATTAAAAAGCCATATTTTTTTGTAACATTGAGGGTAAGTAGTCTTTTGGAAAAAAAATCCCATGGCCCTGCTAAGAGAATTAGTAGATCAATCTGCCCCGATTTTAGGAGAGACATTTATTTCTAGGAGATCTACTTAACTGAAATTTAAGTTTCAGAATTGAATACAAGACAGCAAGAAGAATGGCCTCTGATAGTATAGAGTCACATTAGATGTAGAGAATGTGTTACTGGCTTTCACAATCCAGACATTTATGGCAAAAGTTGTGTACACAGCAGGAAACCCTGAGGATTACAATGTTAGTAAAAAGCCCTGGAAACCACACAACTAAAATACTTTATAAAGGGCCATGGATTGTTTTTTTGGGCTTTTCTTGTCCTTGGGGGTGGGACAATGCTTATTTAATTCTTCATGTTATAGAAAACCTCAAGAAAGAAAATAAATTCTACTTCCAACATGGAAAAGCTGCATCGTGAAATAAATCACTTGCGTTGTAGAACTGTCTCAACGCAAAAGAAACAAGTCTAACCTACTTTATTTATTAGACTGAGGGAAGAAAATACTCATTACTTATTTCTGGCAGAAAAATGAAATATTTGAGTAACTCTTGTGAGAGACTACAGAATCAGAGGAGTCCACTGCCACTACAACATCTGTAACAAACATGGTTATCTATCAGACCATGGTTTGGCCTAATTAGGGACACAAAGAATGGCAGTGAGCAAGGGGACCTGCAGCCTTCTATTACCTTCAGCTGTGTGTTGTAAGGTCACGATAATGCAACGTACACGAAGGTCCAGAATAAGATCCTGGATGATCTGAAGCATGTCATTGGGTATCTCGAGTGCAGTAAGAGATTCAGAACTAAGCCTAGAAAACAAATAAAGTTAGGTGGAAGTGTAAATCTGAAGGTTTTTTAAGCTGATATGACTATATTGAATTTTTCAGACATTTTCTGCATATATAAATACAACAGCTCCATTCTCAGTGTATCTTTGAAAACCAATTATCCCATTCTGAGAAGATTAATTATTTATTTAAATAATAAGAAGACTGTAAATGCAGATTTATTTTTCTCTAAGATTACAATAATGTCATGACAGTAACATGCCACCTTTTTTCTACCACCTTCTTCCACTTCCCTGCTTGATCTCCTGTCCTATGATCCAAGAATAATCCTTTTGGAGCAGAAGCAACTTTTTTTTTTTGTTTTTAGATGAATGCCTAGGTCAAACACAAGATCCACAACCGGATTTCTGAGATATTTTTTTACTTGCATGAAAACAGTAACCACGATTAAGCTGCCAGAAATGGTCATGTGGCTGTGCATCAGATTGCTAAGAATACACACATTCAAGGAGCCAAAACACAGCTACTGCACCATGTGCAGAGTAAATTAATTCACTGTTTTGCTTCCAATTCTGACCAGGTACAAAACACTGGTACTATAGGTAAGGATGGAGACATTAATTTCGGCTTTTTTCCTTTAGAAATAGTAACACAGCAGCTACTTGCAAGAATTAGCATTTCAGCTTTCAACTAAAAAGCTGCAGCTGTGCTCAGACTTAGGGGCACAGAGGAATGTTCACTGCTTTTATCCAACTCCTGGATATGTAAGCAAGGACAATTCAAAGGCAGTCACTGCCATCTGCCCTACTGCTAATACTGAGGAAAGTACAGGTAATAGGAAGTGCCAAAGTGGAGGAATAAGAAGGCACAAAGCAAACAGGTGGAACATTTCCAATCATCCACCTGTATGCTCCAGTTCCATACCCCTGGTATTGGGCACAAACCACCAAACTCCCACCATTAATGAGGCTGCTCTCCACCCAGCACAACTACTGAATTAGTAGAGTAGAAAAACCTGTACTACCTCAGCCAGCCAGGAAACAGAATGTAATTACCCATCTGTGAGAAACTTAAGTTACTCTAGACTGCACAGAAGCCCTGTACTTTACAGGTGATTCCACTGAGCACACAGCTGTCACATCCCGAAGATCATCCTTTTTCTCTTATAATACACCCTAACAAATACAGACCTTTCATACCTTTATAGCAAGGCAAAAATCTTACCAGCAATGGCTCATTTGATTGCATAGCTCTAATTTATTCTCTGGAACCTATTCATACTGGGCAATGACAGGATGGGGTATAAGAGAAAGATTGTGCTACCACCTATGTGATATACACAAATACATATGTGTGATATCAGCTGTGTGAGACATACAAACAAGCAGAAAAATTAAGATCACACAGATGTAATGACAACTCCTTGTTATCTAATACTGTGAGTTCTATCACTCTTAAATACAAGTAGAAAACAGTAAATCATTTGTGAGATGACAAAAAAGAATAAAATTCTATCATGTGCTCCACAATGACTTTTAGTTATGAACTGTGAAAATAAGGCTTTAACTATTACATAACTTTACAACAAATAACGGTCTTAGGCAATATGTAGACTCCTCTTGGGAACAGCCCACCTTCATCATTAGTGAGTCACAAGAATTTTGTCAGACTGCCAAAGTGTGGGGGCTTGAATTTTAACGTATTTACAGCACTTGCACAAACTTATGACCAGTCACCACTGATCAATACTCTATGATGACATGTTCTATTCCTCTTCTCCAGATGCCCCTTTTATTCTCTACTTTTGATCACTTTGCAGTGAAGTCTAGCCCACTTTGCTCAAGTGCCATCACTAAGAAAACAAGGTGGTTAAAGGCGTAGGAGGGAGAGAGGATTTCCCCAGCTCTCAGTTCAGTTGTTCATTACAAGGGTAGTGACCGGAAGGCAAAAGGAGATTCTCTGAAAGAGAGTCTTCATGTAGTCTGTAGCCTCAGCCTGGATCTTACCTCAGATGGTAGGAGCACAGCTAACCTTTAGAGAACAGTTGCTTACATTTCCAAGCCAGTATTACAGATGTGAAAGTGCTAAAGGTCTAGAATTTTATAATTTGAGTGAAACTCATGGCTTGCTTCTCATAAAAGGACAACACTGGTGCCCCTTTATATCTTTTCACCCAGTCGGTTCCTTCTTAAATTGAAAGCATTCCATAAAACTCAGCCAGAATAACAAACTTCACATGAAAATATTTTTCTGTGTGGATACAGTACAGATAATTTAAGTGACAACAGAGTGACAGAAAGTGTTAAACAGACTTGACAACAGGTGTGTATCACCCCATCTGCACTAAGAATATCTACACATGATTATACCCCTTTCTCTTCTTCATCTGTGCTTTGCCTGTTACCTGCTTTGAAAACTCAAGATAAAAAGTACAGTATCATACCCAGGTATTACTCAAAATGAGTAGTTACTTTTCAAAAGGTAATGACAATTCTTGTAGGCCTCATAGACAAATGCAAGCAAATTTTGTATATTAGTGAGTCATTTCACAATTAATGAAATGTACATTACTAATTTTATAAAAAAATATATGCTGAATGACATTATAAGCAGGAGAATCACCTTCCATTAAACAACTGTAATGGTAAATTGTGATCTAAGAATAACTACAATGAAAAACATGGTATTTTCACCCATTTTGGCAAAGATAGGAAGACATGTAGCAAATGCAGCAAATAATTGCTTTCTACCCTGAAGAATTAAATCATGTTTCATTCACTGAGTGCCTATGGTCTATACTGTGCCAGGCAAATATTTTGTTCAAACTTTTTCATAAGATGCTATGGGAAAAAATGAATATATTATTACGTAATAAGACTATACCATGAGACATTGATAATTACACTTGTACACAGAATCCTAAATCTGACATAAGCAATTTTTTTTGCAATCCTATTTTGAAAATGTTAACATTCTCAAAATTCAGGGTATTTAACACAATGAACAAAGCATTTTGTCCTAAAGCACACATATTCCATGAATAGAATGATTTTATTGGTCCAGAGATCCATTTACCTTACAGTCTGGATAACATGTGTTAGCCACTGGCCAGAAAGTTCAGATTTCATCTCCCAGCCACCATACTGTCTTAATTCTCCTTCTCTGAGGCTGAATGGAAGCAAGGCTCCACGTATAAGTTTTACCAGAGAGTGCATCACTTCCTGAATCATTTTCTGCATCAGAAGAAGGGGAAGAAAAATCAAGGAAAAATATCTTCCAAGATGCTTAAGCAGCCATGTACTTGCTATATACAACAGGTAGAAATGCTAGATTTACAGGTGGCTCCATATGGTAGAGAAGGGAGGAAAAGGAGGTATGAGGGTACACAAATTATATAGGAAATCTTATTTTTCAAGGTGACACTAAAGTATCTTGCCATGAAGGACAAATGAAAGAAATTAGGGTTCTCTCCACCACATCTCCCCCAACACTTACCTTGAAATCGTTTTGTCTTTGTCTAGCATTTTTCTTCGATCTTTCCATTTGGCCAGATTTTTCAGCAGTCTTGTGAAAATGAGAAAATTGAAAAGTGTAAGTATCTTATAACCACTGTTAAAATAATTCTGAAAAAGAGGGTTTCAAGGTGAAGAAGTGAAAATCGATGAGTTTATGATGTAATTATAAAACGAACTCAGGGCATTTCACTAAGCAATTTCACTATATATACCTCCATAAACTCAACTTACTGTAGGTAAGTACCCTAATGTTTAATTCTGAGGAAAAATGTGTGCTTAAGACAAAGTCAGAGACTTTGAGCATAAGAGTAGCTCAAGCAGTACAAACTTTGAGCATATGAGTAGCTCAAGCAGTACAAATTTCCTGAGGTTAAAGTTTTCTCACTGCAGTGTTAGTGAGATCTAAAACATACATAGTCCATTTGTGCATCAAGTTTACATGAACAAACTGTATTTTTTTAGCATGGAAACTGACCAGAGAAAGACATCAATGTGAAGTGGGAGACAAATTTTGGAATGAAGACAATTTGGAAATGCATGATGTGAGGGGGAGGGCTGCAGGGCTTTTATTTAGTTTAGGAACAGTATTTTGTTACAATGCTCTTTAAATAATTCAACTAATTGTAAAAGAGACTGCAAAATAAGCAGTATCTTTATTGTCACTTCTTTGAGAACAGAGGAACATGAGTACACTTTGCATGAGACAGTTACAGTTGAAGAAAAACATGATTTGACTAATAGTCTTCCTGTTTGTAGTTCTACCCTTCTGTGAAGAATACTGAGATCTCAGTAGAGTAAATCACATTGAAAAGTTATTTCAAATCCTAGGTGAAGTGCAGATGTTGAACTTTATACTTAGAAAATCTCCTATTTTATGTTTGTACAGCAACATCTACTGGAGAAGAAGTGCAATAACATGACAGGAGTGTCCTCAAAGACAATCAGTTTACTTTCAAATGATTCATTTGAAATGCTCTGTTTTTCAAAATCCTTCTTTAGTTAAAGCATTTAAGATGTTTAAGATAAAATAAATAATTTGAAGTGAGCAAAAATTAGAGAAAAATCAAACTGCTTAACAGTTTTGTTAATAACATAGCTATAAAACTCTTATATATTAAAGCTCTGAATTATACCATTTCAGACAAGGAGAACAACCTTCAAATTATTGCTGCATTTAACTCCCACTTCTCTCTTCTAAAGCATCAAAAAGAAAATAAGATGTATTCCTTGAAACTTCAGATAGCAACTTTAAATTGACACTGGTTTACAGCTGGATTAAACAGAGCAATTCATAGATCTTTGATACAATTTTTTTTTTCAGTGGTTTTGCTGAAGACCAATCTTAAACCTTTCCTGCACAGACAGACCAAAACTATCTTGTGGTAAGATCAACGGTTACTACTCACATTTGTGACTTCACCTAGAGTGATTCAAAGAACTCAACTTTTCAAACTGTTGAAATACCACACACATCTTAACTGACAATATTTTAAGGCATACAGCTAATATTTCAGAACTAAAAAGAACCCGCTCCCTGCCAAAACCCTACAAAGTGAATAACATAAAATACATCTTGAAATGCATATGTGGAGATTTTCTTTCTGCATTTTTTTAAATGTCTTGAAGACTTAAATAGGCTAACTGAAATAACCCTGTATACCATTTTTGTAAGATATTTCTTAAAAAATGTAGCAATTGCCTTGCTTCCTGAATGATGATATATACCAAGAAACATGGTAAAAGAATTTTCTTTGTGGACAATTAAAATTTGTACTGTTTCTGACAGCAAAACACAAACTTTCAGTCTTGAATGCACTGTGATGACAGATATTCTTAGGTGCTCTAGAAGTCTTCCAGCTTATGCCACCCCCTCCTTTCACTCATCCTCAATTGACTGTGACATGCAGAACACACAGGAGGAATGCATTCCTTCCTATCTCCCCAAGAACTTGTGGGGCTTCTGTAAGGACCAAAGGAGCGGAAGAAATCAAATGTGTGGGGATTAATTTCTCAGAAGTTCAGAATTAGGCCCAAACATAGAAGAGCATATGTACCTTACAGACTAGCAAAAAAACTACCTCTTTTGTTTTTTTTAATACATTGAAACAACGTTTTGTTCAGGCAAGACAGAAGACCACAACATTTTCCACTGGCAGTCATTTTTGTGAGCAAGATTTCTTAATCTTGTTTACAGTTCAAGTCTTTGTTTCTTTAGAAACTGCTTTCTTTGTACACAGAAAAAAAAAATCACAGTAAACTTACCAGGTGAATTTGCAAAGTTTAATTTTCAACAGTACTGGTGTCAAAAAGAAAGGTTGTCATTTCCCTTATGAAATAAATTATTTTTGTGAAAGTCAACAGTACTAAGGTTTATTCTTGATTTTACTTCCTTCTCTGAACATTAGGTGTAAATGTCATATCTTTCTTTTGATTTTTATCATGTAAAATGAGGATCACACATAGCATCTATTTCACTGAAGCTATAATGCTTTGTACATTGTGTTCAACATGTAAAGTGCTATAGTATCTATTGTATCATCATATGAAAACAATATATTGATTTATAAACAGTAGCAATAGATAGATTAATTCTTTGGAAAATAAGAACGTAAGCTTCCAAATGTTCTTTTTCAAAAGCTTTTGTTTTTCCTACTAAAGCTGCAAAGAATAGTAGATAGACATGATGACTTCAGAATTTAAACACAGCAGAACATAGTATACCACAAATTAATTAATTTATCAAAAATTAATTTTGAGAGATATCCTTTCAAAATCTGTTAAGAGTGTTCATATAAAAACAGCATGTGTCATAAATCATTACTTTTGCTTTTCCCCTTCTTCTTGCATTATCAGGATGATTTGGAAAAATTGGATCATCTGAGCAAGAAGATAGATGCACAAGAAGGTAGCACAGGTAGTTGCAGCTGATTACCCTTCCAGACTAGACTCCCCCTAATGTGTCTGTGAATTCTGCTCAGTGCCTTGGTTATTTTGCAATTCTGGTCTTGAACCTAACCTCACTTCCAAATACTTAAAACTCAAGAAATGAGTACTCCTTTTCCAAAGAAAGGAAACAATATTTTTTCTGTATGACTCTGCCTTTTACATATCTTTACCCTTCATGCAATGTGTTATTTCTTCAGATCACCAGTGAAGGGCCAGCTATGAGTAAGAGGTGAAAGTACACAGATATTATTGAGTCCAGCAACTGGAACACAGACACAGCCACACACACAATCCCCACTGTCAGAATTTAATGCAATTCCACTGTATGCTTACATTATTTTAAAAAGAAAAATCTCTTACTAAAATAGGTTCTTACTTCTACTAATGAAATATAATACTTCAAATATAATTATTACAGACCATTACAGACCTTTGTTACTTATAAGTCCTTTATATAGAAGAACCCATACCTCACTGAATAAACTTCCATTCACATAGGAAACCCAGAGCTTCCAGAAGTTGGGCAGCTGACTTACAACAAGTTTTGTCAACTTTTCAACAAAGACAACTTGCTGAGGAGCTTTGTATCGCCAAGCTAAAAGGGGAAGAGAGGATGGAAAAAGCCACATTAACCTTTTTAAAAATAACAAGAATGTACTACTAGCTTGCTGCTGCACTGTATTACACAAGTGACTATATAGTAGATATAAAACCTTTCGGGTAAAAATAAAAAAATTTGAAGCCTAGTCCATATATGTGTACACAAACCTATACACATACAAGTTCTTTCTTCTCCTCTTGTATGCTTACAAGGTGCCAGCACTGTGACAGTATCTACAGAATAGTTCCCCTTGTGGGGGTATCTAAAGCAATCCACCTAAAGACTGTCCATTCAGACAGGCTTCTGTCTTCAAACCACTCTAAAATGTAAGGTAATGTGAAAGCAATCAAGACATTAGAAAAGTTTCAAATGAAAGCTTGGCAACAGATAAGTTTTTTCAGTTTCCTCCAAAATGGGTGAAAGGGGGTAAAGAAACAGCTGAACAGAGGCAGATGTAATCATTAACACAGAAAATCCTTGTAAAATATTCTTCCATAACCATCTAGGTTCTCTGTTGAAACCTTAATGATTAGAGTGGCTTAACAAAACAGGGTATCAGCACAACAGTGATAAGAGACTTGTATTTCACTTCAGGAACTGCAGTCTGCTTTGGAACACTTAGACAAAGAAATCATATAATTTTTGAAAAACCCCAAAGCAAATCACCAAAGCCCCCAGAACACTTTAAAATGACATGTTTGTTGATGTGGTGGTTTTTTATGTATAAACTCAGGTCTTGTAGAAATTATAAATTTAAGAATATGATATCAGCCTATGTAACACTGTGGAAATGCAGAAAAATGTTGCATGAAATAGCACTTTTTGTATCTACTTTGCTACAGAATATTGCCTATACACAACAGGAATTCACCAGTTAGGCAAAAATAGCAGCCTAACAGCACATTACATACTAGTAGGCTTCACCAGAGCCTCACTATTTTATTGTGTTGGTAGACAGTCTTGAATCTCCTTGAAGTACAGCATGCCTTCAGCAGCTTCCATTTGTTGAGGTGTGGATCATGTATTGCTCTGCTTCTTTACTGGAGAATAGAACATCTGCCCTACCCATTTCTTCTCAGGGCCAAAAAGTCTAAGCATTTTGAATTAGTATTCGAAAATAAAATCATAATGGAAGCCCAGAATTTGGAAAGAGGGTTTGACATAACTCAAGTGCAACTGTGCTGAGAGTGATATATCTGTTTAGGAGGCATGAAAATGTCAAAGCTCTACTAGAAAAGCTCCTACTGTGGACACAGGTAAGATACTTTCACCAGCTTGGTTTACAACTGCCAGAGAACTGGTCAAGACTCAGTGGCAGAAAAACTTTCATTAACAAGCCGTGACTATGCCAGGAAGCTGTGCTAACAGAGCTATAGCAGCAGAGGCCCTGTAGCTTCTACAAACCCCAACTTCTAATGAAAAAAATTCAGTTCCTTTGAGAAACCATTTCATCTTTGCCAAAAGCTCCAGCACCAATCCAAGGTTATAATCAGGGATGTCTGTTGGTAACTGGAAATATACTGGAAAGATTTACTTCATCTATGAAATTCTTTTGTCCTTGAGGATGCATATTTCAGGTTTAGTCCCAAGCTTGCAGACAGCAGATACCTCTTAGAATAAGCTACTGCACATCAATATCAAAAGGTTATGGCCATAAATTCAGGATATTTTTACTTTGTTACTAGAGAAAGCTCCAATGTATATTTTATTCCATTGATTTTATTATAATCTCTGCTATACCATTCTAAAGAGGAAACTAGAGCTCTTGTCTATTGTTTATATATTCTCATGAACATATGCTCAAGCAAGAGCTGAATGTTATTTGAATGCTGCGTTTTGAATTCATAGTAATTTCTTTAACCAATATCTTGGACAATCACTGTCAAACATATTGGAGGAAAAAAACCCCAAACACATCAAACTACCAAAAAAGCCCAGAGATACTGTTCCTTAAATTTACCAAAAACTAAAAAGATCCACAAACAAACTGGAAACAGAACACATCACAGCACATTTGGAATGGCAGCTCTTGCACAGTCATCCTAAATTGCAAATCTGCTTTGTCTCTCCACTCAGAGAAGAATAAGGATGGCAGAGCTATCAGTGGTCATGTGCACCTAAGCACCAAGGAACTCAACTCAGATGCACTTATTATTGGGATGGATTATTATAGTGCTCCAATTCTCCAGTTTTCCTTTGAATCTTGGTTTAAATTGGCGTCTACAGAACATGCAAAACTTGCTGTAAATTTACCTTTTTCAGTATGTAAAAGGTAACAGATAAATAAGTAAGACTTTAAAAGCAAAATAATCAAAGTGGAATTGTCAGCCATATATACAATTAAGTCCCTGCTCATGCAAAAGAATTCAAACAACTTAAAAATAAACTGGATTTTGGGTGCTGCTTGCTACATTAAGAGTGGCATTCATATTATTAGTGGATGGCATTCAAAAACAACCAGCAATTTAGTGTTTTGCTTTGTAACACTTGTTAATTACCTCCATGCAAGGCTTTCGGCTGAGAAATGACAAGGGTAACAGTAAGACAGCTATTTCGGTAAAGAATGATCTATTCTGTGAAAAGCATGTTTTCTGTCTCCTGTGATGTCACCATTGAAAGACTCCTGAGAAGAAGTTGTTTGGACAAGGGTATTGATGACACAACACAGAAGGCCTCAGCTGGTTGTGGATAGACAGACTTGCTTGAGCTTAGTCAAACATTTTGCTTCCCGTTTTGGGTTTAAAGAATCAGAGAGCCAGATATGTGAAGTCACAGAATGTGCAATTGCAAGGAGAACCACCTTAGCAAACACACACAAAAGGTATAACAAACAAAACGTTGTAGGCAGTAGGTGGCTGTGCAGGCAAGAGTAAAGAGCTGGTCTTGCAGAAAAAAATACTTTTACTACTTTAACTATGTTCTAAGAAGCAAACTTTGAACTTGAATTTGAATTTTATCAACTGCTCTTTGCTTGCAGAAAACATGGAGGACTTTAGTAAGCAACAGTGGTGTATAAGAAGAAAGAATTGTATTTCGTAACAATCCAAAACAAACTCACAGTATGTGGGTTTTTTTGTTTGGGTTTCTTGACTACACCACACAGTGGACAGTGGGGCCAGCAGCTTTCTTTTTTTTTCAAATAGAACAGATGCCTACCATCATCACGGCCAGACTGAAAGCTGCTGCCCCTTTTCAGTGAAGCGGTTTGACTGAGATGGCCGATCGGCGACGGACGCACATCACTGTCCAGGTCCAGCATGGGGCTGTGGAGCAATGCGTTGCCTGGGCAGAGGGGAAAAAACCCAAAAGTTAGAATAATTTTGCACATCAGTTGACATGAAACTGTATGCTGCACGTGGAATTCTAATTTAATTCAGTGATGCAAATGTTATCTTACAAAAACATTCTTAATCTTGCTTTATTTAGACTCTTTGTTCATCTGTATCAATGCTATTCAATACCACCACTACTGACTCCTGTAGCAAAGCCAAAACCACAAGTACCATGGGGAAAATGCCATTCTTTGGACTGTATCTTTCTCTGTTCATAATTAATGCCCTACAATTAACAAGTAAATTAACAAGTTGCTTGAAAGCCATGGATAAAAATATATTTATGCTATTAGTGATGTTGCCCATGCTTTTTTTTGTGTGTATGTCCTAAATACACTTTTCAACAGCAAAAGTTTCTTTTGTGTCTAGCTGAAGCAGTTAAAGGCAGAGTGTTCAACTATAACTTAGCTGTTTTGCCTCTACGAAGTTCAGGTAAAGAGAATCCATCCATCAGGAATCAGATGAACTAATGGCACATTTCCTTTGTAAATGTCCTTATTTATACATAACTAAAAACCCACAAAATATTTTCCGGTGTATCAAACAATTACTTTTTACTTTGGGTGCCTGCCCACATGTAGGTCACTATTCACAAGTCTAAGCAAGGATCTAATCTGATGGAGGTAGATACTTGGAGTCTAACATGCATTTTGAAAAACAACCATATAAGAAGAGTAAGAGGATTATGATAATTTTAAAATGTACTGTGACACTGCCAATAATTTTTTAAAAGTCTAAATTGCTGCTTTATGTATTTCACCTTATAGAGACATTTCTGAAAGTAGTCATCAAAAACTACTTCACCATTGCTCAACTGAGCTGTAACAAGTAAACTTAAATCAATCAAAATTCCTAGAATTATAGAACATCCCAGGTTGGAAAGGATCTCAGAAGACCATTTAGTCCAACCTTTAGTGGGAAAGGGAGCCAGGGTGAGATTATCTAGCACTCTGTCCAGTTCAATGTTGAAAACCTCCAGTGATAGCAGCTTTACAATGTCACTGGGGAGCTTACTTCAGTGATTGATTGTTCTCAATGCAAAAAATATTTTCTTATACTGAGATGAAACCACCTCTGGTAATTCATGCTGAATTTTGTAGTTAGAATCCCAGCATTTGAATTTATACTGTTGATCTTTTTCATTGATACCTACATTCACTTAAAATAACAGGAAGGTCACAGAGGACGACCACCAGCTGTAACACTGAAATACTCAGATTCAGGAATAATACAAAGCAAAAATTATTCAAAGCACATTTATTCTGGTGTCAGAGCAACATGGCAGAAAAGATATACCTAATCCTTTTACTTCAACAGCTGGGGCTTAAAGAGCAATATAAAGTATTGTAAAACTTATCACAAACTTCCAATAGGTGACAGTATTGGGTTTTAGTTCATTTTGAAGGAAGTTTTTTCTCTTATAATTCTTTAAAGGCTTTTAAAAAAATTTCCTATGGCCTTTCACAGCAGCATTATCATTACCAAAATAACTCTCAGTTCTTCCACTCATCATCTTATTGTTCATAGTATAAGACATATAAGTAAATAAATCCAGTTAGCTACATCATTCACAATTGTGATTGACACACTGTATTAACCGACTCAGTGAACTCAGCCTTCCTGTCTTCAGGCTGTGCTATGATTCTGTTCACTGTATAACTCCTACACCACTTATTAAACACAACTCATCTTCATGACAGCTTTAAAACGGATGAGTTTTCAGCAACACAGAATCTGCTGCAGTGATTTAAGTGTATTATCTATCCACTGTCACCACAGTCAAGATCTACAGTGAGTTTGAACAAGAATTTGTGGAAAGATTTTTCCTTTTGAAAGAACTAAAAATGCACAATAATGAGAAAGCAAAAAACCAAAGCTCTGCAGTAATCAGCATCCAGGAAAACAATCCAGCCATCTTACAGAATGAAGTAAAACTAAAACAAATTAATTCCTCTTCAGATTAAAAAAAATATATATTCATTATCTTACAGAAATTCTACACAGAATAAAAAGAAAATTATAGAAGACCCTGAGAAAATTTAAGTGCCTTACATAATTCATGGGATTTCAGGAACATTTGAGTGAGATTCAACATATTTGCATTTTATTTGGAAAAAAAAATTATGTCAGGAAGGCTAAGTCAAAATTGTCATAGGCATTGCTATTTAAAACATATTTTATTAAAAAATTAAAAGACACCAGCAAGAGTGTAGCAGTGTTATTTTCACAAAAAATACAACAAAAAAAAATCCCTCTCTCTGCATAGAATTTAAGTTCTCAGCTTTCAGACAGCGTGTTAATAATATAAGGAATGTCTTGTAAACAGATGGTCTCTAAAAATGACAGTGCCAATTAAACCTCAGAATCAAGAAAAACAGACACTTACCAAAACACCTTAATGTGAATTAGCTCAATTAAAACCACTTGCTCAAGGTAGCTGTATTGCAGCTGATGCACTTAGCCCATGCAGCCTGAATGGTTTATATATTCACCAGTAACAGAAAACATGTAAAGAATACTCTCTTGTTCCACCAGAAAAACCACACCATCAGTTTGCTGGCGTACCAGGAAAAGAAAGTTTAACATGAACTAATTTCTTAATTGGTTGTCTAGCATTACAAGCAAGTATAACACAGCAGCAGGGCACTACGACAGCACATATACCCTCAGGACTAATAAACATCTGGACTACATTAGCAAAGCTGATCTTGCTCTCACCCTACCAGAAGATAGCGCTTGAAGACTGCACACTAACACATAAATCTTGTAAAAAAAGTGAGAGCTAACTTACAAACAATTTTTCTTCTATCCCAACTCGTTCTCTCTCTGGAGCCAGCAGCTTAAATTTAGCAGCATAATGCAATACAATGAATTAATAGTAGTATGGACTGCAGACAATAATATTTACAAACCTAAATAAACTAACCAAATAATAATTTAATGCTTACTCAGTATTTGATCTGTGTACTATTTTTACATTCCTAGATCCTGAATGTAGGACAGCAACAATTTAAAGTTTTGAGAAATTAACTTTTTACTGTGCTAACAAGTTTCAAGAAGTATAAACAACATGAAAAAAATATTCCTGGTAGATCTTTACTTTAAAAAAATACACTGCATCTTTGAAGCTACAAAAGTTATTTTTTCCAAAATACAGCATCTACATGGAGCATTATCTGTCAGTGACTCCAGTGCCATGTGTATATTTAACCAAGGAAACACAGGAAAAAAAATGTACTACATTCTCTTCTTCTACCCAACAGTAAAGACAAAACAAAAGTATAATTAACACTTATTACATTTACAACTATATTATCATGAGAAGATCAAATATGAAGTTTTAAGGATCTCAATACTGCTGTAATTTTATTTTTTAAAGGATTTTAGTGGGTTTCAACTTTTTGTGCACAGATATTTTGAAGGTGCACATTCAGAGGGTGTGTGAAATAAAAATATGTCAGTGATTTTGTTCACTCCCCTTTGGTTCTAGTGCAATAAGATCTCACCAAAATAAGAATCTAAAGAACACAGTAAAAGCACAATTCTTTTTGATATTATTTCTCTAACTTTCTGTAAATCAAAAACCACCTGTGCTGACCCCTAACTGCAGGTTTATCATACTAGAGGGTACTTCTGTTCCTACAGTACCTATAGCTCATGTGCAAACCTCGACCCTATTTTTTGGATTGTTATCTGCCAGCTCTTGGCAAGCAGTGCATTACAACCTCCATTAAAAGACAACATATGTGAAATTTGCCTAAAATAAATTTTTCCATGATATATAAACCAGTAAATGATTTAAAATTTTAAAAGCTGCTTTACCTTCATATTCCCAAACTATTACCAAACTGAGCGTAAAAACTATTCTGCAATATCCATTGCTCCACAACTGCCTGGGTTTTTCCCCGCCCTGAGGTGTCTGGCAGGCAGAGATTTCTTGAAGGAGTCACACATCTCTCGTCTCCCTCGATAATCCAGCCTCAGCCACTGCAATTCTGCCAGCCCGGTGCATCAATTACATGACTTCCAGGAAAGATTTTTACAAAAGCTACTGGTGATCAGGGGATTTATATTGTGCCAGTACTTCCTTCAGTGACAAAGAAAATTGTTAACAAGTGACCAACCTTAGGTTAAGTAACTTTTCAGTGAGATTTTCTATGTTAAGTCAAATGTCAGTCATTACACAGACTTACTCATAATTCAACACCTACGTGTACATACAACATATACATGACGTATGTGAGCAAGATTAATTAAAAAAAAAAAGACCCTACAAGATGTGCAACCAGGTGAATACAGCTACTGTGTTTTCTCACCCATTATGTATCTCACAGTGAATTTTCTCACAGGCTACAATAGCGAGGGAAGGCTGATCTACAGCCTCCTGCCTCTCTGAAGGGCGGCAGACTTCCTCACCAGCCTCAAACACCTTTGAACACTTTTTCCTGTGCACAGCGGGCCCTTGTCCTGTGCTACAGCCTGACCACCCACTGCTGCTTGTTGACCAAACACACAGTGCCTGGAGCCCGCACCGACACAACCAGGATAAGATTCCTTTCAAGGACACCGCAGTGAGAATTTCAATTTGTCTAGGCAAGAACTTAGGCGAGCAGGAGAAATCACTGAAAAATTAACCTGCTCAGCAGATGAATAACTGCATTTTATTCTTTTTATTAAGTACTTTTTCTTTCTCACCTTACATTTTATAGTGATCAAGAAGAAAATGGATTGTTTTTCTAGAAAAAAGATGAGAATGGAAGATTAAAATTGATAGAAAAAAAAGTTTTGGGGAGATATTTAAAAATGAATGCTTTTTTAAATCTTAAGGCTAGTCTTCATTACTGTAAATGCATTTATAATGAAACTGTTTTTCAGTTTACCACAAAAAGGGTGACTGGGCCTATTCTAGTGCTGTTCTAAGTATTTCGCAGCCTAAGGATATGCCTTACTGTCAGCCCTTCAGACCAAAAAATTCTGAAACAAGAGCCAAGCATTCAAGTTCAGCAGACAAATAAAAATTACTTCATTTTACTAGCTCCAGCAGACATTAAGATCATCAGCACTTTTGGAAAAACTCACTTTTACTCCTGAAAAATACTGAAGACTGGAGCAGACACAAAGGTAAAATGCTGGCCACTGAAGAGTTTCAATCTATCTTCATTCATAATAATCTTTAAAATTTTGCTTTTAAGCTACCTGAATTGCTTTTTAATCCCAAAAGCTACTCTCTTTATAGTACTTTAATATTATTTGAAGTATTACATAAAATAAGAATGCCTCCTGAACTTCTGAACATGCTGGATTCTACTAAAATTTCTAAATTACAGCAAACTTACAAATACAGGTAGTAAAGGAGGAAAATGAATCTGCTATTAATTTTTGTACTGATCAATTCTTATTCTCTCTCACTTTTTTTTTTTAATTAATAACCCATTAAGGGTTTGCTTGACATCTGCTGTCAAAAGGGTATTTCTGCTATGGACAGGGGATGTGGTTTAGACATGAAATGGCTCCCAGCTGCAAGAATTCTTCTTCCAGATGTACAGTAAGCAAAGGCAGTGGAAGAGAACCAGCTGCTAGGATAACAAATTGAAAAGGCCCTTTTGACACAAGCCTTGCTAGCCTGTCTGATCTAACAAAGATGGATCATTCATTGCAAGGTGAATAGAATCTCAGTGTGGCACAGAAAAAAAGCAACATGGTCTAAGCATCCATTTCTCTCTTTCACACCAAGTACAGCTGCTGTTACTCTGGGCACAGAAAAACCCTGCAGAATTTTTTACAATATCTGGAGAGCTGTGCATCATACTCAGTGCTGCAAAAATTATAGTTTTTTCAGCAATAAGAACTAAAAAAAATGATAATAATTAAAAAAAAAAATCACAGTGACTGTACTATCATACTCCTGTTTGGAGAGCTGGCTCTACATTGGGAACTTTAATAGGTTGTGTATTATATATTTTGCAAACCAAAGAGCAACAGAAAGATCACACTACAACCATGTCAGTGTTTCCATCTACAGCTTTAGTTTCTCATCAGGTTAGCTATTAACAGATAGCTTATTTTCAATAATATTACATAAAATCTCAAAGATTTGTGTCACAGATGAGTGATTTAGGTCACTCAAAGAATCACCATCAAAGGTATTGGCAAAAGTGGTTTTAATAAGAATTTGTAGGAGTGAGACTTGACAAAGTTTGTTAAGAAATTAAGGATTTCTCAGCCACTTTGATGATAACTGGATGGGAGTCCGTACCCATTTTAGCTCAAAGGATCATGAAACCTACTAAGCCACTATTAAAGTCTAAGCAAATAACCACTGGCCACACAGAAAACAGTCTTAACCTCCACAGCTTCTATCCCTTATACTCGCATTAAGAATCCCATTGCTTAACTCCTTTTGGCTATATGCCCAGTGCCTCAGGAAAATTTTAAACTAAGCCTCATTTATTTACATTTATTTTCATGTCATTTTATGTCATTATGTTCTCCGTGTTTCCTGCACTCCAACAAATCTGGGAAACATAAACCATAGTGAAAAACTACAATTATGCTTTAATAATAGAGAAATTGCCAAGTATAGCTGCAATTTGAAAATATGTAAAATCTTAACTGAAGGAAACTGTTTAGTATCCAGGTACCAGAACTGAAAGTCCCTAGATGCCTACAAATCGTAAGATCATAGGTCAAAAGCAGCAATTTGGGCTTTAGCCAATAGAAGGCATAAAATACCACCACAATTCAGTTTACCATTCAAATATTTCCTACTAGAGATCTAATAAATACTGTTTTGGGTGAGCATATGCTCTGACATGGCAATCTTTATATTCATGGCTTGAAAAAACACTATTTTAAAATTTTTTTCTGTCTCATGCATCTCCTTAACATATGTACATACTAAGTAAAAGCAGCAAACTGGCTTTACCTACTTGAAGTCCTCCTCCCAGTGGACAAAACAGTGGATATGACTAGACAGATAACACTAACTCATCTATGCTTCAGGAAAACTTCATAACCATAAAAAAAAGTTTCAAAAACAATAAAGGAGCACAACTGCCTATTCCGTGAGTAAGGCAGATAGCATTTTTTCTATTTAATGCTATAAATCCATATATTTAGAAGCACTACTACATAAGCAGAGCTAGAGGTCCAGCCAATTGCACATGGGTCCCTCATCTACAACTGCACCTTTAATGAAAGAATCTGATCATTACAGAACCAGGAGAATGCCTTAATACAAGGACAGGAGCATGGGAGCTTTATGATTTGAGCATCCCCTGTACTGCCTCACTATGCTTCTGGCAATGCTGTTTGGTCTTTTTGTCCTGGCTGCTTATACTTCAGCACAGGAGAAATTCTGATCTGCTGCCTTATCTGCACTTTCACTCACTCCTTAAAACATGTGGGCTTGGAGTCAAGCAGTTTGTCATAATATGAATATTCCATGCCTGCATTTTTTTTCGCCTCATAAATGAGGAAGGTCTGCTATAGCAAGAAACAGATAGGCTAAAGGCAATGATGGGTGAGTAACAACAGCCATATCTTAGCACAAAATGAAACATTAATCTACATAATGCAAGATTAATCAGCAAACCAACAGGGTTGTTTAGACTGAGGGGAAACATTACATCCACACACATACAGAGTTATTCCTCAAGGGAAATAATACACTCCAAAATACTGCTGTGAAGTACTTCATACACAGGACTTGAGAGAATTCCCTGTCCTACTTGTATCCATTGAAATAAATGCAACCAATTAACTAATGATCAGATTATAATAGATGATCAATGTCTATTAAAATCAAAGGAAAGGTTCAATTAAACAATTTGCTGTTGGCAGTTGTCAGTTTTTTAAGTCACAATGCCAAATTATTTGACAAAGCTTAGCACAGCTGGATATGCTCTTTCAGTTTTTGGAAATAATATTAACACAAGCTGGATTAACTGGAAACAGACAGTATTGGAAACACACAGGATTTCTGCTGACCCCTGAAATAAAATCTGAGAAAGAACTCCAAGATCATTACAGTCATGTAAACTTGCCATGGTTTCTTCTTTCAGGTTGCGTCAGAGACTGCACCACGCTATGATATTAAATTATACTTTGCACATCTAGGACATAGTTCCCAATTGCTGAGTATTTCTTACAAAATGGAGTTAATCTCAGGTCATATACAAGCCCAGAGGTTTTTAAAAAAATTCTTGTCATAGTAGTGAAGGATTCACACTTAGATCAAAAATACATACTTAGATATCAACCTAAAACAAACATGTATTTAAATATATCTTTAATACACAAAATTCTGATAGCACATTCCAATACCTTGGCATCTAAATTAGCTCACTCTTGTCCTTCAATTTGGAGATCCTTGGAAGTTATTAACAAGAGGGCAATCATCAGGTGGGGACCCAAGAGAGGATGTAGAAAACTAGACTTACTTCTTGTCAGTATTGGGGATTTTTCCTGACTGCCATTACTACTGGCCTGGATAAGTCAAAACCTCTTACAGACAACATGAGAAGATGCTATTTCTATATAAGAAAATGAATTTATTTCTGTTGTAATCACTAATGGATCAGCCTTCTAGTTGTGTGGAGACAACTGTAACAATTTTGTCCCATATAATACAGTGTTGACTTACACTAGTGACTAAATTTGGAGTATGTTCTCAGAATTTGCTTAGGATTGTGTTTTACCTTGTTTAACAAATAATTGCAGTGTAAGCCTTCCCTTCCTGAATACATTGTGGACAGCAAATAAATTCTTTGAGAATATTTGCAGTTTGACAATCATCTGCAAAAATCCTGTCCAGAACGTCTAATGGTTGAAAAAACCCCTACCTTATCCAGATAAGAAAAGCAGAGACTTTGTCTAATTCCAAACCTATTTAAAGTAGTAAAAGTAATGTGTAATGACTCAGAGCACAGTTCTCCTTTCAAAACTAATAAAATAGCAGCAAAATACTTTGGCACAAACTCAGCTGAAAGGTGAAAAATTTTGCAGAAATGTAAAAACAGATACAATCTGCTACTGAGGTTTAAGTTTACTATGCTGAAAAGTTTTGACTCAATCAGTTCGAACCCACAGATTCAGTTGGCAAAAGAACAGAGGTAAGAATAGCCAGAAACAGCTGGTATGCCCAAGGTGGAACTACTATTGCTGTCTGCTTGTTTCAGCATTCATAATATGAAAACTGCCATCTGCTAGAAACAATGGAAACCTAGAAAAAATTTAAAGCTCTTTTCATTAGAATACCAGTCTTATGGCCCATCTCTTTCTCCAAATGCTCGATGAACAAAAAAGTAAATATTTTTTTGAAGCATGTGTTAAGTGGACAACTTAAATGTTTGAAAATTTATAATCATTTTACCTTAAAAAGAGCCTATGAATTTATGAACATATAAATAACATTTCTAACTTGTTTAAGTTGATTAGATCCCATAGTCTTGCATAACCAAACTGAGCAAATCTCCACACTTTCCCTGTTTGAAAAGTATACACCTATTGAAGGAGATTAAAATGCATGCCATGCCTCTGATCACAATGAGCATTGTTCTACTTGGCAGTTAAAACCAATCCTTCTGAGTTCTCTTTCTTCTGTCTCCGAACTGGTGTATGCCAAAATTAAACATCTATGGAAAGTAAAAATCGTGCTCAGTAACTTTCCTTTGTCCTCCTAGATACTAAGTGAGAAATTCAATCAGCTAGGATTGATTCTTGAGTATTTTAAAATCTGTACAAAAAACTATAATCAGTAGAACACCACATAGAAGGCTGGAAGAAAATGACTGGAATTCGATGAGCTGTTAGCATTTCTTTCATACATGCACAAAATATTAACTATTGATACTTGTATTTGCTGGGCATTCAAGTTATTTAACTTCTCTCTTCTCTGTGTCAAACAAACCTGTATCATAACAGCCCCTCTGACATTATGGCTGAGGTAAGCAGTTTTGTTGCAAGAAAAATACGAAACATGTTTAGATTTTTCAATATAGGAATTTTGACACATTTTCCACTCATTCACTGGAGCATATCAAAATCATAGACTACTAAAACAAAAAGTCTCAAGCACTAAGTATCATCATGTCTCTATTTGCCTTGCTAAAAAGCTGGAAAATGCCCATACAAAATTTTGCAAGCGAGAGAAGAAGGAAGCTTAGAATTATTAACCATGGCTATTTTCACAAGTCAGTTTTGCTCCTGATAATCTAATGTTGTGAAGCTCGTGGCAGTGCCTTATGAGGGCTTTTGACAAGGAAAGAAGATGGGGGGGTTTGGAAACATTCTGAATTTTGACCAAGACGCCAGGAAAATAGCGTGGCATTCCAGCTGGTTCCCCAGCACTTCACACTGTGTAGTAGGACAACGATGGTCTGTGTACACTTTTAAGCTAAAATTTACTGACATTGTTGTCACAAGTGATGCACCCCGTGAACTCCATACCTCATGTCACAACCTGTGCAACAAAGAGTTAAAGCCTCTGCAAAATTTTACAGCACATTTCTACAGCAGCTCCAACTCAGTAAAACTTTCGTGGTTTCTCAGAATAAAATACCTTATTTGGCTTGGGATATACATGCACTAACACTAAACATGGGAGTTACCTATAAGCCAAGGGATGCCAGATTCCAATATGCCTATTCATTTCAGAATTGGCAGCAAACTCTGTACGACTTCTTAAGAAACAAGGCACTGCTTCTATTTCCTAATTTGAAAAATCTAGTTTTCAGATTTTACTACTAGAAATGTCAGGCCAGCAGCCTTCCACCTGCAGGAAGGCTTTATATATATAAGCTAATGTGATAGATCACGTTAATTTGTAGCTAAGTTTCAGCCACACCTGCAAGCAATACCTTCACTTTTCTTTGAGGAGCAACACTGTCAAAGACAGAATATAACTATGTATTTATATTGGTCTTAATAATAACTTTGCCTAAATATCCCATTTGTCCAGCTCACAAGTCTGTGCAGGTTCAGTGAAACCTGAATTTTGAAACTACACACAAACAAAGAAGAAGAGGACTCCATAATACCATTCACTACATGTCAAGGAATCCAGCATTATTCCACTGTGTCCCAACGTCCCAGGTATCCATATACTAACAGAATATCTTGTGACAAAGTCATCTAACCAGCAGATTCACAGAACAATCCAAACTTGACATGCCCTCAGAGAAATGTTCCAAGAGGACAGTAAACCATGGATAAATGATTGAAATTTAATGCTTTTCCCATGTAAAGAGCTTAAAAGTTATAAATTAAGCAAAAAGAAAACTCCAACTGCTATTTTGTTTTTATAACAGAATAAAGAAAAAAATTAAGTCAGTATTCAGCTCTGTAAAAAGCTATCTAGATTGATGGGGAAAACCTAAAATCTCCTCTATACACTAGAATCAAATAAAAGTCAATGACAAATTCCTAAATGTCAAATATACATACATATATATATATATATAGGTAAAATAAAAATGTATCCTTGCCTTTTTGTTCTTTAACATAGCTCTCCTTACAGTTGTGCATGAGCTGCAGAATCCACTGATGTTGAGCACCAATGCACTGCCAAGCTGGGTCCCCAGGCGCATGAAGATCAGAAAGATATCTGTAAAATCCAGTCCAAAAATCACAGTTCTGACTTGATACACTGAAGGCCTCATTAAAACATATCAAGCATGTACTAAGAAATACTTTTTTTTTTCCACATAATTTTAAATTTTCAAGAATAGGTATTAAGATACACTCTTAACACATCCACTGCAAACAGAAGTTTTGCATTTGCCCTTCTTCAATTAGTGAGGCAAAATTCTACCAAAAAAATTTATAGAAATAAAACCCTTTAATATCCTATTAATATGTATTTCCAGTTGTGTCTCTAGTAAAGTATGCAGGAAACCAAACTCTTTATCTGCAAGGCTGCAGTTTAGTGCTTCAGATTTGAGGGAAACCAGCGATGGCATCTCAAGCACATAAAATATAGTATTTTTCTTCCTACCGTATATGATTGTATCAGCATGCAATCTTAACAAGTAATTACAGAAGGAATTAATTTCTGGCAGCTCATTAATTTTAGCACATGCATGCACAAACATATGTAAATCAAGCTCTTGGGTTGTCTTTTTGTTTGTTTATTTTGGTCTGGTGTTTTTTTGTCCACGCACAGTCTGAAAAAAGAGAAGGGGAGAGATAACAGAAAGAATTGTGGCTTCTAATTTGCAGAAGCAAAATACTGTCTGTCTTTAGGGAGAGAGGAGTATTCGAAGCCAGCTGTTGTGATTTCGAAGAAACCACAAAAGGAATGTAGTTTCATGTATGGCATTCTGGACTATTTGACAACAGGACTTCCAAAAGAGTATTTTCAAAAGGTGGTAGCTGCTCTACTGTTTGAGACACTCTGTTATATTCTGCATTAATGAGACTCAGGACAGATTAAAAAAAGTCAAGATGCTTAAGGTGAACTATAATGATAAATTATCTTAAGCAGCGCAGGGAATGTTTACTCCCTCAAAAAAGCTGTTTTACTACAATAATACCTAATGTTAATTAGGACTGTGTTGAATTCTGTCTTCTTTGACAAACGTCTGCGGCACTTGAACAAAAAATAAACTATCAAAGTAGCACTGGTTGGATGGATGAGAAAATTACACAACTAACCATTTTGACAGGGTGACATTTATAAATTATGAGCTCAAGTCCTTTTCAATGTTATGGGGGACTTTAGTCTTTTCTTAGGCAAAAAACTAAAAAAAGAATTACCGGTCTTGAAATACATACATCTACTTGGCTGTTAAGTTCTATGGCAAACTATTTCTGAACAGTATAAAATAACTAACAGTGTGAATACCCTAATACAATGAGAAGAAAATATGAATTGAAGCCTAATTATAAACATTAAATATCTGAAGGAGAAAACAACAATATTTTAGGTCTTGGTCAGCCTTCAACTTCAGAGACATACAAAACAAGAATATCCAGGAAGAAAAAACCCTCACAAAACCAGTAGGATTTCTGCAACCTATTTTACAATTTGGATTTTGTTAGTTTCATTTTTGCTGAAGTCCCCTGAAGAAAATTTACTTCATACTTTGCCTTCAGAAAATTTACACTAATATACCACGTATATTTAGAGTAGTGAAACTAATTTAACAATTTTGTAGGCTGGAATTCTGTTGATTCATTAGAAATAAATTATTCCACATTCATCCACTACCTGCTCTTCTTTATTATACTTCTACATGTGGAATACATTTGGTTACACTAACACAGTCTGCTTTAACATAGGCTGGGGTACTTTTAAAGATTCAGCAGTTCAAGGTAAGTGGCTAGAAAACAAGACACTTTAAAAACAACCAACCAAAACAACCAACCCCAAAAACTCAAGCAAGAATCAATAAAACACAACCAACCAAAAAAACCCCACAAGAAACCCCAAACAAAAAACCAGAATCAAGCACATATACAACATAGAACACATGAGTCTTTCAAAAAACCCTTAGAAAAGGTCCTAAGACCTGGTTTAGGTTAAGCAGCTGCTCTTTGAAGTTTTCAAGTGTCATACGGAAAAGGAATAGCCAGCACCGCCTTCACAGACATAAAATGCTGAACTATTCATCTGAAAACCCAATTCCAACGAATAGGCAATAATTGTGTGGCATCCAGAAGAATGAGAAGCACTCTACACAAATGCACACAGGTCACTGTAGTCATAAATGCACACAACGCAAAGGGACCCAAGACACCAAGACCACACTTGGGCCTCTGTGACCGGGCCTGGTGCACACACAAACACTCAAGACCTCGTGCAGGTGGCTGAATTTCACAAATGCTTCCTGCACAGCACATTTGATCTGCTTCTTTTACGATAACTGATAAAAACACTGAGATTGTCAAGACACACTAGGAGCCCTGGTAGCATCTAAATCTCAAAAGCGTTTTAAATAAAGCCATCAAATGTTCCAGAACATTCTAAAGTTTGGCACCAAGGACTGAAAGGTTGAAGTCTACATCAGCTCATCTCAGCAGCCCTACAACAGATGTTCAGTTTTGTGAAAAACAGATAATCTGTAAATGTTAACGAAAACTGGGCAACTGGTTCATGTTCATGAAATATAAAGGAACTTCATTGTTTAGCCTGAGCAGTAAAAGAGCCAATATCACTTTCAAACAACAGAACAGTCTGGATTAAAGCCTCCCTGTCATCTGACTCAGGATGATTCCATTTCAATGTCAAGTCAAGCTGAAGTGTAAGACAAGTTAATAAGGAATCTATTTTGAGGTATGCAAACTAGGAGTGGTCATTTTAAACACAGCTTGCAATATGTCAGTTTAGAGAAAGCAACAAAATCTCAACATGCCTTAAAGATGTAAAAAATGAAATTTAAATCTCAATTATGCTGCATTAAATTGTTCTCATTCAAGAACTGGTTTTCAGTCCTTCAATAAACAATCCAGTACCATTCCATTGCCATTATTTATATAATCATAAAGTCTCAAAATACTCACCGCTTTAAAATCAGTATTTAAACCATAGTAAAACTAGTCACTACCCTATTTAGGAAACATTTAAATACACATTTAACACCATATGCCTGATGAAGGCACTAGACAAATGATTACCTTATATAACGTTTCTGATCATGCAATGTTGACGGAGTTTCAAGCAGCTTATCCAATAAAAGTTCTCGTAAAGCCTCAATTCTGGTTTCAACTTCAGCATAATCTAGGAATAGGGAGCAGGAATAAATTCAATGTGTCCTTAAGCAGTGTCATGAACTGAAAATTATGTTATTTTCCTAGGGTATCAGACACTTCTGGAGTTAATATGGAAATCAATATAAATAATTTTATAACAAGCCACATCTGAAAATATTATACATGACAGTTTTACATAACCAGAGAATTAGACTTTCAAGTCTTTCCAATAATATGTGAGAAAGATACTCAAAGTCACATTTTAATTACTATATTTTTTTTTATGCCCAATACCAAGCCTAAATAAATAAATAAAATTGGCTGTGATTTCACATTTCGTAGTATATACCTCACTCAGAAAACTTGCCAGAAATATTGCCTAGAGTTATTGGCTCCTATAAATCCATAATTTGTATGGATGAAAATCTGTATCAAACCCACATAAAGCTCTTCGGTCTGCTATGTGCTTTGTAGACTTAAAACTAAAAAAAACTCAAAACCATTAAATAACAGAAGCAGTATCTTACATTTTTTGAACACTTGAACCTCTGTCTTTCCGAAGAGGGACTTGGCTTTTTCGTAGTCATTAATAACCACATCATAATCGCCCTTAAAAACAAAACCAAGCATTTACATTCGTCAAGAAAAAGACTAATGTCAAAAGGCTACTTTCAGCAAACAGAAAATTATTTTTAAAGTATTATACCTTCTGGATATTTCTTTCAATGTTTAAGGGAAGATTGAAAAGAAATTTAAAACGCTGAAGAACATTAAGCGCATTTCTTGTTGAATCAGCTTTGTCCTTGCGACCCAGCACTTCTTGAAATAAGGTATCTGCTGTGTTACTGGCTCCTATTTCAAAAAAGGGTGACAATAAGAAAAAGTAGAATAAGCAATCAGTTGAAATCACAAACAGATTTACTTCATTTTAATGAGTTATTCAAGGTTTTTTTAGAGCAAATGAGTAATTATTGCTGATTTTCATCCTTTTTTGTTCAACTGTGTTAACGTTTTACAACTGCTGAAATTCTATTTCAAAGTGAACCACTTAGCATTTTAATGTGGTAAGACCCCTGTGCGATTAAAAACAATCACTCTTTCCTATTTCAAATGCTTAGCTTTGCTGCAGATATTTTATAGTTTGCTTTGGCTCCAGATGTACATTTTACAACCAAATTATGCATCTCAGGATATAGAAAAAGTCATAGAAAGCTTTACTTTTAAAGTAAGTATAATTACATTTTGGTAATTAATGTCAGAGCTTCTAAAGTTATCATTGGGTTTTGCAAAAAAATTTTTTATGTTTTCAAGTCAAGTCTTAAAAATTATTAACAATATTTGAGCCACTTAAAAGTACCGATGGTCAAGACAAAGACAACATCATGACTAAAAAAGTCTAACTAGCTGGTCACTGTAACAGAATAAATACAAATTGTCTTCACATTGCATTAAAACTCTTACTGGCTTCATCACACACAGGATGAAGCCCTAGTCAACAATTTCATGTATTTAAGTCTTTATACTATCTATGAATACTCTTCAATAAATATATTAAGTATTGCCCTAAAACCTTTTCTATCCAAAATAAAAAGCCTTCTATTTTATAATAAATATTGTTTCCTAACACAGAATAATAAAATTTCATTTATAGTAGAGAAGACTTACACTGCATATGAGTATTTGCATTTTTCAACTTACAACTTACTTTTAATTAAGCAAAACAAAACAAAACAAAAAAAAAAGGTGAACCGCTTTAGCCTTTTTGATCATTGCGTGTAGAAGTTTCTACATTATCTGGTCTAGTGACTATACTTTAAGCAAAGATGAAAAAAATTACATCAGTCTCGCTGGGTGGCTTGCATGCCATTTTCTCTAGTCAACACTGTGGGTGGCCTGCTCATGTTAAAAGTAGTCTTTGTAAAATAATTGTTATATCTAAATAATGTTTAAACTTTGTTGGAATTTTGAAGCCTTGATGTAAAAAAAAGTTTTGTCAGGACATCTATTTCCACCATATACTATTCAGCATAGAATACTTTAATCCATTAAGGAGAAATGCACAATGAAAACAGTTAGCTGCATATTTAAATACAGATCACTGTTAAAGTATGATTTTTCTCAAGGTTATAAGAAATGATTATTTTGTAAATCGTTCTAGTAAGTAACATTTTGTTTGTTTGAATTCATGTTTCTTGTCCATTCTTTTAACAGCCCAGAAGCAATGTTCTGTACCTGGGAATTGAAGTTATATTCATGAAGCTGGGTTTTTTTTTTTTATTTAATGCAAACCTTTTTTAAAAGGTAATTGACAACTGCAGGTAGACCTCCGTGATTTCTATTTTCATCTCTTTATGAAATCCTCAATTCAGGTAAATGATTCTATTTTTTTTTTAAGGGTACTTTTTCTGTTTTATAAGAAATTGAAATATATCAAATTACTTATTAATGTATTAATGAAATTCAATACTTCATGCAAAACAGGTCTATCTTTTTAGAATTAAAATATTGTAACATTTCTTCCCTCCTCATCCCTCCAAATCCTTTCTACAATAACAATCTTTATCTCTTGATTACTGATGAACTATCCATGGATAAAGTTTCAGTTCTTATATTGACTAATTATGTTTTCAAAATGGATGATTCATCTACAGTGCATGAATTTTTTTACTTCAAAATAAATCTCTAGTTATTCAACAGTTGTCTGTCTTAGAGTCTGACAAAAACCCTACATAAAGGAATTCGACTTACCTCCTTTAATATACAATTCTTCATTAAATTAATTATAAGGCACTGTATGTTTTTAATAAAATAAATGTAACAGCTTGTTTAGCAATTAAATTGAGCAAAAATTCCAACCATCTATAATTCCAGCTAAAACACCAAACTGTTCTTTTACTATCCCATGCCATTTCAATTCAAGAATTTGGAACCGTCTTAACATACATTCAGATGCTGTGGAAAACATGCTCATTTTTAAGGGTTTGTAACCAAGCTCACACAACAGCAGTTGTCTCTCAAAACATGCACCTACAGTCCATAAAATGCACAATTCAACTAAAGAATTAAAGTCATCTTTGAAAGCAGTCCCTGCTACTCAGGGATTATGGAAGCTTTTCAATGGTCAGGCAAGAAACAAAGCTTTGATCCTAAACTACTTTGCATATTATTATTTACTCTTTTTAAATCCTTGTATTCCTACTGCCCTGCCTCCCACCCATCATGACTTGCAAAGCATCGTGAGGAAAAGCAGCCAATTCTTTTCATAGCAGAGCCAAACTGCAAACCACTCTGAAGTGTCTGGCACAAGTTCCTCTACCGTTCCAGCCTGAAAAAGACAGTTTGCATTGTCTACATACAGAACTCAGCCACCATTTATCAAATGAAACAGTAATTATATATTATAGGTAAATTAGTCTTATATTAGTGTATATAAGAAAATATCACAGACCTAAATTTTTGCTTTTTTATTTAAAATCTGTCACACGATTTAGTACAAGGGGAAGTGCTCTCCAAGGAATCTGTGCTTGGTGCATGACATAGCCTAAATACAGAGCACTGAGGATTGCACTCGAAAATTTCAACAAATGCTTCTTTTTCTCCTACCTAGATGTAGCAAATATTCTGCACACATAGACACATGCTACAGTCTTTATATAGAGGTGTGAGGCTTTACGTGGTGTTTTTTGCTGATTTTCAAATTTTTTTGCAGTTTGGGTTTTTTTCATTTTAGGCATCAAGATGAGGGAATAACAATGTTCAAAATACACCTTTATTATGAGCATCAAGGAATCCCTACTGAAAAGGGCTAGAGCTGTTCACAAAACCCCCTGCTTTCTTTGAGCTCCCCACACAAACACACATACAGTCACTGCTTTCTTCATACAAGAGAAGAAAAACAGTGAACTTCCATGTCACTTTCTTGATTTCATAAAACACAGTCAGACTTTCCAACACTGAGTCAGCTATCTGCATGTCATTCCTGCTTATTGATACAGCACTAAGGGAAACATCCCTTCCTCTGTGAAAAAAATCACAATGAAACAAAGTAAAATTATCTTGGCAGAAGTCCCAGAATTAAAAAAAAAAAAAGGAACGTTTTTGATCTGATGAAACATATACCAAACTGCAGCAAATTCAAGCCATCTCTCTCAATGCAACCTTACAGCTAATACAGAGAAAGAGAAAACAAAGTACTGACAGCTTTTCAAGGTTTCTAGAAAGAATGCTTATGCCAAATAGTCTAAATGCCAGTACATTAGGTGAAAAAGATCCTATCAATAGACCTTGTTACTGCAAATATCTTGTAATTGGATTTTTTCTGCCTTTACTTGAACATTTCACAATCCTGGTATTCAGCTCAGCTCATCCTTCTACAGTTCTGTCTATCCAGTTCCTCTGCTTTCCTCATCCACTCAAAATTGAGAGGCCACCAAAATTAATCTAAAGTAAACACTTTAGAACATCTTTATTTTGATATTTATTTGCTTTGTTATCACAAACACTGCCAAAAGTCGTGGCAACTGCTGCTCCTTATTTCAAAAGATGCATTATCACACCCTGGAACCACTATCACCAAACAGGGAACAGACGAGAGACTGTTTTCTGCTTTCTACAATATTCCTAGGAAAATATTAAAGCCTGTTAGAAAGTCCAAAGTCCATAAATAGTTGCTGCTGGAAGGACAAAACTTACTGTTCAGTACATTCTCCAGTTTTTGCGTCATGGATCCTTCTACTTTTTCCGTTCCATCCGCTTCCAGTTTTTGATGGATTGCTAGAATAAAGTGTCTAGTTAAAATGCAGAACATTTTAATAGGTGGGAACACATTACATCAAAGTGACACTTTTAAACATTTTTAAAATTAAAAATAAAGTGTTATCTTTCTTTTTAGACACAAAAAAATACAAACATGCTTCATGGCAGCAGAGCCTAGTGGAAGACAGGGCTTACAGCCAGACACTGCAGAATTTTAACCATTACTTTGACATAGACTTCCTGTATCTTCTTGAACAAGACAGCAATGCTTAAGGAAAAAACCCAGAAACATATGGACAGAATAATCTATTAGTTATTATAATCTAAATTAGCCATCTCATACAGGTATTAATTAAAATTTGTATTGTGAAAAAATAATTTAAACACGTAATACTTTTTAAGTCACTGATGTCACAAAAAAGAAATTATCAATAATTTAAGGTAGAAAGGGAGACACTGGGAATCTGGATGATCCCAAAATCAAGTGCTAGAACATTCCCCCATCACTTCTTTCCATCTATAAAAAGGCACTCCTAAAATACAGTTTAAGAGTTTCTTGAAGCATTAACCATTATCCCAATGTTTCTGTGCAATTTTGCTCAAAACAACAGGAAAACAGAGGGGAGGTTTATTTATTTTTTTTTTTAATTATGCTTTATTTTTTTTAAGATGCTATTTTTCTCCTCCTAAAATGCCAAAATCCTGAACTCTTATTTCTTTGTGGTATTACTAATGGAGGTGGAAATGCACAGTGCCAGCACTAATTTATTATTTTACTGTAATTTACTCTAATTTCTTTTGTAGGGAGGAGGAGACTCACCAGCACAGCCTAATGACACTATCTTACTCTGAAAATATGAACCGTGAATGTAGTGTAGATAGTCCTTCTTCCTACTTCCCCTCTCTCACACAGCCCTCCTTCCCTCTTCTACTGTTCAGCATAACCAGCACAAACCAGTATTTCTTTCTTTTAAAGTATTACTACTCTGTATATGCAGTACACATAAAATATGATTTTCCTTTCAAGTTTTTAATCTGATAACGTGTAAAATCTGCTCTATCAAATAGCCATCAGTTCCTATTGCTTTAGATATATTTGAGGCTTAAAAAACCCTCCTGCTGCTTTCTGATGGTTTTCAGTGAATGGAGCTACCCTTGAAAACAGTGATACTCAGTGCTTTGAAAAAATTAAATAATGATATATTTTAGTTCAAAACACAGATACACTTCTGAAAGCAGCTTTTCAATTGTTCCAGCTTATCGTACTCTGGTTTGTGTGGCAGAGCAACCTGAGCTCCTCAACTTTTGAGGTGAAACAACATTAGAAGAAGCACTCCGAGACTATACCTGATGTGCTGAAAGAGATACCTGGAATTCAATCCACTGGGTGAAATTTGAACTAGGTCTGAAATATTGCCATAAACTGCCCATACCATGCATACAGAGATGCCATTGCCAAGTGGTTTCCTCTCCAGTGCCATCCCTACTTGCCCATGCCATGTAGATGCAAGCTAACAACTGAACAAGGATGGCCCTTTATAGTCTCCAGCCTCTTTCAAAGGAGGAATTTTCATTGGGGGGAGATAGAGGAGACAGGTGAGTAACACCAGTGTGTAATTAAAAAAAAAAAGAAAGGAGAAAAAGAAGGAAAATCACATTATTCTCAAACATACAAATGTGACCCTTCAATCCCTTGATCCTCCACAAAGAATTACAGGCAGTCTTGCTTTCAAGAAACTACAAGAGCAACTCTATTTTCATTCTTAAAGTCATCAGAGGGGAAAAAAAAAATCTAATTAGGACACTATATTTCTTAAGATAATCAACCCTGAAACGAAATTAACTACAACTGACACATTCTTGCACATTTTACGGACAGAGATCTATCTTAAAAGATGGTGTGTTGTGAGCTGTCGCACATATTTTGTGTACAGTGTGGACAGCACTTACCAACAAGAATACTTCTACAATTTTATAACAAAAGCATTAGTGGCTCGACTGACATGATTCCAATTCTATATATCATTTTCAGAGGCAGCCAATTATTGTAGTGCAATTAACTTTACATAATGAAAAGCAAGTTCAGCAGAACAGCAACCACAACATAAACAGACATTTTAAAGCCAAATGTTGCAAGTACTATTGGAATCACATCAAACTGTAATGATATTAATTTACATATTTTGAAATCATTCTATGAAACATACTTTTGAAAGATACTTTAAAAATAGATGTGGATAAAAATCTAAGTCACATACTGCCTCAGAGGTTTTTAAAATTTAGCATTTTAGAACCATTAATTACATACCATTAATTGCTGACCAATGCAATAGCATGTAGCTTCTGAAGGGGGCACACCTAAGCATTTCCAAAAGTGACCTGTAATATCTAAACCTCTATCAAAGCACACATACTAGCAACAAAAGGTAAAATATGATGAGGATTTCTTTCTTGTACATAAGTTTTGGAAGAGCGATATCTACCACGTTAGAACCTTCAAAAAAAAAGTCTCGAAATGTAGCTTCTTATTATGAAGCAGCTTATTTAGGAATTATGATGATATTAAAATTAAAATATCATGATCTTTAACCAGTTGCTGACAGTTAAAATACATCTTCCCAAAACAATTCTCTTTCTCATCTTGCTCAGAAAAGAACATACAATAGCAATATACTATTCCCTCCTTTTCCTTTTAGAAGGCAGAAAGTAATTTCTTTTCATATTGGCAGCTATTGTGCATAGCAACCTGGAAAACAGTATTCAAGAATCTTAGTTTGAAAATTTTGATGCTGGAAACCCAGGAAGAATGGTCCTATTAAATCAATTCAAAATGCACTTCCAGACAGAGAAAAGTATGTCAGAAGGGAAAAAAAAAATAAACCAAGGTGTTGAGTTTCAGAAACGTGGAAAGCATTGCAGAGTAGAGATAAAGACATATTAAGCATATGTAACTAGGAGTAAAAAAAAAGGCATTTTTGAACCATTGTCTGAAACAAGGTATTTTAGGACATTCTGTAAAGTCTGAACCTACTTAAATTACTCTGTGTTCACACAATAAAATTATTATATTTCCTTCTACATGTTTAAGCTACTTTGTTTACTGCAGTTATTTTTACACATCACATTCCGATTTAGCAATAGAGAGCACATTCATTGTGTTCCAAGGCTGAGTTACAAAAGAAAAAAAGGTCTTAGGTTTCCACAGTGAAAAAGGCTTTCTAATAAAGTCTGAGTTTACTCCATCTGCATAATATGATTTTGAAAAAGCTAAGTGCATGTTCCTTCCATGGAGACCAGACAAAAAGTCGTTGATTTAGAAGTTTAGACACGCGAAACTATATGCAGTCAAGAAAAGTATCTGTAGACCTCATCTTTGGAAGGAATCTAGAGATACTCAAGCTATTTTTTTCTCTTAAAGTGCTAAATCCATCTAATAGTGGGATGATACTGTTTGGGACAGCCCCTGTTCTCCTGTACCCAAAGGGCTTCCTTTTGCTGGATCTAGCAATTGCACAGCTGCAGGGCAGCTGCAGGGAGATAATTTGGTGCAAAACTAACTCACTAAGGAAGAAATGTTGCTTTACTGATCAGTGAGCTTGTCTAAACCTTGCCACAGTGGCAGCACTGCAGTATAAGGAAAAAAGCATATGGCCAAGGGAAGGTAGAAAGCCATCCTACTCTTCCCACACTACCCGGTACTTAAGGTTACCTTCATAAGCAATTTCTTACCCTAACTCATCACTGGCTGCAATAAGAAGAGGAAGGAGAAAATTTTAGGTCTTTGAAGGCTTGAAGTAAAGGATGGATGGGATTTTTCTTGAACTGCCAGTTACCCTGGATTTATCTGACACAAATTATACAAGTTGGAAAAGCAATTGGAAACCTAGCAGAATGTGTTCCTTACTTTTAGAAGCTTTACTGTAAGAAGCATACAATAAATAAAAATGAGGAAAGGCTACATCTGGATGCTTCAACTGAGGCCAGATAATTAACTGTATTTTGTATCATCTTTGCCAGTAAGTGCTCACGTTTTCCAGTTAAGCCAGGATATTTAAAGGCTTGCAAACTTCACAGCTGCAGGTAGATACAGATTAATAATAGTGAAGAAACTAAGTTCAAAACTCACAACCTCTAACTGCGACTAAATACACCAGAACACATGCAATGTTCAATCCGGAAAATAAGCCATAATACAGGCCTTGTATTAAAATAAACTGCAATTAATTCATTGCCACTTGTGTTGAAAACAATCTTATTTAATCTAAGAAAGGATATGAGATTTTTTGTTAGATTTATGGTAACCATGAATCTAGGATATTAAACCACACTTGCCAGGATCATGCAGCTTTTGATTTGCAAATTTCATACTTCATTTCCTCATTAGATATTTTTAAAATGTATTTTGAAATAGGCACCAGGTGTGGCATTCTCAAAAGTTCCTCAGCCTAACTTTCAGCTCAAAGCAACACAGATGAACATCTTCTACCATTTTCTGACTAAAGGATGGTTAGAAATGCATTTGGCATATCTGAAAATCTTACTCATTTTCATAGAATTGAGGTTAAAGAAAAAAGTACTTGAAATAAATCACATCCTTTTAGTCAGATGCAGAAAACAGGAGGGGAAAAAATACAAGAAGGGCAAGGCTGACTCAGCAAAGTATTTAAAAAGATCTGATGTGGTAACTAAGAACCTGGCACCAAAGAACAGTAATGGAGGAATGAAAAACACATGTTAGAACACTGCCAGGATTTATGTCTAATGCATGAATAAAAATGTCTTTGGTTTCCTTTATTAGAAAATTAACAACTTTTTGTAATTTTAGCAAAATATAAGAAGGTCATTGATGAGGAGAGCATCCCTATGTAAGGTAAAAGCTGTTTTGAATGGATTTAACAGGACAGCAGGGCTGCATACAAAGAGGAAAGCAATAAAGATAGCATGCCATGAACAGAGCTCCTAATACATTACTCTATGAAAATCTAAAAAAAAAAAAAAAAAAAAGTAGTTTTTTTCCCTTTGGCCATTAGTTAATATGCTAAGAAGTCTAATTTGGTTTGGTCATTCCTGCAGTGCCCCTTGAGAATTCTAGATATTTTTGTACTAGCATAGCAAACTTGGCTTTGTTTTGGTTAACATTATTAATCATAGCAAAAATTACAAAATATTGAACTAAATGCAGTATTGTCTTAAGTTGCCTTTTTGTGTTTTGTTTCTCTAGCATTTACTTCTTCAAGCTTGTTTACCCAACACAGTGGGAAAAAATCAAAGAAAATGGACAGATTTAACATGATATTTTAAGGTAACTGAAGTACAGTGCTAGGAAGGGAGGCTTTATTGATATATAAACCTCAAAAATTTTAGTCTAAAAACGTTATGAGACCAGACAACATGTTCTCAGATGGACTTATAATAAAGCAAGTCTGATATCTCTGGGCAAATATCTTGGAAATAGACAGGAGAATGTGGCTTATTATTCTGCCTATGGATGCACTAAAAATTCCAGGACTGGATCCAGGCCTTTGCCAGAATACTTCTGAATTAAAGATACAGAAAATGCTATTCTCTCTTTACTTTCTGCATCTGTGAAAGGTAAAAATAATAAAAATAAAAGCAGCTTTTAAATGTTGCATTGAAAAGGTGGTATGGAAATCAAAACGGAATAATGTAGCATGAAATTAAGATGGTTTTATGGCTTGCAGGATAAGTCTGGATCAAATTTAATCATAGGTAACTTTTTTGCACACTTGCAATTAATTGCAGAATTTGCTGTTTGAAAATTGAAATTGTAAAATTTATTTCTCTTTCTACATGCTTTACTATTTTTCAAATTCAAACAAAAAAGTTAACTTACCTGGAAAAAAACCCAAGTTCATAAAATATGACAGCCACACAGTAAATATAAGCTGTCAAAACTACAACCCTCTGGATAAATTCTGCCAGTGATTAGCTCACATCTCTAAAACAATAACTGATGAAGAAGCTACATGAGCAGCCAGCATAAAAGCAGAGCTTGGGCAGAGAATTTGCACTATGGCCTATGACAATTGCTGCTGTTTCCCACGTTTTCTAATCAAATTTTCTCTTCCTTGAGACAAGAAAACTCCCAACTCCCTACACAATACCATGCTAGGACCTGCACCAAAGGAAAGTTTGAGCCTTTTATCAATTGTGATAACTTTTGCTTTTATAAAACTGCATTAAGGTAACAATTGGTCTGCTACAAAAGTTGACAATAAGAACTGCATGAAGAGGAAGCATTCACCCGAGACTAAACTATCTCCCACCACTTAGATACTTTATTGCACCCCTTTGTCAGGTCACCTTTCTTGCAGAACACATTTCTCATTTTAATGTCCCTCTTGCTATCTAGTGCTGAAAGATCAGAACACAAGTTTTCAACAAGCAAAATGAAATTAAGTTTAATTTAGTAAGGCTATTTTTAGAATGCCTAATTTAGCACATCTATTTTTTCATTTTGGATGCTGAGGAGGCCTATAAATGTAAGGAAAAATATGAAGCAATGATAGTACTTATCCTTCTCACACAGCTTTTGTCTATAAGAGTAGCACAAAGGTGATTCAAGTGTTCAGATAGGAGGACTCACTTGGAAAGCTAGACAGTGAGCAGAGAGCACATCAGCTATTGCTTCATGATGACTACATGGAGGCATGATCGTAATTCTTAACTTGAAATAATGTAACTTGCACCTGCTATGGGGCACACATATGCAGAGGAACTGCTACTCTGAAGTGACTGATATGCTCTCAGATATGTATCCGATACATGCAGCATCATTTTTTTATTCTTGCCTGCTTGTTTCCATGGCTCTATTCTTTCTTACGTGCTACAAATGATCATCTTTAAAATCACTAGCTATAACAGCAGACTGTTCTTACCCTACAAAGACAATATTCTACCACTTGAAGTAGGAGGAGGAAGATAACATTAATAGACACACATCACACAGAGAATTAGAAACAGAGCTATTCCAGACATTTCAAGTCACCTGCACAACATTTAGGTAGCAATCATATATTTGAACTTGAATTACCCAAATTCATAGGTTTAACAAAAATCCATACTATTTGAAAAAATATACATGAGAGTAAAGCAAAGCAAAAGTGTGAATTAGATTTGTTACGAAACAGCAATGTGACAACAGCAAAACCTGGTATACCATCCTAATCCCATGTTACCAAGCAAAACCAGTCATGCACTAGCATTTAACTGGAAAAAAGAAAACCATTTCAAAATTAATCATCAATCTAGTTTGCAAACAGAATCACTAATGAAAAATGGGGTTGGCTCTATATAATCTCTTTAAATTCAAATATAACAAAATTCCTCGAAGTTTGAAGTGAAGGGACACATTTATCACAGATTAGCATCAGTTTTTAGCTTCTCAACTTCCCAGTCTGACTCAGAATTGAATATAACTCAAATGGTATTTTTTGTTTTACTTTAAGAGAGAATGAATTTAACAGACATAATGGCAGCAACACAGACTTACTCAGCCTGAATCCAATCCTGGATCACTAACATGCTCATTCTAGAATGAGCCTTAGGGAATGAACTGTAAAAATAGTCTACAGGAAGAAAAAAAACCAAAACCAAATCAAAAAACCAGGCATTGGAAAGATTAGGATCATTTCAGACAGGTAATTTCAGCCACACCATCCTAGCTTATGTATTAAGAAAGGTAGTAGACAAAAGGCCAGCTATCATGCTGGCCAAGTAGTCCAAGGTCCCTATCATGCAAGGGCCACATATGTGAACAGGAGTGGGAAAGGGAAAACAGGAACAGTGCTGTAATAGCCAGCAGTGCTTCTTTTGTACAGACTTCTTCCTGAAAATCACAAAAAATGTGTTTGTAGTTGTACTTGCAAAAAAACTGTTGCCATGGCAAACTAGAGAACCAAATCTAAACCTCAAATTTGCTCATGATATCTGTGTTTTAAAGACATTACAGCATCTTTTTTACCTGCCAATAGAGATGTCATACTTACATGCTTTTGTATAAGTGAACGACTGAAGTAGTCATTTCCCTATATTTTTCCTGTCATTTAAATAAGAAGAAACTGCAGCCTTAGGTTCATTACAAAGAGCATTTCAGAAAAAAAATATAGTGAAAGAAAATTCATTTGCTACCTTTCCTAACGACTTCTGTGTGGGACCCGATTTGCTTGTGACGGTAAAATATGTCTTAACTACAAACACATAAACAGCCACCCTTTTAGGAATGCTACTTTCTAGGTTGCAATTAGAATTACAGGAAATGAACCAGCTGAACTCCCCGACACTGACAAGTAGGTCAAGTTGAGATAAACCCTGCTCCCCTCAGCTCAGTTTACAGCTCCCTTCAGCTGATGAAACAAACTTCCTGTTGAACATCTCCTCTGCAGAGTCACTGCCAAACTGTCAGCCAAGCTAACAGGCAGAGAGACATGGAGATCTGATAAGGCTATTCTACTTTCCCAGAAATTAAACCAAACAAGGATGGGTTCTGGTCTATTTGAGCTCTTATTTTCTTAGCAAACAGCCTCTAAATCACAAAATACAATAAACATCTAAGGACTGCTTTTTATGCTTTCCATTGCTTATTTATGAAAATATTAATAGTCATTTAAATGTGTAATAGAGTCTGATAGTACACTTAAGATGAGACAGAACTTACTGGTCCTAACTAATGAAAAAAGGTGCACAGTAGTCAGTAATTCAGGGTTTCCTTAATCAAGGTAACATATTTGAAACAAACTTTGTTAAATGTATATGAGTTTTAAAAAGCATGTATAAATGGTGCAGAGGAGTATGAAGTAACTGGAGAAGCAAGTGTTATACCTCCTAATGTGATTCTCCTATGAAAAGTTAACCTGTACTAATTTAGGGAGACTTAAGAGAAATAACTGCTCACAAGTAGCTCCATTCTGTAACTACAGTGGAACAGACCTGCAGCTTATGAAGCATAACCACTGGGGTCAGAAGATGTGTTCTAAGATATCTGAAGGGAGACATTGAGAGTCTAAATTTTTGCCCTCAAAAAAACCATATCTTTAGAAAATAAATTAGATTTTAGAAATCTTCCCAAAGCAAGAGAGTTAAAAAATATCTAAACCAAAATGAACCAACTCAGAAAATTTAAATCATATTGGAAGACAGACAAAACCTTACTCAGTAAGGGTTTTCCCTTAGTCTCTTTCCATCTGTGACAGTTGTATGCTCAGCATCAAATAATAAAAGTTTGCAGAACAATGGCTATGTCCCTAAGAGTTTGTGCTGAAACAATTGTTGAGCTTTCAAATATAAACTACTACTCACTTCAGCTTTGTTGAAACGCATACAAATTCTACTTGCACTTTTTAAATGAGAAAATAAGGCATAAAAATTCACCTTTAGGTGTGTAAGGGCAGAAAAGTGCCATCACATCATCTTGCACAATCACTGCCTAGCCAGACTATATTTTTAATTTAATGTTCTTCTGTTAAAAAGCTTGAATTTGATAACTGCATAAAAAAGAATTAATGGGGGGTTTTTGTTTGGAGGATTGTTGTTGTTGTTGGTTTTTTAAAATCTTCATCTGAGCTGTTTCTCTAGAACAATGCTAATAATGCTTACTCTTAATTCTCAGCATCTTTCACTTGAGAAAACTGTAGTGATCAAATGTTCTGGAAAAAGCTTTGACATCTGGCAGTAGGGCTGGATGATGGCACCAAAGAAGTCCTTTTTTTCTTCTTGCTACTGGAAGCAACATCCAGCTTAACAGTTGATTGAACCTACCACAAGTTCAAGTCTTTAAAAAGTTATGCCATTTTTCCAGCTATAATCTCTCAAAAATATCCTGCATAAGGAGGAAGAACAGGCAAATACTGCATTCAAAACTGAAATTCATATGCAATAAGAGTGGGTTTATTGACTGAAAAGAAGCAAAAACTCTTCTGCACATGCACTTAGGATGACATTTCAACAGAGAAATGTGTACTAAAATGTTACAGAAGGCAGCTGTGACCCATATTGCATCCTCATTAAGAATTTGGGTTCAGAACTTAAAAACTAAGTATTATATTCATGCTGCCCTTGAACTTCAGTGTTACAGTTTTGAATTTATAAGAGTGAGGCTTTAAGTCTATAATTTTCTTTTACAAGAGCATGAAGGCCATTCTTCCATTATACCACTTTAATTCACTGTATAAGCTGAAACTTGACTTCACTCTATAAGCTGTATTTTGAGCACAAAAGGGAGATCACTGAGGGGAAGACAAAGCCAAGCCATTTTGGTTACAGACAAAAGGTGACATCGAGAACCACTTGAGTCATCCAAGTTTAAGTTCATAATTTAGCTAAAGGACTGCACTGATAAACCCTGATTTTAGGTAAAAATAACACTGACAAAGGTAAAAGATGCAAAACAATATTACAGCTTATAATTTTTTAAAAATTGAGACTATAGTAATTAGTAAAATAAATGAGGTTGCTTTCCCTACCATTATTTTATTAATATTTCTCACATTACTACCTGCTTGTTGACCTCCACATTTATAAGAAAATCAGTCTCCAAAGACAAAATGCTACTAAGAGGTGGAACAAAAGAAAATTATTTAGTTGTGCTCAGCTTTTCTAAAACCTCACAACATTTATGGTTTGCCTTACCTTTCTTCAAATCCTAATAGTATTTGCTGATCTAAAAAATAATCTTACAAGGTAATACTGTTAATACTACTTTTTATCCATAGTAGCAACTTCTTGAAAAGAGAACTCTCAGTCTTTTAGAGTATGTGATATTCCATATGCAAAGCAGATTTGGTTGTGAAAAACAAGCCATATTTTAATATTTATTTGGATAATGTTTGAGACAATTTAAGAAAAAAACAGGATTTCAGTATTTTCAAGATATAAAAATTACAAGAAAAGCCTATTATTTTTCCTAGCACTTAATGAAAACTCGGTTTAAAAAGGTGAAACAATGCCAAGTAATGGTTCTTCTTAGAGTCTTTTCCTATGAGTACCACCACATTCTTCAGATTTTCTGCTAAATCCTTAGCACTTTTGTTATTGAACCTAGTCAGATTTTGGCCAAAGGGGTCAATTACCAGGATGGATAATCAGCATAGTAGTAAATGACAAACCTATTGGGGTGGTTTCCTGGGCACTGTTGCTGTCTTATGCAGACCAGAGCCTCACTAGACAGAACTACAGCAGCCCACAATGAGGTTTGACCTGCGAGACATTTGATGCTTTAAGAGTGTGTCTGTGTGTGTCTATATACAGTAAACATTTATACATATAAATGGCAACTATGATAATCTCACTAGTGCGCTGCATTCTCCCAATGGCAAGCAGAACAGAAAGGCTCTGATTTCCTGAAGTAACAAGTGTCTGCAACAAGTAACAAGTTTTTGCTGTTGCTACAGTTTGCAAGTCATCTTATTATTAACACCAGTTTAACACTTCTCTTTCTTGCATTTGTGGTCTAAGCAATTTGATCAAATGGCTTCAATTCCTGTAAGATACAGTTGGTGACATCCTTTGCAAATAAACCACATCAATGAGGTAGCCAGTTCTAGCTTGTGACAAACACAACACAGATTTTGGGCTCATTATACAGTTTTAGTACAGACTGTGAAGAGAAACAGTATTTTTAGTATTAAATTCAACCATATATGCACATAAGTATTTTCTTTTATACTGTACTTAGCAAGTGCAAAGCATCTTTACCTGACAGAGCATCTTGTGCTTCAAAAAATGTGCTGAGACCTCCTTTCACATAAGCTAGACTCCCTTCATTTTTCTTATTGGCTTGTTTCTTCAAATTCACAACAGCCGTTTTGAGCTGATCAAAACTGAAAACAAACAAGAAAACCTCAGAGACATTTAAACAATAAGGTCAGCTAATCAATAAACAGAACAAACTACACGGAAAATAAAGCCATTTACTTTCAGAACAACTAGTAAGGGCGAAGTAATTGCTAATGAGTGTGCTTTTCAATAATGAGAGTTTATTCTCAGTCCAAAGATCTCAGTTTTTTAGTTTTAACCCTAAACAGAGGGCTCCTATCACTTGTGATGAAGAGATTTCTTCATAATACAACCTGGTCAAGATGTTTCTTCTAAACATGCAACATTGGTCTTACTTAACTGTCTGTACTATATTAAATAGGTGACAGTAGAACTCACTACACTTAGTACACAGTAGATTAACAACTGAGATGTTACAAGTCTCTTTAATAATGACATTTGTTTAATTCTGCAGCTTTACTCACAATCCTTTCTCACTTTTGTTTCTGAATTCATTCAATATTTTTATGTTGGTTTGGACATACAGTTCAGAATTGAATACAACATTCGTGCAAAAAAAAGAAAAGCTAAACAGATTCCTGCTTTATGAAGGTACGGTTTTTACATGCAATCTGCTGGAATATTTTTTAAAGACACTTCATAGGGCAATATTAATTGCCAACTCATCATTGTTGTTGGTATGGTAGCTTTCTTTTTTATCTGATTTTCCTAATATTTCTTAATGTTTGCCAGTTTACGTTTGATTTCACATCTTTATTTTTTGCAAGCAGCTTCAATTAATTGAGAAGTCTTACAATGTGAATAAATCTTCATTACTTGTATATAATTTTTTTTGGTTGATGATGATTAATATGACCTCAGTAGTTATATTACTTGATTAACTATAAAAGCACCACCATGAACAAGCTCAGGGATACAATTATAGCACATGATTTTCATCCTTAAAGTCTTCCTAGCTGCTGGCCAAAGCTATCTCCCTAATTAAAAAAAAAAAAAAAAAAAGAAACAAAAAACTGCACTGCACCTCTGTCAGGAGAGGGATCAAGGAAGTAGAAAACTAAGACATAAGACAATTCCATCAATATTCTGCCCATTTTAAAAAGAGCTGGTACAAAAAGACACATTAAGAGAACAACCCAGATTTTAGCCCAGGCAATGAGAAGGCTATCACCACCTGCTGGGAGACAAAGCACACTGGTGCACTTAAAAGCACTTTTCTTTTTATACTGATGATGTCATAAAATTTTGCCTAATTTTCTGTTTCCATCTGCTGGACAGAAATAACATTACTCATTACCTGGATTGGTCCACTTGGGCATATGTGAAGAACTTACCAGCAGCATTTTCAAAATAACGAAAATCTGTACAGTTCTCCTTTTAAACACTGTTTCATGTTACCTGATGATCTCACAGTATGTCAAAATAGTTTATTTTCATTTAACAGGATATTGCCAAGATTAAAAGAATTAGTAAAAAGGATGTTACACTGATTTTTTAAAAAGAATATCCTTAAAGGAAAAAAACAGACATAAACTAACCAAAATGTCCATGCACCACACATTTACCATTTCCAATAACTAAGGTTATGTAGAGGACAAGAACTAAACCATTACTGTGTTTCCAGAAAAACAGCACAAATTATATGGGATGATATTTATACAATTCCAGAGTATTTTTAAGACTGCATGTGTTGAATTGGGAAAAAAAGAAAACCAACCAAAACAGTTTTGCTGCTTCTTTATTTAAAGAGATACTTATAGTTAGATTCAAAACATAACTGGATTCACCCTACCCTTTGAGCATTTATTCCTGTTGAGTTTTACACTGCTCTTGGACCTTCAACACTAATATTTAGATTTTATAAACCAATATAAATGGAGTTAATATGCAAAAAACTCCAGATTTCATTTAAAAGTACAAATTAACACTTTTTATGCCATTGGATGGAGGAGATCATTACTTGAAACTCTTAACATGCAAAGACACAAATTGATGGAATTTTTTAAGCAAGAAGGATGAAACACTTAAGCTGATACTAGACAAAGTGTTAAAAATGTTTTTTCTTTTCTAAAAGCATCTAACTCATTCAAGCTGTATAGCCACCAATATTTATTCTCTCCTGAGCTTGTGGCTCTGCTCTCACATCTTTCTTATAGCAGTGGCCACAGGTGGGCAAAGCACTTCAACTGCAGCTTTAACAATGCCAAGCAGAATAATTATCTCCATACCTTGCCTAACACATTGCTGCTGATACACTCCAGAAGATGATTTTCACTGGACAGTCAACTTTGACAAACACTGGAATTGTCTTCTATAAGACTGCTTTCCAATCCCAGGTGTGTACTCTCCTGCCTGCCTTCCCCACACCCCTTTGAGCCTTGAATTCCACTATTTCACAATTGCTACAGCCACAGCTGCCACTGGTTATCACATCCCCTGCCTCGCCTGCGAGAATCAGTCTCAGAAGCGTAGCACCCCTGAAGGCCCACACTGCAGCTATGTTGGAAGTCATTCCCAGAACTCCTCACAAGCCTCCTGGGATTGCTGCCCCTCCTGTAAACATGAAGGACATTCAAGTCTTGTACAGGAACCATGGTCTGCTCTCTTGGGTCTCTCTGCTTGGGGAAACTTCCCCAGGTTGCTTAAAGAAGATTTTGTTCACTTCCTCATGCCACTACAATGTCACCCATCCAGACTCCTGAACAAGATCTCAACCATTCTGCTCCATGTCAGGGCCCATATATTTATTCCAGCTGTTCTTCACATGAAGGTCAAGTCCCTCTCTTCTTTCCTGAGTATCCATCCCAAAATACTAGGTACATGAGCTATCCCATCTTATTCCAGTGGTATGTTTTTCTAATTCCACATGGAGTTCTGTCTCTTACTTGTTTCTCAGACAGTACATGAGTGTGCAAAGGCACTTAAGATTAGACACTTCCACCTAGTTTTGTAACTACCTACAGCATTCTTAACGCCATCACTGAACCCACAGGTAGCACTCTGTCCCTTCATTTAACTGCAGGCTGTTATCACCATCTCCTGATATTCCAAATTTGAAGTTTTTGACACCAAAGTGCAAACCTGCTGGCAAGATGCTCCCACTCTCCCACCCCACTTTTTCAAATTAATTCCATTTCTCACTAGCAGTCTTTTTACTTTAGTCATGGATCCAGCTACAGAAAGAAGAAGTGCTGCTTTTGAAACCAGCGGTACAGCCATTTGTGAATCTACAGGATGCATTCCTATTACCTAAAGCTTTCCCCTTCACATAAAAATCAAAGGAAATGCCAAGGCTCCCACATTCTTCACTGTTGTCCCCAGTCTGCAATCACTTGTGATCTGTTCTGCATCTCTCTGGGCAGTGTCACTGGTGCCCACATGGATGAGCAACAAAGTGGAAACAAGGGCCAAACACAGAGAAAATTTTTTACAAAGACCTATATCAAAAGCAGTTTACTCTTTATCACTTTATTATCCCCTAAATTTTTTAAAAAAAACTTGATGATCCCCAAAGTTATCAGATTCTGACAGAATTACTTTGGAATAACTCCTCTTAGTTACTGGATTTCAGAAGATGCTGTCAGTCTACGTGTATTATTATCATGTTCTCTTGCTGACCCTTTAAAGTACCATCATTTTGAGAGGAAATTTAAGTATTTCCCAAACAGAGTAATGGTTATTTCTGGAGCTTCAAAAACCAAATATCCTCCTACCCCCAAAACCAAGAAGCAACCCATACCTTTTTCTACTACTAGGAAACAAAACTAAAACAATTTGTAAAGTGCTATTTCCCTTTAAAATACCAATCAGAGTATCTAGCTGAAAACAACAGAAGAAGCTCATCTTCTCCATTAAAAATGGCTCCCAGTATTAAGTGAACACATAGCAGATAAAAGTTTTGGAATTCAGTTATACATGCAAAAATGTATTTATATAATACATTCATGTAAGTAGGTACTAGGAACTGTATTTCTAAAGTAAGATCTTAATTGTCAAGATTTTAAGGGACTTACCTCAAAGATCCTACTTGCTTGTCCAACTTCTGCTACTATAGCATTTTCCACAAGTGTTAACTACAAACTAATTGATGCTAACAATTTTACTAATCTGTTCAGTGCCCATAACCTGTGTCTCTGTTCATGACTTAACACCTGGAGTTTCCACTCAAGACCGTGCTAACTTCTTGATTCCTAAAGTTTGAAGAAAGACAGCTTCCGTCTGACAGTGGGGGTTGGGGATAAAAAAAAACCCCATCATAAATTAGGTCTGGTTAAAAACAAGGTCCTTCTCAGAAGCAGATTAAGCAAACTCGTTGATTCAAGTTTCAGGCCAAGCAGAAACACCAGAGACAATTGTGACTATTTGCTGTAAACGCAAACCACCATTGACACATCTACTGCATAATGAAATACCATCAGTGACTTGCATTTAAAACAATTACTTATATGACAGCAACAAACCTTGTTGTTGAATGATTCTCAATCAGGTACCAGGCAGCAGAAAAGTTTTCACTTGTGAAATCAGCGCTCATCCCAGGAAACAGCAACTCTAAATCTTTTTGAGGAAATCTGCCCCTGAAAAATGAATATTAATTTCTTCAGTGAAACAGCCTTGTAAACAGTTTACAATTAAAACATTCACAAAAAACCCCAAACTAACAACAAACACCAAATCATTTCCCTATAAGATGGGAACATTAACTTGTAACTCACCTTGAAGTGAAATCTGCTATTACAGACACATGTAACATGTCTGGGAGAGACTGAAATCTGTTCTAAGTAAAACCAATTTAATAATTTTGATTTCATCATTACACATAAGACAGAAATGCTATCTGTACAAAATGCTTCTATTTAACTTTAAAATGGCAGGACATGAGAAATTTGGCAGCTTGTAAATGATCTCACACAATTATTGTCTATTGATTCCTGAGCAGCAGAAGTCACAGAAACATGAAAGGGAGATACACAGAATATACTTCCATTATATACAAACACTGGAAAAAGTATAATACTGAGTTAAAATAATTATCTTGCAAAACAGAACACACTGATCTGTCTGTTCACCATACACAAAACAAAGGAAAAACAGCCTTATCTCAAGTGGCAGCCAGCAGGTTCTGTTAGTTTTTATTCAGTCTTACAAATGCATGAAGAAACCATGTGAGCCAATTCCTTGTGAAAACAGATTCTCTACAACAGCATTTTTAAAACTATAAGTAGTTTCTAAGATACTCATCCAGAAAATGTATTCCATTTACTTTAAGTCTGCGTAATAAAAATATTTAAAGCACTTTTTGATGAAAACATGACAACCTTGATCCCTCAGTCTGGACACACACTCAACATTCATTCCACCACGCACTCAGTACATCACCAGGTGCACTCCCTTCTCTCATCTTCACCACCAGCTACATCCCATCTTCAGAGATTAACTTTGGCAAACAAATTCACTTTTGGTCAGCCCTAAATGGGTCAAGTCAGTTGGACTAGATGGACTTATGTCCCTTTCAACTGAAATATTCTCATCTATTCCAAAAATTTTCTATTTCATTTTTGGATCACAGCATCCAACTCAAAAGACAATGAAGTCCCTCTCTGATGCTCACAAGTTAGGTGAGCTTTGCTGTACAAAGTATACCATAACCAAATGAAAATCTGGCATACTTTGCATTCGAGAGCAAACTTGGGTGGGAGTAGCAATCCAGAGTCAGTTTTAAGAATCACATTTAACATACAGGGAAAGCCATTTAAATGGACACAAAAGCAGTGATTTGTTAGTTTTAGTTTTTTTCTGTAATCTAAACATGTTTCAAGATAGTTAAAGCTGTTTTTATTACAAAAAGCAAACAGCAGATTAAGTGAAACAAATCTAAAGGCAGGCACATTAAAAAGTACAATTATATAGAGAGGAGTTGTTTCCTGGAAGTTTCTTTTCATATCCAAATGGCCATTAGCACAAGCAGGTACAAAGGATGTACGTACATAATGACATGGTACAGAAGTCTTTCATCAGTAGCACCTGATTACAGCAGGGGCATGAAACAATACTTTTTAAAAACCAGAAAAAAATCTGAGATGCAAGGAAAAGTGATGACAGATATGAAAAGTACAGATACAGGGGAAATAGTGTGAGAAACAAATGCAGCAAGAAAAAATGAGGGTCCCAACATTTGCCTGTGTTCAACGAAAAAGTGATGATGTTAAAATAAAACTTTAAGACTTAAGTAGTGAGATTCAGGATTTTCAATGACCTTAAATTTAATGAATGACAGTAAGCAGAAAATGCTGATGGATGTAAGAAGAGAGTTTCAATTTATTCTTCGTTTAAAGACAATTTAAGATACTTTATTTTACCCTCAAATTAGTCAGGAGTGCCCAGTAGGAACATGAATTGAAGGATACTACTTCACGTGTGATACATAGTACAACTGTACAAAAAAGCATTTATATTAGGTCCACACATGGTCCACATCTTTGTGGACAGCTGCTTTTCTAATGCTAAAAAAAAAAACAAAACCAAGAAAAAAAATTGAGCTTTTGGGAGAGACTTGGACATTCCATGCAAGCACTATTTAAGTGAATGCAATCAATACAGAAGCGGAATTTTGCTCGTATTTTCAGAATTTCCACTTATGTTCTCCAAAACCAAAAGAGACAGATATAACACAAAAAGCACACACACTCAAATATACCACTACCAAACGCTACTCATTACTGCAGGTTTAGAAGGGATATGCATGACAATTTAAGCTTATGCATGAGCTATACAATTCCTAGGGGGAAAATTTTAAANAGATAGACTTGTAATCAATTACTGCAAATGAATCTTGTCCACAGACAGAGGGACACATATGAAGGAATTTTTTTTCAGTTTGATGTTTGAGTGCCTTGAAAAGTTATTAGGAGTTTTTTTTTCCAGCAGATGTACTTGTGTAGAACCATAAATTAGCAATGCTTTTATCTGTACAGACATATTTTAGACATAGTCACAATAGACTAGAAACATGAATGTGAATGTGTGAGGTATGTTAACAATATGTTATACTGTATGGTTTAGTACCCTTATTTTTATTGTACATTTTACCAGTAGTTTTCCCACTAACAGATATGCTACAGCTTGCTACATACAGACTTGCTACAGCTGTCTTCAAAACCAAGTGCACACTAAAATGCTCAAACTGAAAGCAACTGTATTTGCAGCACGTCTGGCCAGATGCATCTAAAAACAGACTGACTCCACATACACACAAGTTTGTTTCATTAACTTCCATTAGTAAATTAAATAAGTCAGTTTTTGGAAGTTTTTCTCATGAAAACTTGCTTACCATTTACTTATAAACAAGCCCATTTGTGACTTGAGAAAGTATTTCTGGTTTATTCTTTTCAACATTACAGAGTGAAGATGAACCAGTAGCAAAAGCTTAGATCATGATGGCGTGCAATTAAACTGTAAATCATTTCTCTGTTGATTTGCTCATTACACAAGAATCACTTAATGAAGAATACTTAATTGTTATTTAAAAGTAATCACTGCAAAAGAAACTGGGAACCACAAATTGAATCCAGAAAACCTCAGAAAAAGAAGAGTGAAGCTTACCACCCTTGACAACCCTAAGTATTACACTACATTTACTATTTCAGCAACCATACACTTACTGGATTTGTATACTAGTACTTCTTGCTAGGCACCCTATTTTACCTAGAATAGAACTAGATCTGGTACTAGACCTATAGTTAACATTTTAAAATAGTCTTATTTATGCTTCAGCAACAATTTGAAATACAAAAGAAATTGAGATTTCACATAGTGGTTATATTAATGAGAAGTATAATAAAAATACATTTGTTTACAAGCCACTATACACTTTCACTTCCCTCAAACACATGTTGAGTACAGTTAATAGAGTCATACAACATTAGATGTAGCAGTCTTTGCTTCCATGTAAAGGTCATGCACATTTACTTTGGATTCAAAACAGGTGGAGTACAATCAATTCATTTGTACCACAAGTGTCCATCAATACAAGTCCCTCCTTGCACTACTCCAAACTTCAGGTTCTCTATAGACTAATAGCAATAAACCTAATTTAACAGTACAGGATACATGGGCTCTTACAAATTCTATTACAGAACTTGTCTCCATACACAGAATTTATATTCTCCAGAGACTAGTTGGAAATCTCCATGGGTAATCACAGCCTCCAAGCAGTCACAATCAAATAAGAGCAACAGGATTCGACAGATACTAATTAACAAAGCCTGACAATGAACACAGTTTAGCAAGAAGTAATTTTTCTGTAAAAATTGTTTTGCTACCAGAACTTCAGAATCTTATAGTAATAATTTCAGCATATATGACAATATTTGCAGATTAAAGGTGCATCCCAAAGCAAGATACAGACACCAAAAGGTAACTTGAAGCTCAGTTCCACAGGAGTTTCCAACAGGTCAAAAGGAGCAACTTTAAATAAACACGGATTCTGAATAGCAACCAGCATAAACAAGCTCCAGCTAGAGCTGCTGTACACTCCCCCCTCTGTCTGGTACCAGTCAGACTCCTTGGAGCTGGCTTTGTACCAGCTGTACTGTGTTAATAATGCATGCAAAAAGATCAGCGTAAGGGACACTGGCGTAGACTAAACACGACAAATCAGAAGGTGTTAACAAAGGTCTCTCCAATAGCAACAAGGCAAGGGTGTACTCTGGCAATTCCTTCCTAGCAGCATTGGTTTCATTAGAAATATGAAAACAAAGTGGCAACTGTATTTTAGAACTGGCAGAATGTGGTAAGAGAAATCTGCTAAGAGATTACGGTAGCTGCAGCTGATGCATCAACCTAACAAGCAGTAAATGCTACTTTATTTTTTAATATCATAAAGCTAGGACTATACTGCAACTCTCTTTTGCAGCTTTCAGAATTTTGTTTGCATGCATCTCTGCGATCAAGTTTCCACACGCCCATCACATTCAATGATGAAATTTACTGCAGTTCCATACAAACCATTTAAAAATAAACATCTCAGCCTCCAGAAAGTCTTTTCCTATCTCGTGGTAGCACGCTGACGTTTACCATTAGGTGGCAGCGTAAGATCATCTGTTGCCTTCTCCCAAATGAACTGTTTTGGAAGCTGGTGTGGGAAGAGGGAAGCATCTGTATTGAGTGGGTGGATACAGAAGTATGTGGAATGTACTTAGCATGTCAGCCTTTGCTTTCATGTACGAGATGGATCCACCAGAGTGACCTCTGCTACATGCAAAAAAACAAACACTATTCAAAAATTTTCTAACCACCACTAGGTCTGACTGATGTTACTGTTTTGCAGAGAATGAATTTTCTTAGCCTGACAGAGTAGTTAGAGGAGTCAGGGAACCCTTGGTTAAACAAGGACATGCCATGCAGGAGGAGGAAGTATGTGGTACATTGGAACAAGCAATTAATTCACAAATATCATGTAGATCTAAATTTTCCATCAACGTATTTAACCGGTGTCTACGAGACATAATCTCTCCCAGAACCATACAAAATTCTGAATGATCTTGTGTTACCAACTTGCTTTTATAACAGCCCTAAACTGCTAAAACATATCAAAGTACTGCCACATTGCTGCTAAGGTCAGAATTTTCACATCAAGTTCCACATTTCTCATATTGAGACAACTACTTTGCACACTCATTTTTCTTCCTGCAACCTATTTAAGACTTCTCTTGGAGAAGCTGCAACCCAATGCATGGACAGGTGTACTCTTTGCTGGATTAAAAACTGGATGGTCATGCCTAGAGAGTGGTGGTGAATGGAGTTACCTCCAGTGGTTGGATGGTCACTACTGGGATTCCCCAAGGGTCAGTACTGGGGCCAGTCTGGTTCAGTATCTTTATCAATTATTTGGACAATGGGATCGTGTGTACTCTAAATAAGTGTGCAGATGACAACAGGTTGAGTAGGAGTATTGATCTGCTGGAGGGTAGGGAGACTCTGCAGAGGGATCTGGACAGCCTGGATTGATGGGCTGAAGCCAGCTGTATGAGGTGCAAGTAGGCTGAATCTTGCTTGTGCCACAACAACCCCAGGCAGCTACAGGCTGGCAGCAGAGTGGCTGTGGCTGACAGCAGCTTAACATGAGTCAGTGTGTGCCCACATGGGCAAGAAGGCCAAGGGCACCCTGGTCTGTATCAGCACTTGTGTGGCCAGCAGGAGCAGAGCAGTGACTGTCCCCCTGTACTCAGCACTGATGAGGCCACACCTTGCTGTGCCCAGTTCTGGGCCCCTTGACTCAAGAAGAAGATTGAAGTGGTGGAGCACATCCAAAGAAGGGCAACGGAGCTGGTGAAGAGTAAGTTCTGTGACATGCAGCTGAGGGAGCTGGGGGTGTTTAGCCTGGGGAAAAGGAGGCTCAGAGGTGACCTTATGACTCTCTACAGCTGCCTGGAATGAGGCTGTAGCCAGGTGGGGCATGGCCTCTTCTCCCAAGCAATCAGCGACAGAACAAAAGGACACAGCCTCAGGCTGTGCCAGGTGAGGTTCAGGTTGGACATCAGGAAGAATTTTTTCACTGAAAGGGCCATTAGGCATTGGAATGGGCTGCCCAGGGGAGGTGATGGAGACACTGTCCCTGTAGGTGTTCAAGAAATGGCTGAATGTGGCACCTGGGATACAGTTCAGTTGACAAGATGAGGATTGGTCAAAAGTTAAACTCAAAGACTTTGAAAATCTTCTTCAACTCTAACAATTCTGTGATTCTACTCTATGATTCAATGTTTCTGTAAGGGTCCCTGGCTACATCTGCATAACACCACAGCCAGGAATACTCCCTGGGGACGAAGGTGGCACAAACCCACTCTGAACTGAAAGCGAGCATTAAGATAGTGATAGGACACTAAACCTTTTATCAGTCTTCAGCCCATACTAAAAACTAAAAAACAGAATTCAAAGATTAAGTATTTTAAATACCTGTTTTCTGGTGGGAATTGAATATCTCACAGCACACACACAATAGGCACTAAGTTACATCAATGCCAAAAAACCCTTATCTGACTGGATCAGCTCTGTGTTTTAGAAGATGAATGAACAACTTTTAGGAAGGGAGGAGAACAAATGTGTGCAAACACTCTTCTGCAAATACATTTGTGACTTCAAGGGTCACCACCACCAAAACACATGGACCAGCAAGTTCAAGTTCCATTACAATATAATTGATTTTTTTAATTAGCAAGTGAGATTCTTAGTTACATGACACAGGAACTGCAATTAATTTTTGGAAAATGTGAAGAACTTATCAGCCAGCACTTATATATACTTACTACTTGCTAAACCTGCAGGCTGAAAGTTGATGGCCTGAACATTATGTATACATGTAGAGTCAAAATATCTTGACTGTATATGCAACATTTAAAATATCTTGATTATGTAAAAGAACAGCCAGGAGGATGACTGTATATACATTGTTGCCTTTTTTGCATCCTCACAACATTTGAATATGAAAGGACAATTCCAGTGCATATTTTGAGTATTTATATGTTACTCCTACAATACATCTATAGGCAGTATTCTAATTATTAACAGAATGTCAGACCCACTATTATTTCCCTTAATTCACAGTTTAAACCTTTTGTTCACCTAAATCTCATTCACTCCCAATTAAACTCCAATCTTCTATCTACTGTCTGAATAACTTTTTTTTTGTCCCTGTGCATGCCTAATAATTTAGCAAACTGCTGTACTGAAGCTCTTCTTTTCATTATGTACAAGATCTTTTTTCTCTTATTTCAAGGTGTCATTTGCAGCACCTTGAAAGCATCCACCTGAATGGTTCAAAAGCTACAATTAATTTTAAAACAGATTTTAATTGGACAAAGTACTATAAAAATGTTTTAAAAAGCCACAAAAGGAACTTTTAAAGCCAAGCATAACCCATAAAAACCAAAACAAAACAACAAAATCCCTCCAAAAAACCCTAAATCATTCCCATGCTGCAGTTTGTCTTTTCTGTATCATTTGCTAATGTCTGATAATCACTTTCTACAGGGAGGGCTTCTCTTACAGTCTGTAGTCTAATCACCTTCCTCTGCCTTCTCCTCAGTGTGCTCCTATATACTTCATTCCTATTCCATTTTATCACATCTGTTTTTCACTGCTTTTCTCCCTGAGCTTCTCAATTAATGTTTCTTTTGTTTACCACTATTTGCATAATCAACACAAGGCACTCCTTTCCCTTCCTTCTCAGCCATCAGGCTGCAAGGGTTGTAAATCCCAACAAGTCAGACCAATGCCAAATGCTTCAGCTTCAAAATTAAAATACATCCCAATTTGCACATGTTTAAAGAAAACATTTAAAGAAACCGAAAGTATGAATAAAAGAGAGATCCATAATGTTGCAGATCCTTTCTGCATACACAGCAGTATTATTAGGATCATATTAGGATGTCTTTTATTTTAAAGCATCCTAACAACTTTTATCACTTCTAGTAACAAATATTCCCATATCTAGTAATGGCTATTGCTGATTTCTTGCTTATTCAATCTCTTCCTTAGTTTACAATTGCCTTTTTTCACTACCTTGTACAGCTTCTCAGTACTTACCCATTCCATATGTAAAGTATTTGCAAACGTGAGTTTAGCTAAACTATACGCTTTAAAGTTTATTTTCTAGAAATAAACCTCACATTGCTCCAATTTATCAAGAAAATTATGGAAGATTTTCCATTGAGAAGGCATTCTTTAATTAAACCCATGTTCATCTATAGTCAGAACTGTGCTGTCAACCATAGCACGAGAGCAGACCAGACTTTTCCTCCCTTTCCCCTCTGCACAATGTAACCCCTCAATTCCTCCACACAACTACTTGTTTTACTGATCCATGATACTTCTCTCAAACTGGTGCTTGCCATAATCTTCCTGCTTTTCCTGCAATGAACCTGGGAGATCAAGAACAATGAACTAGGCTTGATATGCTTGCCCAAAGATTTCCTAATTCCCTCCCTCTACGAAAGATTATTTCCTAGCCATATCTACATCTTTCTATTTATTTCTATTTATTTCTTTTCACACAAAACTTCAGGTTTCAGTAACACATTTTCTAATGTTTTCAGGAAAAAACATTCTAAATACAACATGATTGGTTTTCTACTGAACAAACATCCAAATAGACAACTCTAAATTAAGCAAATCCTAAACTAATGCAGTTTAAGTTTCTATATGTTAATTCTTAATCTATCATATGGGCAATGTCTTAACTATAAGCAGCAACTCGAGAATCAGCTAACAAAGCGCTCACTGCTAGTTGCTGTGTAGCACTGTGGTAAAAAGGATTGCTATAGGGTTTTTAATTTACAGAAAGGGGAGGGAGAATACAAGAGTGACAGAAAACCTCCTAGTAACACATTGGAATACTGTCCATAGTATGAAGGTCCATGTTTTGTCAGAGTTTGGAAAATTGAGGAACATAAAATAATTATCTGTCAAAAGTTACACCAAAGGCTAAAGAAAAATACTTTAAGAGATAAAATCTCCAGCTTACTACAAAAAATTGGGTTAGTACTTTGAAAAGAAAGAAAAATATATATTCAAACTAGGAAAGAAATGCACAGAGGCTGGAAGGTGGTGTGGATCCGCTAGAAATCCCATATGGATTTTGGGGAAGTGCAGCTTTCTCATCAGAACAAGGTAACAATGGACACTGCAGATTTTTTCCAATGCACTCCCCCTCACAAACAAGAGTATTCAGCAGATGAGACCTTAGTATATAGTTTAATTTTAAATAGTCTTTTGTTTGGTAGAGCTGCCATCTTGATTGAGAGAAGTATTCCTGATGCTATTTCTAAGAGTTGGGCAGGTTTGAAGAGTGTCCCATTTAAAGATCCCTAATTCCATTTATCATTCACTATAAAGTTACTATTTCAGACAAAAAAAGTCATAAATTCCACCATCCTTAAGAACTAAAGTAAAGAAGACTGTGTGCTGGAAAACAGTATTAGTATTTCAATAAAATAAACTAGCTGATGTGGCATAATAAATCACATTTTACAGTGCAATTTTAGCAACAGATAGCAATCTAATATCCTTAAAAGCCCCGTGAAACTCAAATGCAACAGTAGGTATTCCGTAACTACAATGTATAAATCTGAAGCCTTAGGTTATTTACCAATCCTCAAAATTTAAACATCACTGGGGTTCAATATATTAGGCGTATAGATTATCTACAGTTCTAATTGATCATCCAAAATAGAGGATTATGAAGTAGGATACAATGCCCACTAACAACTCAAGAGTACCAAACAGAATACTATCAGCTAATAGATGTATGTGTTTTTAAATCTTTCCCTGCCCTGCAAACCATTAACCTTTCCTGGAATTCACAAAGACACATATAGAGAAAACCACTAAAAAAGTGGATTAAAGGCATTTGGTACTCACTTGTCTATCTCAATACCAAGTGGATTAGCTGGACGTAAGGACAAGGGGGGAATCCCTTTGTTCCTGTCAGTGCGCATGTCATAATAGTTCATTTCATCCACCCAGACAGCAGACTGATCCAAGATACCTAGAGAAAACAAAGCACAGATCCTTAAAACAACAAGGGCAGTCCAGCACCATCAACTTCTAACATACTGAATTAATTTGAAAAATCCTGATAAATATAAAATGCATGCCTAGGTAATATATTGAAAGATACATGGCAAAACAACCTGGATGCAATTATGCTGAATTATTTTATTATAGCTGCTGAAAAGGTATTCATGGCTGGGCATCAAACATTATCCTTTTGCAGAGTGCACAGTTTCACATACATTAGAAGCTTTTTCCTTACCATAAAGTATTAGTATTTTCATTCCTGCAAGTATTTTGGTATCTGTCCAAACCTTGTTATCTGCTACTTTGAAAAGAGCCATCAGCTGAATGTCTTTTCATTTGCATATTTTAGGGAAGATTCCTTTTCTGTCCCATTTGCTATCCAAAAGGTAACTGAACTTTGGCCACATGCCAAGATAAATGACTTCAAGGACACAGAACTGACTTTGCTTCCAGTGCATTAGCACAGACAATGGATAAAGATGAAGCACGATACATCCTGGAATCTCAGCTGAAAATGGAGCCAGCCATATCCTTGGCCTTGCCCTCCTTTAACATACCCATCACATACAACACCAGAAATTACTCCATCCCCACACTTTCCTGTATTTTCAAATATGAATTCTCTTCTCTCATCACCAAAAGCTCCACTGTATAACATTTGCACTTACACATTTCACCTTTCTATTATTAAGATATTAGTGCAGCTTGGGAGAAATCACATGTTATTTAACTGTCACTGAAGGGCTGAGAATAAAATCATAAAACATTTCTTGTGGGAACTCTTGTGTTAGGAAAGATAACTATCCAGCTCATCAGTGAGGGGCTCTGAGAGAAACATTTTCAATCCAGAGGGTATTTAGACTGGATTCTAGGTTAAGCAGAGGTCCTAGACTGCTTGGCAAAATAATTTCAATGATCGAGCATCTCATGAGAAATACTTAAGACTTTGTCTTGCAGGATGGTTTGAATTACAAATAAGAAATGGCACTTTAAACTTTCTTTAAAGGATTAACTGTCAGCTCAGGATTTAGGTGTAAAGCTCATGAGCTGGTCCAGATTTTGTATTTATCTAGTACACTTAAAAGTAATTACTGGATCTGTTACTAAGTTTTCTAAAATTTCAGAAGTTTAGAGCTATTCCATAAAGAAAAATAAAGGTTTTCATTCATCATGGAAGATTTTATCATGATATTGAGAAAGGAATAATTTTTCCTATACCCTGAGTTTCTAGCTCTCTCTCTCTCTATATATGGATATTTTATTGATATACTCTGCATTTTCTGAACAACTGAAAATTGTCCTGAGGTGGATCCATTTCAAACATACATTTTATACAAAGAGGCATTCAGTCATATATTTTCTTAGCAAAGAAAATAGATGTGGATTTGAACAAGAAATATACCTATTTTTTCAGGTTTAAGCAGTTTGAAGGAAACAGTTGAAGTTCCTTTGCCACCAGACTTTGTAGTAACAATAATGTCTCCCTTGTCATTTTTTGCCTGTCCAACTCGACACACAATTTTACTGGCGGACATCCATTCTGCAGTGAGGAGACAGTTGTGCCCACAGATTGTTAAACCTGGGAAAAAGGAAAAAAAAAAGAAATATACTACTGTGAATAGAAGTATCTTTTGAAATTCTGCAATGCAAATTCATTTATGATGCTTCATGTGTTTTATATAATTTATAACCCTTCACCAATCCCCTACAGTCATTTACAGTCAAGGAATCACGAATACATTTTTCAGATGTTTCCTAGGTGACTTCAGGTCTTTTGTTTCAGTGACAATTCATAACACACAAGCAGTGTGGTTTGAAACTTATTTAATCTCTTCCATCACTTTTGGGCTCCTGCGACTTTTACTTCACATAGAACAATAAATTTTCTGTCTGCAAGACACTGGAGAACTGCTGCTTAGTATTGCATTTCTGTGAAACTTCCCTTAAAAGCTGCACACACAGCAAATTTTTCACAAGTTCAGTCTATATGACTTTGCATAGAAAAGAAAAAAGAAGACTCTCTGTAAAATATTTACAATGAACAATGTTTCTTCAACCTTATTTGTTTAGCAGTATTCAGTGGACACAGAAGGCTGTTTCGGCTGAAGTAGTATTAATTGACAAATATTCCATCCCAACCTCTTCTGTAAAAAATCCACGATGCAAGACTGAATCTGATTAATAAACTGCCCTTGTTATATGAAAGAATAATCATGTAATGCTCATCTATTCCCTCTTCTACACTTTCTCACAAGAAGGATGATAAACTATGAAATACAAGAAGGACTTTTCTCATAGGAAGAGACGGACAAGCTTCAGTGTTCAAGAACACTTCTCATGAGTTAAGAGTCAAGGTGCACCTTAATGTAAGGTCCAAGGCTTCCTGAGATTTCACATCCAATTGGTCTGATCAATCAAACCAACCATCAACTGATTGGTTCTGGTCAGATCAGGACTCTGGATGCTGGAATAGATGGATTGTTTTCTTAGATCTAGAAGAAAAATTTCCATATTCGTAGCTGGAGTTCTGCTGTCCTGGAAAACCGGCAAGATCCTAACTGCTCTAGTATCAATTTGGAGAACAACTTCATCAGGTTCTTCTTATATAACACCCTTAGCCAGAAACATTTTGCCTTATGTCCAAAAGAATAAGGCTGTACTAGTGTGCTGGCTGTACTGGAGTAGAAATTAGTCAGGCAGAGCAGTTCCTCCCCTGTTGGCTTGACTTTTGTTTTTAATTTCTAGAAAGCTCTGACCAATTTAGAAAATACTTAGAGACAGAAAAGGGTCAGCATATGTGGCTTAGTACCAAAGCTTCACACTTATTTTCTCCCACGATTTAAGTCTCTGACATGACACAGCAGAGAAATTTGGCAGTTTTCATGGCTGTCAGACATAAAAATGCATTACTCCCTGCCAAAAACTATCTTGAAAATGAAATCCAAAAATTTAAAAAATGGAAAGGCACTGAATCTTATTACAACTGAAATTAATTTTACTTGAGAAAGGACAGTAGATTTGTTTCTTAAATATTCTTTCTGAATAAAAGGCGGGGAGTGGGATGAAATAGGATATACATACAGAAAGACTTAAAAAATATTTTGCTTATTTACTCATAAAATTTTAATCAGGTCAGGTTTTAGTTTCATGAGGGAAAGAAAAAAACTCATATATTAGGATGCATATTACATATATGCAATAATATAGCCTTATATTGTTGTATTATTACATCTCTTACAGTTTTATGCTAGCATCTTCTCTAAATGAAAAAAGATTGTGATAGGAACAAAGAATAACTGAAATACTTTGCCCAAACAATTCATAAAGATGTTTCACCCCGTATTTTCTGAATTTATGGTTCAACTGAGCAACACTTTAAAATCCAGAACTAAGCTATAGTAACTGTTTGAAGATCCTTGTATCAATTATTGTCTACTCATCAGAGGTTCCAAAAGCTCTCAAGACATCAAGATACAAGGTCCAATACTTTTGAAATGGCAGGAAATGGCCTTTGCCTGTATCCTAGAAATGCAAAAGGAAGTTAAGTTTCTATCAACATTTTATATACCACATGAAACAGTAATGGCACAACACAATTTCTAAAACAAATAAAGGCATGTTGGGGGAGAAGTTTTGATAGCACAGTTACCACATTTCTTTCTCCAGAAACAGGAAACTTCCCTTTAAACAAAACTTAATTTGAATCTGTTGCATGGTATAAAGATCGCTGAGAATATCATTCTCAGCTTCTAGTTTTTATGTGCCTTTCTATAAATAGCCATAAGTAATACTCTTATGGAGACTTTGTGATTTTCGTTAAGCTCATATATGGACAATTTTACTATGTCTAAAAAATACAGCTACAAATGTCTTAAAAGACAACGTAAACCTTGAAAACACATATGTTACAGGTACCTCCTGGATTTGACATTTTGTACCATGAGCTATAGAGTTACAAATAAAAAGTTCATTTGGTTTCAAAGATACAAAGAGATTACTAGAAGGCTCTCTCTTAAATAAAACCAAAAGAATGTTCTTCTACTATGTGATACTGTGTTTATATACAGAAAAAAAGTTTCTTGCTTTTCATTTTACACTAATGCATCTCAAACTTTTTAAACTTTATAAAGACCTCACTCAAACTCGCTTAACTCTCATGCCTACAAAGCCTCACTTTTTCAAGTATTTCCACTCAAGTAACAGGGAATATTTACATGCCTAATTTAACCATTAAAAGAAATCTTTACACATCTGGGGCCTTAGTCACTTACTGGAGGAAGCTGACAACTGACCTAAGGAGAAAATAAGGCAATGCATTATTTATTTTTACCGCAAAGCATAAAATTATTAGCAGCTGTGTGTTACAAATATTACTCTGAAAGAAATATAAGAAGAAATATTAGCAGCTGGTCAGCTGTAATACAGAGGTACAGCTCAGGACATGTCTTCCTTCCAAGAACATAGCACTGATCATTTCTAAGAGGATCATACCAAGGAACTAATGAGGCTATTGAAGTACATCAGCCACACAAATACAGAGAAATATACTCACCCCTAACACCATCAGTTATTTGAGGAATTCTCAATATGAATTCTATAGTGTACCGCAACCTCACCTAGCAGCTCAAGAAAATACTATTTCTCCTTTTGAGAGACAGCAAACCCAAGTGGAGAGGAAAACTGTAGCAGCTTATGCTTGGCCATAAAGCTCATTGTGGTGGCCATGAATGGAATTTGTGAACTTTGGTTTACAGCCATGAAGCGAAATATTTTTTCTAGTAAAGCCAAACAAAATTCCAGTGGCCTTCAGAGGAGTCATGATTCCACAACAAATTAGACAAATTGTCTCTAACATAACTCCTGAAGTACACATATGCATAACTTACAAAAAAATAAGGGAAATTCCAGTAGTTATAGTTAACTTGGATTTCCAAGAGCCTTTACAGAGTCTTTCTTGAAAGGCTTAAGAAAATGATGTAGCTATAGGATATGAATCTCTAATGGATAAAAAGCTCTGCAACATAGAAACAGGGTTACAGTAAATTGTGTTTTGACTGAGGAAAGTTTCCACATGGTATATGCCAAGATCATTTGTGTTCAGCACATTTATAAATGACAAGATAAAGAGGTTATAAAGTTTGCTGATGATATTCATTTATTCAGAGTGTGAAGACCATAAACCCCAGAAAAACGCAAGCCAGAACTTATTAGACTGGGTGATGCACTATAATGTAGATATTGTAACACAACGGCTGAAATTCACTGAACAAAGACGAGATGCACGCAGGCAAAATCTTAAATTCACAGACAGCAGGCTCAAACTGACTACTAATCCTCAGGCATTTAATCATGGAACTATAGTAAGCAGAACAACAAAAACATTAGTTTGATTCTCAGTAAGAATTACATAGAAAACAGAACTCTGCGGCCAAAATACAAAACAAAAGTGAAAGTACAGTGTTACGCCCAGGGCATTCACATCCTGAACACTGCACACAACCAAGTTGTGTCACCCATGACTGGTAGTGAAAGTAAAAGAGATTCACTGAAGAGCAAGAAGAAAGGCCAAGCATACATGCAGAAAAATTAAATAAGCTAAGACATTTCAGCCTGAAAAGGAAGCAACAGAGCAGTAATGAACAAGGTCTGTGACCAGGAGAATCAGTGAAAAGATCTTGTCCCCTCTTTCAGCACAGGCGCTATGATAATTCTAATGAAATTACCATGTTAAAAATCAAAACAGTAATGAAAAGGATTCTTCACACATTGTGTAGCTAAATCACTGAATCTGCTTTATCATAACTGCTACAGATACACAAACTGACTTTAATTCAAGGCATAGCAATGTCCTGGTTTAGGGCAAATCTGGGAGAAAATCCCCAGTGACTTTCTGAATACACTGAAAACACTTCTGACATGAAAATTTCAATGAGGAAATACTCAGTTCCTGAGAAAGTAACAAAGGAGCATCTCATTACATCTATCCTCTTCTAGTACACTGCAAAAAGCCTCCACTTTTCCATTTTCATTTTCAGAACCAGACGCTGAGTAAGATCAAGGGTTCATCTAAAAAGGTACAGTCAGTCTGGTTAGTTACGCATTGGGTAGCATCTCTGAATTTACGGATTCAAGTGCATATTTGTGTAAAGGGCATTCCTCATAACATTCAACACAGATTCTACCAAGCAAAAAATTTTTCTCTAACCATATCCAAAATGTTACCTTCTGCAGTACCAAAAGGGTGTTTTTTCAACTTACCTAGGAGGTCTGTTGGTCCAGTACCCAAATTTTCTCCTCTAATTGTCACTTTTGTCCACGCGATGCCTTCATTGGGAGAGATACCGGTTACAAGTGGGGGCTGCCGTGCTCGAGACATGATGACTATTCAGTTACTGCAATGTGATCTGCTTTTATCTGTTCATCAAGAAATAATAAATTAAAACCCCATTAATTACATAAAAAATTATTAAAATAATTTCAACCTGTTCTTCTAAAATGGTAGGGAAATACAAATGTAAATAGGGAACACCACTCAAAGTCTTTTTTGACACAGTCATAAAACAATAAAGAAAAATTATACCTTCTTTGCACTTTTTAAAAAGTTAAATATAGCTTTCTGAAAGAAAAAGTATATTCAGAAAAATATTAAACCTTCTGAATGCTTAATGAAGATGTATACACAGACTTCAAATTACTTACGTCAGAATTCAAATGAGCCTATTACAACTTCTATTTGAAAATTATTATAATGTTCCTTAGAAAGTTCAGAACTGTTAATGTAAGATAAGTAGTAGACTATGATGTCCAAATATGTATTTGGACAACTTCTCCATCAAAATAAGACCTACTGACACAGACAACCCCATGTGAGGGAGCACTCAGCACTTATTTGTATAAAGCATCAATGCTAGCATGCACTGAGAAAATTAGAACATGACTTGCAAATACTACACTAGCAGAGATCATCAACAGAACAAACAGTACCCCAACATATTAACAAAAATGTACATAAAATGATTGAAGAAGCATTTCCAGAAGAGTGTTCCTTTGCACCTGAAATTGAGTCAACTCAGACCAGTTTAATTAACTCTGTCATTAATAAGCTCTGTAGCTCAAACACAAATATGGTACCCATGTGGTCTACATTTAGTTTACTATGCAACTGATCACAAATGCCTATTTTTATTAGCAGTTTCCTTTGTGTAGCTCTGCAGCTATAAACACCTATAAGAAGCTGAGCACATATATATGATCAGTATAACCTGAATTACAACTCTTATTAAATACCATCACCATTCCAAAACCTCGGTTACACACACACAACACTTAAGTGTAAACAATTTTGGAAGTTCAGGTTGGTAAAAAATATGTCGAATATAAGCCAAGCTTCATAAGGCTCCTCTTAGCTATTTTTTTTAATCAAAACTTTTATTTGCAAGTGGTCAACTCCACAAAACCCAGAAATTCTCTAAATCATCTCTAACAATAAATAGCAGCAAAACTGCAGTTTCTAAGTACCTGCACTTAAGACATACTAGAATTAAGACACACCTGTTTCAGCTGCTTCTGCATATACAAAATACTTTCATTGTACCAAGATATCCCATGCTTCTACACAGCCTCCCCACATTTTTCACTGGTAGTATCTAGATCTGACACGAGAATCAAAGAAGCTCCCACTGGCTGATTTAATTCTTCACATTCCAAAGTTGGAATACACACTGAAAATTAAGATGGAAATAGACAAGGCAGGAACTGGAAGGAAGATCTCATTCTAGAAGTAATCAAATACTACCCTCAGAACAGGATCTCCTGTCTCTGTCTATCCATACCATAGGTGCATAGCAGGTCACCTATAACAAAACTTTCAATTCTGATCCAACTTCAGAGCCCACAGCCACACCTGAAGTCAGTGTGAAATGCATCCTGAATACAGGGAATACTGCACAATGCTCTGAAATACTGAGGTCCTAAACAACCACCTCAATTCTATAAATATGTCTGATTTCAAATGTCTGTTTCTTGGTTTTACATATTTAAAATAGGAATGCTATCACTCATTTCAAAAGCTACTTTTGAAAACTCATTAACATAGAAAAGGCACTTAGATACCCTGAACATAACAGAAGTATTAATATCTTCAGAGAACTTTTCAGACTGAACAGTGTGCAATTAATAAGAGATGTAAATTCATGTTGAACAAGCAAGAACATAGTAAGTTGCAGTATGTGAGCCATGTCCAGTGTATGAAGGAAGGCCAGTAAGGGCCCATGATAACACACACAATGCATATCTAGTTTGGCTTTGTATCTTTCCATGGCAAACCTCATAATACTTCTTGACATTAAAAACTACATAATGTGTTTAACAAATCATTGGTTTCTCTGGCTATTTTGCAAACAATCAACTTATGAAAAAGGAATTAAGTTATACAGTATTACATGGGTGCTCTTAACAGTCTTACATGTAAAATATCGGAACATTTTGCATGACTCCAACATGAGGCTGGAGAAGCAAGTAGTCAACAGATGCAGGCTATAAGGGTAGAACAGCATTGAAGAAAAGAACTGTATCACCAGATTACAAAGAAATCAGCTGACAGTCATCTCCAGCTATGGAAGAGAAGGCTGTGCTCTGTGCTAGTACCCTACTGCTATTTCTTTCACTGAACTGGCTTCTCCTCCTCCTCCTCTTTCACACAAAGACAGCCCCTGCTTCACTTCAAAACTGAGGCCAGGTCCTCATCTTGCAGACAAACTGTTTCTGCCCCATCCTGTCCATTGTCCCTCTAACTTTTTACCCATAAGTTCAAGCAGGGAGGGAGAGGGATGATACTATTCCATCCTCCTTTCAAATCCAGACACCTTGGTAATTCCTCTTACTTTGCGTTGCCTACTCCAAGCCTTCTTGTCCAGATACATCATCTGCTCCACTATTGATCCACGTACCCGCCACAGGTGAAAAAGATAGGCCTTGTCTTCTGTCAGCATCCCTAATCCTGGAGTCATAAGGCTTGCCCAGCTTTCCTCTCATCTGTGCTGCATTCAAAAATACACCACCACACCACTGCCCAGCAAAACAGTGGGCAGCACAACAGAAATGATGCTAGAGAAAAATCAGGTCCCTAATTTTACCAAGAGGGAGGAGAACAAACTGCATCTATTCCTCACAATCTTATCTATGTAGTCTTTGCAGCTTTTCTCAAAGATCCTCTGCACAGCTCAAGGATACAAAACAGCTGCAAAGGAACAGTGGTGTTAGGTCCTTCCATGCACACAACCACCTTCTGCAGGAAGCAACATGTGTCTAGATACCAGTTAGTCAATATAAAGCACCTCTTTTATTTTGGAGCAATTTTTTGTAAATATTTATGTGGAATATTAATCAGTAACAGTGATGTAAAAAAGCCTCTTCAGGAACATCAGATAATATGGAGAGGAAAAAACCTTGAGAAAAACAAGTAAAATAGAAGCAACTGTGGTATTATTTGTGTGGTATTGTTTGGTTGACCCCCTCCCAAATGTTATAGCTCCCTTGCATAGCAGCTATTGTTGCTTTTGAAATACTCCAGCATAGAGGTAATTGGCTTGTTTCAATACCAAAACTCAAAAGTAATATTACAACATCTTTTTCTGGATTTCAAAAATCGGCACTAGATCCACCTTCATGATGAGCTAAATAAATGTAATAAAAATGCTGAGCCTCCTGAGATCTAGTATTTCTTCTAAAGTATTTCCATACTTACTGCAGAATTGCTTTAAAATACCTCACTGGAATGAAAATACCACAGTAAATCTCAACACATTTCAAAGCACTACAGCACTGAGATGCTCTGTGATTATTATTTTTAAACACCAATTGCTTTCATTTATTTCAAAGAGTGGAACTATTTGTAATATGTCATTATTATAAATATCAAGCAAATTCTTGGGAGCCTTCAATTAATTTATAGTATTTCCTCTCCTTCTTAGGACAGATGTCCATAGATAACATGACTGAAGTCCTTACTGGGAAGTGTAGCCACTATACTGCTATGGCAAGTTCCTAAATTTCTTTTAAAATATTTAAGGCAAATCTGACAAAAAATTACTTTTTCATTTCACAAAACATGACAACCACCTAATTCTGAGCTTTTGTTGCAATTCTGTATGTCTCCCTAAAGATCAAATCTATTCTTTACAAAATACGTATTACACATAAAATAATAATTTTATTAAAACAGCCCTCCTCCTGAAAGACTGATTCTCATGCAGACAAGCAGAGTGCAGAAAGACAGTTTTCTCTACAAGATCTTTCCTCTCAGGAGCCAGGCTCACTGAAGAGGTTTCAATAAGACTGTTTTTTACAATGGACAATCTTCTACATTTAGCAGAGCTTTCTCTCCCTCTTTATTTCTCTCCACCCTTTTTTTTAACCTAATTTCCTCACAGTATCTCCCCAACAATTTAATATGGATATCTGATTGACTGCTTCCATGATCTTGCCCATACTATTCTATTATTCTGTCATAATTCTTGTTATAAAAGCACAAGGAGTTAGAAAACCTCTGCAAAGACCACCTACTACAAAGTCCTCTTGAAAAAAGCCCTTCATAAACAATGTCTTTGTCTTTGCACCAGTTTCCCAAATAAACTGTCCTCTCACAAAGGTTTGGTTAAAAAAAAAATCCAGACAATTCTGAGCACTAAAAGCTTGCTAAAGAGAGGACATCTTCCATCTTTATGCTAAGAAAACCCACTTTATAATAAATAATGAAGCAATGAAATATACCCCAGCATAAGGGAAAGCACAAGTCTATTTCGTTTTGGGGTTTTTTTAGTTTTGTAAGTCTTCAGTTTTACATTGTTTTGAAATGAGAGTTCTTACATAGGTTTCCTCATTCAATGGCAAACAGAGAGGAAACCCAAAGTAAAATACCAAGAGCTACCATACCTGTTCTGTAAAGTAAACTACTTTCTACATTTTACTACACTCTGGAAGTACCACCAAAATAAGAAATAACCAAATTTCAGGATTGAAGAATATTACATTGGCTGGTAATTTCAAACCCTAAAGGGAAACTACAAACATCTTGAAGGCATGGAACTTTGGAAGATGAGTAACAATATGCTGCCACCTTACAAATTTCACCAGTGGGAAAAGTTAGCAGTTGAAGTTTTTTGCAACAGAGTTTCTGACTTCTAAAACAAAATAGCAAGATGGTTCCATTGACTCAAAATGTAATTTAATTACAGTTTTTAGTGATACTTTGTCAACAGACACTGAACTTCAAAGATTTTCTTGGAGGAAGGCAGACTCAAGGTCAATGCAAGTGCCATGGTCATCTAGCAAAGAGAATCAAACCTGTCAAGAATGGAGGGAAGAAAAACCCAATTTGTCATCACTGAGAAAGCCTAAGTTACAAGAAAGCATTTAAACCTTCAGGTATCAGATATTTATTTGTTCTTTATCATATATATGCGACAGAACACAATTTTAAAAATGTTGAGACAGGAACAACAAAGCATCACCCCTGTGCAAATCACAGTATGTCTCAGATGTTGTTGTTTACTTTAAAAAAAAAAACCACAAGAAAACTTACCTGAAAACAGTAAGTGAGTTACACTAACATCACAGCATTAAATAATTCCCAAATGAAAAGATTTATGACATGCCTTTTTAAACAGGCAATAAATACTCAGATTCCAGAATGTAGGTGATGGCCTTTTAACCTTAAACGACACAAACTTGTGCTTCTAGTACATAAATCTAATAATTTGTTTTCACTAGAAAACCCAGAGAGTCTCCTGAGTACAACACACTGTGACAAAGTCAGTGAAGGGACATGGCAAATGACCCCAAGAAGAACGACAAAGCAAAATGTTTCCTGGATGTTTGTACTCAAAACCATTACAAAATGATGAAAAACACTACTACAACCTTTTCTGTGCTTTATCTTCCCAACAATATAAATTCAGATAGACAATCTACATAAACCAAGAATTAAAAGCATCCAAAAAGCAGCACTGTGAAAATAACTGACATTTATTAACCCCTCTGGAGATCTTCAGTGCCCTAGAACTGCCACTGCCTTCAACACTGCATTAATAATATAAAGTCCATTCCTGCAAGCCTGCCAGAAAAGACTGGGAAGTGAATAAGCTAAACAATGCTGAAATTCCAAGTGATATTAAGAATCTATGCATGTTTATTTAAATAATAAAAGAAGACTTGTCAATTTAAACAAGAAGTGCTCACGAATCTTACATTTAGGGGGAAAGAAACTCTTCATAACACCACTAAGCTACTTATAATGAAAAGATGAACAAACATAAAAAAGTGGGTAATTTCACTGTCACACAGAAAAAACAAAGCCTCATTTGTCTTGCCCTGTCATATCCGGCGTGTTGATTCAAGCCAATATTAACACTGACAAACATGTTAACCTACAACATTACATGCCAAAAATCAGTTCCAATTCGGGAAGATGTGCAAGTTTTGTGACAGAGAAGGCAAACAACAAAAAAGAAGACTTGCAGTATTAAATGACATAATATGACACCCTGTGCTTTTTCAAAAGGCTCCTGAATATTCCAATCAGCCACAAAGGGTACACTAGACATTTTAGTTTTAGGGTGGACAAGGAACGAGTGCAGCAGTTTTGCTTTCACAACAGCTGTCTTCGCAGATTCCCTTCAGTATCTCAGAGGTCCTGCTTTCCTTAACGCAGCAAGGTACATCTTCATGGCCACGTATCTTGACGGAGTGAAAGCTAAATAATCACAGCACTCAGCGATACCATTAACATTTCTCAGTCACAAGGGATTAAAAGGCTTGGACCCGGGGCAGATGCTGGGAGAGCCCTCGGCAGAGGAGTTCACCGCCCGCCGCAGCCTGGGCTGCAGCTGCGAGGGATTGACACCGCTGACGGTGGAACCCGGCTCGGGAGAAACTCCGGGCACAGTTCCGGCATCCGAAATAAATTAAAGTAAACAGTGTTGCTCTCTCTCATCCACCCTGTTAGCAGCCTCTCGGTTGAGTTGGAGACCACACACCCAGACCACACAGCACCAGCTGAACTCACTCGCACGCAACATCTAGAAGCTGTCACTCTGCTGAGGTATGAGAAGGAAAGAGGGGGGCTGGAGTGCGAGTGTGTGTGTGTGTGTTTAGAAAAGCTGCTTGCTTTCTCCTCCTATCATTACAGCTGGTTATGTTTTGTGTGGTTGGGAAGGAGGGAAAGAAGGAAGGGATAAGAAAAAAGATCTACAAAGCTCACTAAGAAAACATACTGGCTTTGGCCTTTTGTAGTAATGATTTGCACTCCTCCTGTACTAGTTTAGTAGCTGATGAAGGGTTAACAAAGCATCCATTTAACATCAATTAACCTTCTATCTATCACATGTCAAAAAAAAAAAATCTAGACTAGTATAAATCCATTTCCTTGTACATTTTAAATGACAGCATCCTGTCAGTTACAATGTGAAAAATACCTATATATTGATCTATTTTTACATCAGGAGTTCTGAAATGTTATTTATTAGGAGAGGGGAGAGATATTCCCCAGAAAGATTAACCACACAGATGACATTATGACATCAAAACACTGAATTTTCTCCACAAACACTCCATTGTAAAATGAAGTTTTGTTCGTTAGCATTGTATACCATAAACAACCTGAAGGAAGTTAATGAGCCAACATATAATGCTGAGTTTGTAACTCATCGGCAGCAAGAAGTAAAAATAGCAAAACACTAAAAATAGATTAAAACCAACAACAGCCTATAATACAGATGAACAGAGACTTTTAAAATGGGGGGGGGGACTTCTTTGTTTCCTTTAGGTCAAAAATAATTTCATCTGCCAATTATGTCATCTGTTCAAACAGAGAAAGCGGAATAAAATGTTTGAGGACTCATAAAATCTATTTCACTGAGTGTACTTTAAAAAAAAAGATTTCCTTCCCTCCGTTTTGCTACCATGATCACACATACCTCTCCCGTCAAGCTCACCAGCACACAAATTTAATTTAATACATACACATCTGGACAGCCCAGAACCACAGTTACATTTTCACCTCAGTTCAAAATCTTTTTACCTAAGTGACAATGACAATCTCCAAGTGCCACTACTAAACAAAACCATCAAAACTGCAATAATCCAAATGTCAGTAACAGCCTTATAAACTTGAATGAATATATTTGTGTTTGTGAAAACCTTGAGAAAAAAATCCAAAAAAATAATCCACCTTACCAAATATGTTTTAAAAAATGTTAGCTTCAAAGTTCTGTAACTTCACACTGAAAATAATTTATTGCCCCAATTCATTAATTAGGTCAATATACTGGTTTATACCAGTTCTTGAATGAACGATTTTGCTGATATATTCCATGTAACAGCACCTATTCATTACCAAGACTCAAGTCAAACCAATTCAAGTGTTCTGAATATCTATTTTGGTCATACTGGCTAGCCTAGAAAAGGTCAACAGTATAGAAGAAAATATAATTAAATAAAGTTTGAACACAGATGTTTCTCCCCAAAATTTCCGCTACTTTCCTTATAAATTACATTGCAACTCCCCAGAAATTAATTCATCTACTTGTTAAAAGCTTCCGTATTTACTATGTGACACATCACTATAATCTAGTAACATTGTAAAGAAAAGTCCTAAACATCTATATATAAACATATATATAAAAAAGTCAACTCAGCTTTATACAAAACCATATCACAGATGGCCATAAATCTCCCATTAATTTCTAAATTCTCACAAAGCACATCTTCCTACATCTGCTTTTACCTCCAACATTCCGCAATGTTTGCTTCATCCAGAAGTCATTATCCTACTCTTCCAGTTAAGCCATTCATCCCCCTTTTGTTCTAAATTTATGATGAATTTTTTGTACATCATTTAATTAACAGGAAAACAGTAAAAAATCTTAATACCTCATTATCCCTCGATCTTATGTTATTCACAGGCAGAAATTCGAAAACAATACTTCAAGCATCAAAATCTTTCCAATATGTTTACGCAAATGCATTCAGAAAGATCCAGAAGTTCAGAAAAATAAACTAAATGAATCCCAAAGGGATGAATTTTTTTTCTAGAGAAAAGAAACAAGACACCACAGATTTTTTTTTCTAAGCCCTGTAACTATATACAATATTCTTTATAAAAACACTATATAACCACTGTAATTACACAGTTCACATGGTTGAAGTTTTAACTTGGATGCTTGTAGGTAAGACTGCAATACTTACACTTACTGTGTGACTATTTTGGCAGTTCCTTTTGTTTCAAAAATATTTAAAAGATGAGACATACACTTGTGTTACTGAGATTCTAGTATTTTTCATGTTCTCTCCCCAACATTTCTTTCTGGCCTTTGCTCAGGCAAGTATTCAAGCCATACACTACAGCGTTTTTCTCAATTCACATGGTCCAACACACACTCAAGTACTTCCCTGACAGACTGTGTGCTCAGGTATTTTTCTAACAAAACCCTCTCTTTGCCTTACGAGTCTTCATTTCCACTCGTCTGCCTAAAATCCCATCTCCTGTATGGAGCAATCATGCTTACAGAGTAGTGAGGTTGTCTTGTGAGAAACACAATCTCCCCTGCCTTCTCTCCTAAGGAAACGTGCAAAGAACTCATCTGCTACATACATAGCTTCTTAATTTTTGGCCAAAAATCCAATGTGCAGTTTTCCAGCAAGAACCAAGGTATACCTGTTAAAACCACTGTGAGATTCAAAATGCCACAAGACTCACAGAATTCTCAAACAGAAAACTAGAAGTAATTGCTTTTTTAATTGAGACACCTTATGACTATCTCAAAAAAAAAAATCAGTTTAGTTTGTCCTCAACACAAAGTGGCTATTTAAAAAGGAACTTTTACTTAGCATAGCCTAAATCTTTAACTAATGCAGGTTTTTTGACGAACTTCCAAATATGGGGTACACTGCTTTTGAGTTATCAACAGTGTCAAAGAAAAAAAAAACCAAGTCTAAATATACCTAAAAATCCTTGATTTATATTGTAATCTGATCCACAGACACTTTTACACTGCCAGAGACCCCACTGGTTTCTGCACAATATAGTCTAAGCTCTGTCTTTGAGAATAAACCTGAAAATCTGGGAATCTGCAGTTCCGTTAAGGTTAAGGGAAAACCAGACCCATTAAGGACTTGGTGTCTCAGAAACTTTGTTTTCCTTAAAAACAAAGCAAACAAAATTAGAAAGGAAACATGGGCTTTCACACTCATCACCAGGCAGAATCGCAGTATTTTCTAATGAAAATGCTGAACATACTTTCTGCAGATTAGTAACGTCTTGGTCCACAGACCAAGTTCTTTTTGGAGAAAAATCACAAAATACTTCCAAAATAATATAAAATGTACAATTACAAAGAATTTACCCAGAGGAGTGAGGTGTATGACCTGGTGTTGTCTAAAATACTAAATATGTATCTTACTTTTCCCTATGCATGCCTGCAACACGGCAATCACACAATTAATAATTATTTGCAAGCATTTCTGTCATTACTTGGTTTCTAGGGAAGTTGCTTCAGCGGGGTTTGGAGGGTTTTTTTTGCTCCAGGATATCACAAAAATTATTTTTTCTCCCTGCTGCCCCTCCCTTCTCCTTATAACTTTCAACACTGGGAGAATAATCCACATGCTGATTGAAATTCCCTAAAATAATTTTCACAGTAAAGTACAAAAATTTTTATCAGCCCGATTTTTGAACTCATACTTTGCAAGCTGTAAACACAGACCTTTGCTTTCATGTTCAGCACAAAAGATGAAACATAAATCTGACGTGACTGCGCTGTGCATGTGCTGTCTCATCATCCCTCATCCTCCAAGCACCTTTACAAACAAGATTCCCTCCATTACCAAACACCATATTTCTCCCCTGGGAAAAGTAATTTGAAAGACAATTTTGCACAGCCCAGATTTACAGAATGTAGGTGGTCCAAGACAGAAGGTCAAAGTTAAGTTGAAGAGCTAACATCTGACTTCTGCTAAAAGATACTAATTCAGCTGTTTTCAGATTTTGAATCTTCAGCTGGCTTCAAGTATAGCAGTAGGTTCCACTCTGTCTGAAAAACTTACATAGAAAATAAATTCACTGTAACATCTACAGTCCTCTGAGTACTATTTTCCAGTCCCTGACTGTAAAATGAAGTACTTCTGACTTCTCCTGCAGAAGGTTTTATTTGCCTGTTTGTATAAATAAATAGTGACCTACAGGCATTCAAAATACATGCAGGTAGTGTCTGTATGTGCTTCACAAGCTTTTGTCCTGGTGTACAAAACTCTAACTGTATATTATTTCATGGATATTTTCCATAGTTGTCAGAATCTATGTTTTAAGAACACCTTTTATATTCAGTCTTCTGTCACCATCCTATCAAGTATTTATCTTAATACTTTCTTTTCATTCTTGGCTGTTTTTTTTTTTTGAGTGAAGTCGGAAAGCTGAAAAGTGCAGAATAAACCGAATTAAAATAACTCAAAACTGATGTTTAATTTCAAGTACAGTGATTAAGACTTACTGAATTTACAGCTAAACATATTACTACACTGAAAGAAATTCACTAAGTATGGTTCAACATAACATATCTGAAAGTTTTGATTAATAAATGAGGTCAGTGGCCTCTGCCTTTCTAGTCAACCTACTTATTTTGCTTTAGTCCAGCTTCTCTGCGAAGAGCAGCATAATAAAGAATGGATTGTATCAGTGGATACAGTTTCTTTCTAATAGGATCTCAGGAAAACAATTGGTGAATTACAGATTTTAATGTCTTTACTGTCCCGTTTTGCCTCAAATGCTCTCAACAGCTAGCATAAGTTTACTGCTCACTCTCAAAAGAAATCCTACAATTTTAGATTTCTTTTACTGTTCATGACTTAGAACTTTACTTTTTTAAAATTCATTTGTAATTTCATTAACCTAGACTGCTACTTAGCTCTAAAATATGAAGAAGCAATTAGAGCATTAAAAACAACCCCAAACCATCAAGTCTGTAAAAACATTTTCATTTATTGAATGAAGACCAGAAAAATACAATACAACTTTATACTTTTTTTTAAAAAGCCAGCATAAGTTTGATGGATAACAATCTTTTAATTAAATTGCTTCACCTCTGACACATCCTAAAATATGTTTTCCATAAAGAAAACCACCCTTACCATTACAACTTAAAATAATTTTCACTGAGATAAGTCCAACCAGTATAATGAAAATAACAGCATCTGTTTTAAATGATGTTGCAGACAAGAGAAATTCCATCTAAATAAAAACACTGTTGTCCAAGGAGTGGGCATAAACCACAAGAACTGTAAACTAAGCTATCCATAGGAAAGAAATCAGCAACAAGACATGCCTCTTGCCGCTTGTTGCTGGGTCAGTGCAAGCTGGGATAAGATACAATAAAAATAGGGAAGTAAGAATTATAGAGCATTCCTTCTTCAGGTGAGCAAAAAGTAAAGGAAGAAATCGGACCTGTTTTTCTAAGCCACAAGTTTGTTTATTTACAGTCCTTTAACTGTTCTGACAACTTTATCATAAGCAAAACCAAATCATCAAAAGCAAAAACAAAAAAAAAAAAGTTTACAGCAGTGAAATGCAGAGAAGTCACTAAAGGAAAAAGGAGACTGTTTAGTTGTTATAAGAATGATCAGAAAACCTGGAAACTGAAGTGAGATTATGATTTTAACTACATTTAAAACAATGAATATTTGGAATTTAGGTTTAATCTGATGCTCTGACAGAGGTAGGATGGCTTAATATTTTACTGGCTTTTGACTCAGAGCTTTTGAGTCTATGGCTAGAAGCTGTTAACGTGCAACAAGTGAGGAAATTGCAGAAGGAAGACTATTTTAAAAACCAGTAGAACTAGATAGAATGGGAAACTCTCTCCTGGAAACAAGATTATCCTAAATTTCAGACACCTACACCTTGCTAAGAGATCATTTTCAGGCTCCTAATTAGGATATTGAAGAGGTAAGGAGGAAAGACGTTTGGTCATCCAGCTCATGGACACTTCTGGACTGCAAGGCAGTCCAAATGAGGCAGAAATGTAGCACTGGGTAGGAAGTTAAAAAAAAATCCACTTCTCAGAGAAGTGTAATATCTCCAGATAGAGATGAATGAAAGCAACCATCTCTCAATCAGCATGTTATTTCATTCCTCCCACATTCCTTACCCTGTTATTTTTCTATTGCACTTGTCTAGGTACTCAGTCATTTTGGGGAGCTGTACCTGAAACGTGATGGCACAACTAAATGCAAAGACAAAAAAGAAAAAAACTAAAACAAAAAATAAAATCAGTCCTGAAAATAACCAGCTTCTCAACAAGTCCTACAAGTGACCAGCTTTGACTCACCTCTCTACCCTGCTTATTTCCTCTATCCCTCACTCAGCACACCCACACTTCAGTGAGCCGAACGACCCCATCATTTGACATGGGTCGAACGGGAGGATGTAGGAAGCCTTTCCCAACCTAATTGACGCTGGGACTTGGCACAGCTCTAGCCCAGCCCGTGCAGCCCGGCGGGCGCCGGCGCTGCCCCAGGCCGCTGTCAGACATGCGAGACACACGCAAAGGCCACGGAGCTGCTGCTGCCGGGCCCCGGCTCGCAGGGACGGCGCCACCCGCGCTGGAAAGGGCTCTCCGGCCCGGGCCCGACCTCGCACGGGAGCGCCACCCAGCAGGACACCGTGTGCTCCCGGGGGAAGCCGCAGGTGGCAGGAACCCCCCGCCCTGCCGGCAGCGCCCCGTCTCCTGGCAGGGGGCTGGGGAGGAGGAAGAGCTGCTCCAGCCGGGAAGTCACCGGGGGGGGAGACGGCCGGAGCCCAGCGACGCCCCCTGAGCCTCGANGCCCCAGTGGAAGCCACGCCCCTCCGGACAGGCCCCGCCCCTCGCAGAGACCCCGCCCCTCTCCCGCCTTCCTCCCTGCCTACGTTGGGCGGGGGGTCCTGCAGGCCTCCGGGGCAAACGGGAGTTGGTTCTCCCGTGGATGAGGAGCAAGGGAAAAAATACAAACTTAATTACAACAGTCTTGACTATGGCAAGGACAACGACGACAGGACCCAAGGGAACGGCCTGAAGTTGTGCCAGGGGAGATTTAGGCTGGATATCAGGAAAAGGTTCTTTCCCCCGAGGGTTGCTGGGCACTGGAACAGGATCCCCCGGGAGGG
>VXBC01002771.1:269316-282453 GCA_013399945.1 Ploceus nigricollis
CAGGGAAGTGGTCGCAGCACCAAGCCTGAGAGAGCTCAAGAAGTGTTTGAGCAATGCTCTCAGGCACATGGTGTGACTCTGGGGACAGTGCTGTGCAGGACCAGGAGCTGGACTCGGTGATCCTTGTGGGTCCCCTCCAGCTCAGCAGATTCCGTGATTCTGTGAACAACAGTAATAAATGATAATAAAACCACCCCAAGCACTGTGCCTACAGGCAGAAACTCACCCAGCAGTAGTGTTGGGACTCCCAGCCTGAGATCCGAGGGAGGCTGCCCAGGGAGGTCATGGAGTCTCCCTCTCTGGAGACATTGCAAACTCACCTGGGGACGTTCCTGTGTCACCTGCTCCAGGCGGCCCTGCCTTGGCAGGGGGTTGGACTGGATGGTCTCCAGAGGTTCCTTCCAGCCCCAACCATTCTGTGATTCTTTGAGGGGAGGTGCAGAAGGATGGGTGGGGGGCAAAAGCCCAGGCACAAATACTCAAGCAGTGCTGTGAGCCCCAGGTGACATAAATCTGTCCTCCTTTTGTGATAAATCAGTAAAAATGTTTCTTTCCAAACCCATTGGCTGCCTGGGGGGAGTCTGAACACAAGTTCTTTTCCTTATGGAAAGAGTCAGGAGATCTCCTTTTTCACTTTTTGCTGGTGCTATTGTTTGATATTTGGTTGCAAAAGCCAAATACAGACAAAATTTTACTGGGAAGGAGAGGAAAAGCAATGAGAGGAAAAAAAAGCCAAAAACAAACCAGAAAGGAATAATCCATTGGTTTGCCAACCCAGCCCAAAGCAGGACACTAATGGGAAAGCAAATTACATTGCATAAAACCTTAAAGCACCATAAAAAGCATTATGGCCAAACCCCACAAATTTCCTAACTTTTTTTTCATAGGTTAAAGCTGCTCAGGTTAAATTAGTAGACTGGAATATACCATACCTTGAATAAGCAACACTCTTCTGACTCTTTCCTCTTCTCTGTAAAACATTACACAGTATCTTTCTGGGGACAAACAAAAGTGGATGGTACCTGTCTTTTCTATAATTATTTCCAAAGTTGTAACTAGTAACTGCAGTTTTTTGCTGAGATCCAATGCAGAAAATGAGCTCCTTGGTTCTCCAAGAAAAATAAAGTTAGCATCAGATTAAAAAAAGTGCAACCATTTGCCACCCATTTCAAAATTATATTTTTCCTCTGTGACAGCTTGTTTGAATTTTCTTATTGAACACCTGCCATCAGATGTGCCAAAGAAAACTGCTCTTTGAGAGGTTTGGTGGATTTAGAAGGCCCCACCCAGCACACTGTGTACCTGGGTCCCAGCCCTGTGCCCTCTGAGAGGGGACACCTGTGCCCAAAAAGCCCATTGAATTTTGTGGGATTCCATAAAGGGAACTGTGTACCCAGAAGGTTTTGTAATAAACAACCATGAGTTTAGATTTAGTTCAAGTGATAAATTTCAGTGCCAAACTGCAGTTCTGTTGCAGATTTGATTGAATATTCACCTCTGTTGTAAGTGAAAAGACCCTGAATAAGTGAATCATTAAGAGGAGGGAACCTGAACTTGAAAAGTGTCAACCTCCCCAGTGTTAACCCCCCAACTGAGGACAAGCTGACAGATCTTTTGCTTGTGAAAATGTCACCTAGCTTTTAGAGATTTTAAGCTGCTGTTTCTAAAAGGCTTCTCAGCAGTATTTTTATGCAGATTGTGGTCCTTGGGAATTTGTCAGAACAGCACAACCAGGCTAAACTCTGCAAGAACAGAAGCCTTATAAAAGGAATGTGTACTTTCTTCACTGGCTTCCACACAGGCAAATCCTCCCATTTCCACAATCAGCATCCAGGAATCTTATGATCTATAGGGCCCTGGATAATACTGTCAACGCAGAACTTCCTGTGTGGTGCACTTTGTTTAATCTGCTGTGGGTGGTTTCCCCAGCTGATGTTTAGTGACCATCACCTACCCCTTCAGTGACACCAGAACAAAGCTGACGGTGACTGACTGCAGATGTGACCCTCTGGAGAAAAGAAACACCACCCCGCATATCTCTTTGGAACAAAAGGAAGAAAACTAGTGTGGTTAAAATATATATATATCTCTGTCATATATATATAACTTATGATGTATATACCATAATATATAGTATATATTTGCTGTCATATATAATGCTGCTAATATAAATATATTACTCTATGGAACTCCAGATGCTGTTAAAGAGATTAATCTATGCAGTTAAAACTGAGGAAAGAAGTGACAATTTGTAATGTAATGACCTGGTAAATAGTAAGTGTTATACCTCATAGAGGTCACAAGAGTAATTGCTCATTCATGCCTTTTTCTAATCCATTTATGCAGATTTGACAGTGATCTGTAAACATTACATCTCTCTACAAAGTCGGGTAAACAGATTTGAAAGCCAGAGAGATTATTATGATCATCTTGTCTAACCTGAATATTGAAAGCTGTAGAATTTCCTCCATCCATTCCCACACCAAGGTCTTTCTGTAGCTGTTTTTTTAAAAAGGCATCTTCATTTTATTTCAAAGAATAAAATTTGTTATTTATTTATTTTGGAGAAATGGCCAATCTATCACTGCACTTTTGAAGATTTCTCAGTGGTTATGCTAACATGTACCACACTACCTTAATGTGTAAAAAAACCTGATAGAAATATAAATGTTGTTTGAAAAGGTAAATTCATCTAGCTGCAGCATCTGTCCATTGCAAGCCTGCTTCTTGTTAACAGAAATGTCTTCCTTTTGAAGATGTTTGTGAAATGCAGCAGATTTACTCCTTCACCTTCTCTTGACAAACTGTATGGATTAACTTTGATTCTGCACTGTATAAGTGCCTTTCCAGAACTGTTTTCTGAATGCCTTCAAGCTTACAGCTATCACCTAATTTTTTTTTGACATGTGAACATCCAAACCAGACCTTCTCCTACTCCTGTTTAAATTTGTGAGGTGAATATTATAACCAGGGAAATCTGAGGAACAGAAAAATGCTAAGAAGCATAAGGTTGAAAATTACCTTAAGAATTCACCCTTTCTAGTTATTTTCCATGCCCCAAGACAGGATCAACTACTCTTTTGTTGTAACATAACTGTTTTTTCAATCTTGTTCTTAAAGGCTTCCCAGTATGGTGCTTTTGCCATCTCCTCAGGCAATTTTTCCCAGTGTTTCTCTACCCTTATCACTAGAGGTCTTTTTTTTTCTAATGTATGCTCTAAATATGAGCAATTTCAGTCCATTAGTGAAAGGTCTGTCTTTGCTGGCCTGGAGAATAGATTCTTTTCTTCCTCCCTGTAGAAGTCTTTTCCGTATTTAAAGACCCTGTATCTTCTTTGCCTCATTATTCCAAACAGTCCCATTAATATCCTGATATTTAATGTTTTCTGGACTGGTAATCAAGCTTGAACTCCCCTGCACTCCTCTGCAGACACCCAATGTCATTCTGGAAACACAATTCCCCAAGCCAAGCATGATTTGGGTGAAAAACTTGAAAAAAAAACTACCCCAAACCACTAAAATTTAAGCTGTACCATGGGGTAGCAAAGCAAATTAATTGCTTTGCCTGTTTTGCAGCCTGTTTTCCTGTCTCTATCCCATTTGTATGGCATTTTCCTTTTTACAACAGCGTAACAGTGGTGACTCGTGCTTAGCCTGTGATTCACTGTACATTTTTTCCAGGCAACTGTAATCCTGTTTACTTTTCCCCATCCTGTATCTGGGGAATGGATGATGCTATGTCTATTGCACCTATTGAATACCATCTTTTGTGTTTTTCTTAAAAAAAACCCTCATAACCACTTTATCAAATTCCCTCTGAATTCTAATTCTGTTCTCTAACACTCTTTTATCTGCTCTCTTCTTCATGTCCTCTTCAAATATATCAAGCTTAGTCTCTACTCCATTCTTTGGATGTTTTATAAGGAGTGGATGTTTTATAAGGAGTATCAGATACAGGATAGACCCTTGAGAAACCTCTTTCAATACGTCTCTCCTTTTGATAATGACCCCATTTTGCTAACTCTTCCTGAGAAATAGTCTTGCCTTTTCTTGCACCATGGAGTTTTCAATTTGGACCATATTGTCTTTGCTTATTCACAAGAAACATTGTCTACAGCTTTACTAAAATGAAGATATATGACTTTTTAATACTTCTCTCCTTTGTGTAACACCTATTACCTTATTTTAAAAGGAGGTCTTATTGGTTTAATAGGATTTGTTCTTGACAAATCCATGGTCATCATTATTTGTCCATCTTGTAATGCATACAGATGGTTTGCTTCATAATTGCCACAAATGGAACCTATCTGATTTACAACTCACCAGCTCCTCCTATTTTCCTGTGTGTACATAACCTAAAGCCTATTTGAAATTAAGAGGGCTGCTTCCATGACCATATCGTGTCTTCTGAACTGGAGATCAGTAACCTGCCAAAGCCATGGCAGTAGAACCAGGAGCAGAGCCAAGAAGCCCAACACATCCTTGACTGCTCTAAGAAATCTGTAATCACTGCACAACCTTTCTTCACCTCATTGGTCCCACTTTATTTCCTTGAACCATCAGTGTAACATCCCTGTGGATGTTGGCTTCTAGAAGTTCCCACAGACTTTATAAAAAATTAATGCAGATATTTCAATTTCCAAGCAGATTTCCTGCATTATATTTTGCTCCCAAGACCAGCTGCTTTTTGCTTCCTCCTAAACTGAAAATCACCTGGATCTGTGTTGTCAAACCAGCATGCAGGAACTGATTTACTTAAATCTTATGGCTCTATTTCTTTATTTAATACATAGGTACAGAAATAAATTCTTTGACCTTGGCAGCATTTGGCTATTATCTGGGAGCTTAAGCCAGAAACTTTCATTATGAAGTGAAATATATTTATCTTCACTGAAAGGCGTGAGAGAAAGAAACAGCTTACAGATCAGTGTTTTCTCCCAGATGATTTCTGGTATGCTTCAAGAGAAACAACATATAAATTAATGCACACAATATTTTGAGTTTTCTTCCAGAACATGCACAGTCACTTTTTCCACATCAAACAAAAAATATAGTCCTTGCACTTTCAACCATTTCCAACAGTACACAAAATTCTCTCACTCTTTTACTTTCTTGGCTAACAGCACCCTAATTCTTCCCTTTCAAGACTTATCCAAGGAATCTGTGCACAACTGACCCAGAGGCATTGTTTCTCTAAACAGCACCAATGAAACAAATTACTAAATTACTTTGTGCAGCTAAAAATACTGGATGCTGTATACCACAGCTCTGTCAAGGGTGTCACTACTAAGTTGCATCAGTTTAAATACTTCTTGGGACCAGCCTTTCTGTACTGTGGGTATTGTAAAAAAATAGATGAGGAGAAGTTGAAATGCAAACCAACTTAAAATTTTGCCCCTTTCTCGAAGGGAAAAAAATATCCCACTTCAAAGACTGTTTGGCAGGTTTTGTCTTTCAAATTCCAGGTGAGATTCTTTTTTCCACAAGAACAAACTCTGGCACAACTGCTTTAATTTCCATACTGTGGGAATAAGCAGGGAAAAGCTATTCATCAGATATTTTTTCAGACTTCTGAAATCATGTTGAGTGAGCGCAGAGATCAGATCTCCTGTTGTGAACTGAACTGTACCCGTGGGACCATTCATTGCTGCCTGAGCACCCCAGGTCCACTCCACTGGAAGGGAGCATATCTCTGCTCTAGTAGCAGCCAAAGGGAGCATATCTCTGCTCTAGTAGCAGCCAACACTTCCTAATGTGACTAGGGAAAATCAACCTGAGTAACAAAGAACTATTCATTAATTATTGGTTCAACTCATTTTGATGGAACCAAGTTGTTTCCCTAATTTTCCCCATTCAATGTCTCTGCCAAACTGTATTTATTTTAAAGGAAATGATACAGGAATTCTTCTGTTTAATATTACAAATAAAGGTTCCATCTATCACTAAATACCTTCTTGTTTGCTTTTTTTTTTCTTTCTTCATAATTCTCCCTATCTGTCTCTCTCTTCTTCTTTCCTCTTTTGTTTCTCCTAACCAACTGATCTTTAAGTCTCTTAGGGTGAAAAAGAAAAGGAAAATTACAAAATAGGGCTCAGAAAAAGGGGATGAGAATGGTTAAAAAAGTAGATAGATAAACTATGCAACTGGGCCAAGTATAATTGTTTTTTCAAAACTTAACTTTTTAGATAATTTACATTCAGATTAGTATCACAACTATGCTGTTAGCAAGAGGTTGCATTTTATATCAATTACATATAATTATTAAGTTCGTTTCAGAGAGAAAAAATATTTTAGTATCTCAGACAAGCAATTAACATTAAAATGTGAATCTTGGTCTGTGCCTTAAATGTATGATCAAAGGTACTATGATCATCTGAAACCAGTTAAACACGTGACAATATTTAATTTTAATGGACTACAGTTCTAGTCTTTAGTGTTTCTTAGTGACATTTATTCTTAGACACAGAAGTCTAAGGGGTGTTTGGCCTTGACTTCAGATCTTCAGCAATTTCCAGAGAAATTTCTGAGAAGAATGTTAGCCAATGTTTTAAAACACAGAGGCCTAAATTTAGACTGTTAAATCTGTATTTAGCCCTGCAATGTGCTGAGCTCTTGGGCTGTGATCCAAGAAAGCACTTATGAGTTCCCATTAACTTGAAAACACTTTCAGGTCTATTATTCACTTTACCAAAAGTACTGAACTCAAATGCTTAAAATTATGCATGCATATTAAAGAGCCTGTTGGACTTAGCCTTGTACAGTCCCCAATTCAGGTCAGCTCGTACCTGAGACCCTGACTCACTTTATTCTTTGAGACACACATTTTAAAATATGGTCAATATCTGAATACATTTATAATTAATATTCTGTCCTGTTTCTACATTACTGTGATATAATAATAACAACAACAACAACAATAATAATAGTAATAGTGTTTTGCACACCCAAATCCTGTTTGTGAGAAATAATCAACCACTTCTGAAAGCTGCATAAAGTTGCACTACAGTGGTTAAGAGTTAGTTTTCCGTGTCTGGGAGGGACAGGATGATGAATAGGAAACACTATAGCAAAGGCATTCGGAAGAACTGTAACACTGAAGAGAATGAAATACTGGTATAGATTGTTTAGGGAATCCATCAAACTTTGTTCATTGGAAGCCTTTCAGAAGTGGCTAAAGCACCTCCAGGAACAATTCTATTCCTGGCGCTATAGTCAGTCTTTCCTTAAGAGGCGGGATGTACTAGGCACATTCATAAGGTGCCTTTTAGCTCTGTGCATCTTTTAAGTTTTGACATCAGGCTTGTGTTTGCTCTTGCTATGTACCGGCTAGCTTTCCATGCTGATATTATTACATTTGCCCAGTTAGGACCTGTGTCATCATTCAGTTGTGAGCAAGCACCAGGAGTAAACAATTTTTTTTGATTTTATAAGTATTTCTAGACACAGAAAAAAAGGATGGCATGTGAAAACTGGCTAGAATAGTTTCCATTCCATTTGTCCAATTCCCAAAGCTATCAGCTGCAGTGAAAGACAACATCAGTTGTGATCTGACAGGAATCCTGGTGTTTTCTCTAAAGGCATTTGCAGAAAAAAAGTACAAAATCAGAATTAGAGGATTTAGTAGAGGTCATTTGTGAATGTGACAATCACTAGTTATTGTGCAGTGCTGTAAGAGATACAACCTCTCTGTGCAGAAAACCCACTTCTAAAAGTGCCCCATATGCCCACCACAAGATCCCTCCTGTTCTGTGCTGTGTCTCATTTGTGCCAAAAGCCAAGCTGATGGTGTGACTGTATCCTCAACAAGGTAGAGAAACCCTCATGAAGGAGAGACAAGGCTGGAGGAGCATCCATTTCAACCCATCTTTCCCAATTGATTACTCTCATTTGCAAGGCAAAATGAGCCAGATATAAATAAAAAAGTGAAGTCCTCAGTTACTTACTTGTGTTGCCCTTCATAGAATCATGGAATGATTAGGGTTGGAAGGGACCTTAAAAATCACCTTGGTTCAACTCTCCTGCCAAGGCCAGGGACATCTTCCACTAGACCAGGTTGCACAGAGCCCCATCCAATCTGGCCTTGAACACTTCCAGGGATGGGGCATCCACAGCTTCCCTGGGCAACCTGTTCCAGTGCCTCACCACTCCCACTGTGAAGAATTTTTTCCTAATATCTAATCTAAAGCATTTAATTTGAACCCATTCCCTGTTGTCCTGTCGCTACATGCTCTTGTAAAGAGTGTTGCCACATCTTTCCTGTAAGTTCTTTTCAGGTACTGGAAGGCTGCAATTAGGTCGCCCTGAAGCTTTCTTTTTTCCAGGCAGAGCAAACCCAGCTCTCTCAGCCATTCACCTCAGGGAATTTGTAATATCCAGGTGAAACAAAACTCACCGTTAATTGTAACGAGGCAAAATATGTGCATGTGAGATACACTTTGATCGATTGCTACACAACCCTTAACTCGGGGCACTTTTTAACTGACAAAATCAACTTTCTCACTGGGAAATGTATCATGAGGGAGTTTGGAAAGAGGATTCAGAACTGGCTGAAAGGCCCAGTTAAAATCTGAACTTCCCCAGTGGGGAGTTCGTGACTTTTCGAAGAAGGAAATGATAATATGGAGGAATGCTTGGGCTGACATTTTGATTTGAGATTGCTTTTGTTAAAAAACCAAAACCCCCCAAACCCCCAACAATAACAAGAAAGAACAAACAACAAAACCCCAAAATAAAGCCCTACAACAAAACACCACATCAAACCAACCAAACAAAAAATCCCACCCTGCTTATTTTGTTACTTCACTAAATTGGAAGAACTCTTTGGTGCTTGACTAAAAGGTCTCCAAATGTCAGAGTTATAGATAAAACCCTAAAATAGCATCCTGAAAATTCAGAAATAGGAGACACATAGTTTTTTCAAATTTCTTTTCCTTTCAGCATCCAGTTTTATCTCCATTCTGGAACATTTATAAATTTAAATACTTGGGTAATCCTAAAGGTGTGTGCCTGTAGGTAAAAACAGACTCTATCTTCAATTCACTCTTCCTCCAAATAATTTCTGAGATACAGATCAGCACCTTAATTGTATATTTATTGTTAAACATTTCCTTATGCCTGACTTCTGGGAACAAAACACAATTCCCAAAAGACTTCAATAGTTGCACTCAGTGTATCAGGAAAAAAATGAACAGGATTGTGCCAACCTTTAATTTTTGCACACACAATAAAAATCACCATAAAACAAAACAATTAGGCATGAAAAGAATTCTGTACACTTGAACTATTATCAAGGGATCAGTGAATTTTTTTGATTAAAACTTAAAATTTGCAACAGGTACTCATGCCCAAGCATGTTCATCTCCAAGCAGGGAGGTAACAGTGACATACTAATCCTGTCTGCTGTGGAATTACATTCCTGCAGAAATCCGGGGAGGCAAAGCACAATGCTAGTGCCAATGGCACATCCAGACATAGCTGGAATTTTCCTAGAGAGTGCAGGGGGGCTGTTTCTCTTTCCCTCCACACACATTATGTAGCTATTGAACTCTGCAAGACTTGCAAAGAACACACTTTATATTATCTTTTCATTTCCATGGCATCTGTACATTTAAAGTTTCATGCCTCATTGTGTCTGCATGTGATCATCTTGTACATGTATTTAAATTGCTTCTCTTGCCTCTGATCTTGAGAGACAAAAGCAACATTGAATTCTTTTTCCATTATATATTTTTACAAAAGAACTACTGTAAAAATTAATCAAAGATATGCTGCTTTTTATTGTTATTTTTTTTATTTTGGGGGTTAGTTTTCCTCATATTGCAGTGGTTTTGAAATTGAAACGTTGCACTGCTGAGAAAGTGCCATGAAAATATAACCCACTACATTCCAGGAAAATAAATAAGCAAGGCCACCCAAATTTTCAATTAGTGCTAGTGCAGTATGCAGGAAATGGCTGGAGAACCGTCAAAGGCAGCCTTAGGCTGGGTCGTGGATACGGAACAGTGACAGGAAGGTTTGAAGCAGGAATACAGGCTCAGTGTGAAGATGGCTCTTCTCCAAGGAAAACTGCATACTAATAGGTTAATACTGATTTCCTGAAACATACAGCCTGGGTATTACATGCTGGAATTTACATTCTGACAAAGGCAATTGCTGAGCCTCAAGACTTTGCTTTTTTGGTGATGAAATAACACTAGAAAGTTCAAACTGCATTATATATTTCATGTTTTAAGCTTATTAAACATTCAAAGTACAAACTGTGCACATATTTTTAAGCCACCTGAAATAGCAACAGCCTCACTAGTTTGGGAAACTAGTATGAGCAACATTATATTTCAACAGGTCAAGCTTGTTTGGAGCAGTCCCAGCAAAAGATACCGACCAAGGTGGAGTGATGCCACTTTTAGAATAAACCTGCCTGGAATCCAGAATTACTGCCCAATCAAGCAGATACACACAGTGTCAGGAACCAAATATGTTTCCTTTAGCACAACCTTTGTGGACAAAATGGTACTTGGAAGGTATCTGAAGACTGGGTTGGACAATGCACTTCAGAAAATAAAGAACTGAAAATCACAAATGAAGACACTACCTCTCTTTCTGCAAGTCAGAGGGAGGGCTCCCATTGATGACAGAAGATGCTGTGCCAGGCCTTCATCCTGAAATAAGTGCCTAAAACAGGAACAAAATTAATAAAGCAGAGAAACTTAATGAGGAAGACCAGTCCAGCTAAAGAATCCAGCCAACCTTTCCCTACAAGTGTCCTCCTATTTCACTCTCTCCAGCTGATGTTGCGAGTGTCAGCTGAGGGTGGCACTGCAGCATCACAGGCGACCTCATGCCCTCAGCCAGAGCCATGTGCTACCTCTGCTGTCTTTATAGAGGGTGGCTGGCACAGGAGCACAAAAAACACCAGTGGAAGTGAGGAAGAGATAGCGGGTTTTTCAGTGGCATCTGCAGGGCCTAGATTTTTCTGTTTATCCATCTTAATATCAGCAGGTATGTTTTTACCATTATACTAGTGCAGGCATGATCCCATGTCACAGTTAGCAGCCAGCGGTGCCCAGCTGTGCTGCCCTGACCCTGGGCACCCACTTAAATCACAGGCTGTGCCTCTAGTGGTTGATCATATTTATTTATGAGGTACACACCGTTTTCATTGTCTTTCAGTGCTCAGAGAACTGGAAGCCATCCTGCAAGTCTTTTTAACAGTTTTAATTGCACTAAAGTCACTGGGAAATCTGCCCAGATAGAGCCTGGAAAAACTGGGACACAAAAAGAGACCCATTATAATTATTTGCAGTAGGAGGCAGAAACAACCCCTTTCCAGTCCCTGCCTCTCCCTAGGAAATGTTCTGTGGGATTGAATTTGCTGAAAACTGCTTGGGGTCCATTGAGTGATGCACTTTCCACTTCATCTCAGGGAAGCTGTTTTAAATAAGCTGTATAAAAATTTTAATCAGCACATAGTATTTTAAGATCTGAGTACCATCCATACCCTGGAACCTTTTCAGTTTAAAGTCAGTAATTGTGTCTGTTGCCTATGAAAGAGAAATTAACAGAGCAAGGGAGGAAGTGGAGGGAATTTGGGGAGTTTGTGTTTGTGTTCACACATAATGATACATTGTTTGGTCATATGTGATAATTATTTAATCAAATGGAATTTGCCCTGTGGTGCTTTACATGACACTGCTGCCAATCACCCCAAAGCAAACAAATCTTTCAGGTGCTGAAGGGAGCGTTTACTCGCCTGTCTTCTGGAGAGCTGCATGCTGTGAATGCCGAATGGCACATTTAACACTGCTGAAGTGATCTGTGGGCAGCTATGTGGAATGGGCATCAACTCAGGACAGACTTTATGCATTTTGGGAAGTCTAGACAACTTTTACAGAAACTTGAATATCTGTGTAAGGCTGGATATATTCTCAATAATTGTCCTGGACAAGATGCTCTGCTGACCAGAGGACACAGATTTTATGAAAAGGTTCTTCTTCCCTATAGGAGAAAGCACCTCATTTTTTTTTTTCCACATGAACACTCGATCCATGATAAATGTTTATAAAGTTCCCCTTCACCAAGTTTCTTAACTGCTGAAGAATAAATATTTAAAGAATCACAAATGCTATAATCAAAACCACGTAAGATGCTACAAGAGTGTTCCCTTTTGTATGAAAAAACAAAGGAGCTCAAGCTTGCAGAAAACTCCATTGCCTGGTTTGAAAACTGATACACTGTACGATACAGCATGTATTATCTTTGTGCAGTATTTTTATAACAATACCTTAAATGCCATTGGCTTAATTCTTACCATATTACTATAACAAATCTATGGAAGCTCTGCAGAAGACCAATGGAGAGGAGGCTTGGGGGTCGCATCTGCAGGGTCTTTAGCCTCTATTTGGTGAAGTCCTGGGGATGAGAGCCATGTTTGGGATTAAGGACATGCCTAAGTGCCTTGCTGGATGGGAACTTGCAGGACTGAGCCCTTTGCTGGCACTCAGGACAGAGACTTTCAACACTGAACAAATTCCTTACATGGAACAAGTTATTAATAAAAATAAATTCAAAAAACCCCCCAAAAAACAACACAAAAAACCAAAAACCACATTTCCTAATTATAATAGGTAACTAACACCTGTAACACCCTGAGGAGAAGGGGAGCACCTAATGGAATCTACCAGCTGGTTTCAGAATATAATTATATACATAAAGTTGAACAACAAGACTTTTAGTTAAGTCATTTGGGTAAAAATCCTGGTTCCATGGAACAAAATGGGATAAATTTCCATTTTTGACATGGGGCCAGCATTTTGTGCATCCGTTTTATGTGACACAGGCTGATTTGGAGCCTTCTTCTGACTCTGAATTTGACTCTAATATTAAGTTAAATGGCAATTTCCTATGACCAGTGACCAAATTATCCAATAAGGTCTGCGTAATACAATCAAAATAAAAAAGGTGGAAGTCATGTTATTTTAATGCAACTGATTTGTTTCTCGAATTTTAATCAAATGGGACAGAAGGATCAAGTTAGTCATCCAAAAATTTAATAATAACCACACACTTCTGCCCAGGTAGAACTTTCTTAATTCTATGTCTTCATCCCTTCTTTCCTGTCCTACAAGTATTGGGGGGGGG
>VXBC01002771.1:282497-294557 GCA_013399945.1 Ploceus nigricollis
GGGGAAAAGAGGGAAGAAAAGCTCTTCTATTTAGGAGGGCAGGAAAATCTAAAGGAAGTATAGCCACAATACTTCTGGACTCCTGGATATCAAAGGTACTTTCCTGCTTTCCTGTCCAGACCACCATCAATTGCTCTGGAGGAAAAAAAAAAAAAAAAAAATTAAGATAATAAAAGATGAGGGGACTGTCCTGGAGATATTCCTGTGCTCTGGCAGTCACCTGGCTGCCCACATGCTCCTGCAGCACTAATGCAGCAGATGCACAACCAGCACCTGAGCATCTCATCTGCAGATTTTGGGCCACAGCTCCCTGCATACACCTGCACTGAAATCCTAGTCCACTGCCAGGCTGCTTGCAAACCAGCACTGACTTTGGCAGAAGCAGAGAATGATCAGAAGCAGTTTTCACCTTTTGTGTTCTGTGTGTTTGTAATTAACTGTGCATTAACGCGCAGCATTTCTATACAACTTCTCTTTTCTTCAGCAAGAGGCATACCCATGTATTTGAGCCTGGGGAGAAAGAGAAACCTCTTGTTGAGGTCAATGTTTTATTATTTTTGTTTTCCTTTAAGCCTCCCAGCATAAAAGCTAAATTGAGAAAATGAAAATTTGAGAGTGGGGTCTGACTTTTTATTTATGGTAAATTTAATTTTCACAGTAGCCATCAAGATAGAAATAATTTAACCTTATTTTTCCACAGAAAATAGCTGTGGACTAATTTCAAATCCAGTGCAGGAGCTGAAGAACTAGTAGGAGAAATAGGTGAAAAATTAACAGACACATGTAGGTTTTGTTTGTGAAATCATTAATGAAAGCACAGTCCCTTTGCTGAATTACCTACTTTGTTGGTCTCAGATATGTCACTATGCCTTTCTCCTCTCTCAAGATAAATCACCATAGCAAAAGACCTCTATAAAAAAACTAGCTCAAAAAGAAGTGTGGTAAAAGAGGAGGAATTAAGCAAGTATTCTTCTACAAATTATAAGAACTTCTCATGCACATAACAATTGTTTATTTGATTTACGTTCTGTTTAAGCTTTCTGTTTTTCAAAAACCACCAGAGGGAGCCCAAAACCTCTCATAAATATAAGTAAAGGCGTGTTGGAGTCGAGAATGAAAAAAATGGAGTAAGAATTAAGCTGTCTTTGGGTTTCAAAGGAATACACTAATTGCTCATTCACCAAGATCCACATAAATGCAAAAGTTCTGTACAGTGATGGATGAATCACATAGAACTATATTAGAAGAGTATTTTAAATTTAGTCCTGACAATTAAGAATACAACCCAGAATAGTCTGAGCATGCCAAAAGACACACATTAGAGTTGAAGATGAAATTATGTAGGCAGCCATATACCATACAATACATAATCATTTAGGAATATGCTTTTGAGCTCCACTGCTGCATCTGTTTAACACTATCAGGTGCAAAAACCATAAGTGAAGTTATTTATGAGATGGCCTCAGGGCTGCTTCTCATGACTGCCACTGTTTACTCCCTTATAAGTGCTGATGGCTAAGGTAATCACTGGGGAAAAGCTGATTCTTTGGATAAGAGGGTGAGGAGCACAGTGTCATGATTGCATGACTATCACAGAGAAACAGTTCAAAACCCAGACTGACATACTGTATGACTTGCTACTGATCTGGCTTTTCATCAGCTGGTCACTGATTGATCCAGCATTACCTTGACTAGAAAACAAAATAAATAAGGAACTATGTAGATGGTACAAGTGGACTTACTGGACCACTCTTAGCAGAGAAAGCTAAAAATGTCAAGTATAAGTTGTGATTTCTTGCTACAATGACCTTATATGAAGGTTCTTCCAGAAGGTTGAAAAGCATCTGACTAAAACAAAAGTTGATCCTAGGAAAAGCCCGGTAAGTTTGGCATGATGATACAGGAAATGGCATATAATTTGTTTCCCTTTCCAGGTCAGTATTTTCAGGATACATGTCCTAATTTTATAGATATGGGAAAAAATTAAGAGTTCAATTTGCAGAAAAGCCTAAGAGGAAGATGGACAAAGGACAAGATCTGATAGCAGGACCTGAAACATGAAAACACTGTTTCTTTGAACAGCCAAGTGAAATTAATGAAGATTAGATGAGCTCCATTTGCTGTAGCCAAGAACTGATTCTTTACCTTTATTAGCTCTCAGGAAAGGCTCTACAACACACTCCTTTTTATTTTGGGCATAGAAGGAAAAATATCTTTGAGAACTCTAGCCTAATGGAAGGTGACCCTGCCCATGGCAGCGGTGGTGAGACTAGATGATTTTTAAGGTCCTTTTCAAGTCAAACCATGCTGTGATGATTCTGTGATACTGTATACATCTTTCCCTTGATGAATTGTCACAGGTTTTAATTGCAACATTTTTCAAACCAAACTTCAACCCTGGTTCTGGAGGTGCGCATGAATGTAATTGCCCACAGCTTTTATAGATGCAACCATGGAGCATAATTTTCATCTATTACAGCAAATCTTTCCACTTGTTTCACTCCTGTGACCTCAGCAATGGAGGAAATAGTTCTTTCCCAGTTTTAGCTCTGTAGTGCTCTGGGGAAGAAGTTGCTTTAAACAACTCCAGAAGTGCTTGACTAATATGCAGTTCTGTTTACACGCATATTACAAATAGACTGGTCAATGCCACAACGTAAAAGCCAGTAAAACTTGGATTTGTAATATTCCTGCAGTGCACATCTTGACTACACCAGTGAGTTCTGTAACACTACTGATCTCAACAAAAAAAGGGTCTAATTCAGCAGTAAAATGAGCACTCTATCTGATCTACCTTACTTGGTCCATAGGATAACTCATTAAAGATGCTTAAATAAAAAATAAATAAAAGGAACAAAAGGTAACATCATGTTATCTCTGGTTCACTTCCTTTTAGGAGACACAGGACAGAACTGCAGCCAGTTTATTATTTGAGTACTCTGCAGATGAAGGATCAACTAGAGATCAGTTAATTAAAAAAATGAGGATATTATTAGAACATCATCATTAAGGGGGGAAATTGTTTGAAAGCCAGGAAATTCCTTGTTTAGTGTTCACAAAGACCTGACTGCTAGAGCTTCCTCATTAGGAGAGAAAACTTACTCTACCAGAGGGCACACAGATTACAAGGTGCAGAAGAGGACAAAGGAAAAATGCTCATGCCTGCATCAGGTAAAAAAGGGCATCAGTGGAGACTAAGTCCACCCTGACAAAGCTTTCTGCAAGGGACCAGTGCAAAACCCCCAAACATGACTCTTGTATCGCATCTCTGATGAAATCCCATAAAACTCAGTCTACATCTGCTCTTACTGCTTTAATGTGACAAAAGATACCTATTTGCAAAATGGAAAACCAGGGCAAAAATCTCATGTTCTTCATGTAAATTGCAGACACCCTTCCCCCCCTCGGACTGTCCGCAGAAGGGCTGCATCCAGGGCTGGAGTGCCACAGCAGGTGGTGGTGTGCCCATGCAGGTGGGGAAGGCAGGGTGGCCACCCCGGGGTGGGCATGCCAGGGCCTGCAGGCACAGTGGTCAGCACCTCGTGGGGCCCAACAGGGCTCTGCTGTCTGGGACAGCAGCTGGAGTCACCTCCAAGGCACAGGCACAGTGCAGCCAGGCACGCTGGTGAGCCTGAGAGCCGGCTGTGGTGGGATGCATTAAAAATCCTGTGCCCAGGAGGCAAGTGTAGGACTGTAGCTGTTCCTGAAACTCGGCTTATTGGCTAACAACTTAATTCCTCACCCCCATTCCCACGACTCGGCACAGTTGGGGATCGCTTCTGCTGCCTCGGCCGGCTGTCACTCCCTGGCCATCTCTCTTTGAGCCCATGAGTCACTTCCTCTCCTCAGATCCCACCTTTCAAAACTTCCTTTTTCCTTTTTGGGGGTATATGTCTGAAAGCCTTTTCTGAAAGAGGGCATTGGGCTTACCATGGACAAAAGCACTTCTGGGAAGCAGCATGTTCTCCTGTCTGAGGACACACAGCCAAGACCTTACAGTCACATTCCTGTGGTCCCCATGGTGCTGGCATGCACAGCTCCACACTGACCGCCTCCAGTTCTCTGCCCTGATACCCTTCAGCTGTGTGGGGCTGGAAGGGAGTTTCTTGCCCCATACCCTGCCTGCAGGTGTGCATAGACAGAGGGAAGAGGAGAGAAAGGAGATCCCAGCTCACCCCAGTTTCCTTTGCTGGCACCAGCTGCTGCCTCTTGTTCACAGAGCAGCAGCCCTGGGGTTCAGTCATAGCTGGAGAGAAAGCAAGAAAGTAAAACAAAAAACCCTTTAACTTAAAAAAATGAGTTCCTTTCTTTTATCCTTCTTTTTTTTTATCTGTTGGAAATTTGGACTTAATGTTTTTCTCTACAGCTATGAAGGTTAGAGATCTGTTTCTTGGAGAGCAACAGTGAACCCTCCTAAAATCAGTGACAGTGTCAGAAGCTCCTCTAGCAAGCCAGTAGTGCCACACCCTGGGAAGCTCCCAGGTCTTCATGATACCCCTCTTGTGTGAGATGCAGAGTTTATGTGTTCCTACCCCTCATAGGCAATGGGTACCAGGAAAGTTAAAGGAGGAGGAGAGTGTGGATGTGAGTGAAGAGGGGTGTGTGGGGGAGACTTGTCAGGATTTGTGTGATGGTTCAGGCACAACTTGTTCCCTCAGAGATTTCTGTGCTATCAGCAAGGTAATATTGGCTAACAACTTAACCTGCAGGTACAGGGGCCAAATCTGCCTGCACTCAGAAATTCAGAATGAAGCTGTTAGTTTACTATCCCATTTTTCTACTGTATTTTCAGGATTATATTGTTGAATGAGGGTGCTTTGACTTCTTTAGTCTTCAAACTATTTGAAAAGGTGGTTTTTTTGCTCCAGGACCTCTGAGGCCTGATGTTTTGCCTACCTGTAAGGATGTTATTGCTTCTTTGCCATGTGGTAAAGAACCATTTACCATTAGGACAGGAAGCATAAAGTCATTTGGGTCAGATTCTCAGCTGGTGTAAAGCCACATCTGGAATAGGGGGCTATGCAGGTTCATGCTGGCTGACAATTCAAGCTAATTTGTAACAAGTATTTGCTGTGGAAGAGATCCTGTGTTTGAGTTTTGCAGTAGGGACTTGCAATTTTCATGCTGATTTCATGCCACGCTAATTAAGTCACTGGGCAGACAATTGCAGTATTTAAATTAAGCATGCAAATGGATGTGGTGTTGAAAGATACTGTTTCATTAGTATCCTCCATTCTCAAATATTATGATGCTTTTCATGGCCAAATACACCCACACAACTGAGAGGGAACGTGAAGAAAATAAACTGTGTGTATGGATTCCCATGTGTTGCCATCCTGGTGTTACAGAGCTGCATCACTTCTGGTCAGCGGGTCTTGAACCCCAGCCAGTCTGCCATGTCTGCCCCTACCTGACACTGACTGAGAACTTAATGGACCTTTCTAGGCAGGAATAAAAAAGTAGGAATAACCACTGCTTTTAACTAACATTGGGTGGGTAACACTAATATAGATAGGAGAAAAATTTTCCAGGGCAAGAAGAGCCAATTTTACATAGAAAGGTTAATAAATTACCATGAAGTCAAAATAGGAACACACTCCCTTTCAACAATACTTCTAAAATGTTTTTATATTCACAAGGTTTTTAAAAGACAAAACACACAAAACCCAGCCTAAAGCCTAAATAAAAAATTATTTTTCAGATGCAATTTTTTCCCAACACAGTGTTACTGTAAATTCCTTATCAAGAAGTAACAAAGAAACGGATTTCTCATTTCAGATCAAGAGAGATGCTTTGGTAATGGCTGTATTCCTTCATCTTTCCATTCCAAATATCATCCATCATGCCTTACATCCCTTACACGGGACTGCAGAAAACATACCACAAATTCTACTTGGAATAGCAATGCATCTCGAACAAAGCTGACTAAACTCAAAATTAAGTTTTCAACAACTGCATGTTAAAAAGAAAATCAATGAAAGAAAAACAGCGAACTCTACTGAACAAACATCCCACAGTTAAAAAAATATGCTTTGATTGATGAAGGAAAAAGCTATGACATTTTAGGTGGCTTAAAAGAAATTTCAAGGATCATATTAAAAGGAAAGTTGGCATTCTATTAAAATATAGTTATCCCAAGAGATAACTGGAATATACTGGGAAACAAGGACATAGTCTGGCTTTTCCTATTTCTCAAAGCAGTTCATTAAATTTTCTTTTCTTCATCTCATGTTCCCAGTTGAGGGAGTTTACATTCAGGATCATCAACCTTCTTGGTTGTGAAGCAGCTCTAATCCACTTACTTGATCCTCCTGCAATCAATTAATGCCATGCTAATCCTGTGCTGGCCATGCACAATGTGGAAAACAAAATGTATCACATGATCTACAAGAAAAGTATTCAGGAATCTAGGTCTGAATCCAAGACACTTTTACCTCTACAGAAAGGTCAGGATGAAACACTCTACAAGATTTATGATATCTACAAAAACAGCAAGGTAAGCTTTAAGGAGAAGCAATATCTTTTATCAGATCAACTGATCCAGCTGGAAAAAGCAGGCAACATTTCAGGCACAGAGACCCAGTGCAACGATGGGCAACATCAGAAGTTTAGTTTATATTAGCCCTGCAGTGTAAAAAAAAAGTCTTTTAGGATTGGAAATTTACACAAATAACCCTTACTAAGATAATTTTTTTATACTCTTTATGAAAAACATTTTTGTGGTGTAATTAGAAATAAATTTTCAGATTTTATTTTTATTAGAGCAACCCATAGGAATTTGTATGCTAGAACTAATAATGCAGATGCATTTATCAAAATTAGTTATATTTGTAGGATTGGAAGCCTCTGTCCAGTCTCACAGATTTTTAAACTGAGTACATTGATTCCAGAGGGTCGATGGTACTTTTCCAGTGACTTAATTTCTATTCTTACAGACAGTATGAATCATGTTCTTTCATGAGAAAGTGTAGGTCAATGGAATTACTATGGAAAATGCAACTTCCTTTTGACTGAACTTGCCAAGTGAATGTCCCCACTTATAGTACTTTGAATGCTACTCTAAGGGCATCTTTGCAAAGCAGTACCTCTTTGACAGAAGCAACCTGCTGCTATTCTTTCTTGTATGTGCCTGAGCTTGTCTATCTACTTCCAGTGCTTTATGCAGGCAACAAGATGGCACAAGTGTTCCCATGGGAGTATGATGCTTGTGTATGTCATCCTCCCTGAATTTTGTCTGAATTTCCACTAGTCCTGTGCATTATCAGAGGGATTCTCGATTATTTACGCAATCGTAGTTGCCTACAGCTGGTCAAGGCCATGACAAGTTCCTCCTCTGTGTGTATCAGCTCCCATTGCTGTACTCTATCCTATTTTATTTCTCTTTCACATATAGAAAGAGGAGTGCAGTGTAAAATCATGAGACAAAAACAATAGAAGCCATAAAAATGCTGAGCAGCTCAATGCAATGGTATTGTTTTGTTCACAGGCAGCCTCTCCAGCACAAAGGAAGTGAGGTGTGCTCACACTGAAAAGAAACAGACCCCATCTGCGTGGCCAGGGCCCCAAGGATTCTGCTTGTGAGGCTGCTGGTGCTCATGCTTTGGGCTCTGGAAGAAAATTGCTGGGACCTTCTTGTCTTACTTCCCTCCTGGGCAAGTGCAGCTTCCTCCTCTCTGGGTGGTCTTTCCAGCAATGGAGGTCTTGTCCTTCTGCTCTGGTGTGACCCACGAGTGAACTCAGCTCATTAAATGTACTTGCCTTTCCTTTGAAAAAGAAAAGGGTGGAAATAGATAGATCCAAGTTATGACGATAATGCATTTATATGAAAAAAATAAGGATGGTGCACTTGTTTGTGGAAATCAACAGCATTTCGCCTCTGTGATACTTCTTTCTTGAGAGGCTGCGACTGTCAGATCAAGCATTTCAAGACACGTCATTTCCAGAAGAGAGGAGTTAGACACACTCTTGATCGTGTGCTTCTGTTTATTCTGCGTAAGGGATCTAGGACACCTGTGTTAGTTTTAAAGCTACTACATGTACAGCACTTGACTGCTATATTTTGGCAAGTCCCAGCTGTTATTTCACATGTGTGAACTAAGAAAATACCCAAGGTAAACACAGACTTAGAAGAAGTACCAAAAACATTTACAATAAAGTGCAAGTATAGCCCAGTATGTTAACCTGCTAATATATACAGTGTGCTGGCCCTGATCTATTTCCCTTTAGAGAGGCAAAGGAAAAGAGATGTAACAAAGCCTGTATGAAGCACCACAACCGGTTACCAGTTTTTTCTCCTAAAGCAGCAGCACCACTATGAATTGCTTTTCTCTTACTTCTCTTTACTCACAGTTATTACCAGTTGAGCTTACCCAAATGCAGGCAATGCAGAATAGAAACATTTTTTTTCTGTTCATTTTGTACATCTGACAGAATTTGATTTAAAAATCAGTTTAAATCCAGATTACTTACATGTGTGCACATACACTCCCCCTCTACATACACAATCTTAAAAGGACATTACAGATGATAATTTATTTTTCTCTGCTCTTGCTGCATTTCATAATATCCCTTCTCTCTTGAAATATTGCCAGAGAAGATTGTCTTTAATAGACTTCAATGGTGTCAAAAGAACCTCAGGAAATGAGGACTGAGGTGAACCTAAGGTCCACTGTGTGCCACCAGGAGTCTGATTATACACACTGCTTTGTACAGGAGGCAAAGATCTGCACCCCTGATGTCTTGCCTCCAAAACCCAGTATTCTGTCCACTTTCTGTCTCCTCTAATTAAAGCCCATTATTTTGACCTGCTTGGTTTCTTGTCCAGAAGTGATGTTCTTTTACAGCCTCCTGTTGCTCACACTCAGTTTTGAGGTACACCTCAGAAACTCTTAGATTTCATTAGCAATGAGTTTTACTAGAAAAAGAGGGCTACTTTATCTCCGTAATTTCCTGTATATGGGTCACATCCTTGTAAGTACAGTCATCATCTCTGTAAATACTATCCTTAGAGGTAAGCTTTCCAGCTGCCTCCTGACATGTCCTGACGTAACCACCCTGTAGTCTGTGAGCCAAATCTTCTATGGGGCAAACAAATAAAAAAATGAGCTATTGATTCAAATTAAATGAGTCAAACAAGGAATTTACAGGCAGCAACCTGAACACAGATTAATGTTTCCTGATTTATTTAAGCCAGGAGCCTAGCAGGTATGAGAAGCTGTAGTAAAAAAGCTTAGCTCTTCGTTAGTTACAAGACTAAATTTTTTTTAATGTGATTTCAGCACTTTGTGTATCCAGGATCAGCTCAAGATCCAGAGGAACATTTCCCAGTGTTTTAGCTCTCACTTGTTTAATTAGTTCCTGATGCAAATGAGACCTGTTCTGATGAAGTTATGCAAGCTTGCTGTGTAATAACCACATGCCATTTTGTGATTAACTAATTTCTTGCTCAAAAGCTTTCATGAGTAAAAGACAAGTATTGTATTTGTCCCATGTTTGACATGGCAACTTTCAATTGAAATATCATGACCCTCTAATTATAGGTGCTTCAAACTCAGTAATGTTTTGCTTACATCACTCACTACTTCCATTCATCATAATCCAGGATTGCTCTAGTTCACTCAGCAGTAATTCTAGCTGGCTTTCATCCTTCCCATGGAAAACATATACGAACAATTAAATCTCTCAGCAGAAGGAATCAAACTCATCTGGAGATTTATGAAAGCATTGCAAAAAAAAAAAAAACATGTATATATTTATGTGAACAATAGCAATGAATAATTATGTAAATATCTGATAACAATACAGCTCATTTTATCAATGGCGAAACACTGATTTGGTTTGATTCTTGAGAACTTCCTGCATAACCTGAAAAGGAGAGGAGGGGAAACGACAAAGACAAGGAAAAGGCATATGTGCTTATCTGTAGAAGTTCATAGAAAGACCCCCTATGCAGTGCAATCTAGAAAACATTAATTTACTACAGTTATATAACCATGAAATGTTAAAGTATATATTTAGAAACAACAAAGTACATCTCATTACTTTAAGGCAAGGAGAGCAGGTGCCCAAGGCAGAGAAAATTTTTCCTTACTCATTTCTTAGCCTTACAGATTTGTGCATGCTGACCTCTGATCAACAATCTGCACTGTCCACTCTGTTTCACCTGCTCTGATGACTTGTTGAAGCCCTGCAGAAAATTTGTGTGAGAGCAGGCAATGAAGAATGGTCTGCCTGCCCCATGCTGTAACCATGAGATCACCCTTCTATGTAAGAGCCTGAAGACATCACAATATCAGGTGAGAGGCACTTTTATAGCTTTCCATGTATTTTAGTCAACATAGCTTTGCAATACTAGAGAACAAGCAGTAAGCATAATGGTTTGAGAGCTGATAGCTCTTCATTAAATATTCACATCAGGTTGATACTGACTTAAAAGTTGTCTTTACAAGCTCCCAATGCATCCTTCCAAGCCTTGAAAGAAAGAAATGAGGTTTAGCATTACCTTCCTAAAGACTACAGTTGTGTTTTTATGAAGAAGGAACATAACTGATGGATAGCTCTCTACATGTAGATAATGTTAGTAATTGTTAGTGGTGCTCATTCTGTGTATGCATATGCAACATGAAGTAAAAGGAACAAGAGAAAAGAGGTGATGCAAAGCTACAGAAAGAAATTGGCAAGGTTGCAAGGTGTAAAAAAACCACTCTACAATACAGAGCATACACAATAAAATAGCAGAACAAGATTCGATCAAGCTAGTGCACAGGTCTCCATCCTATAGACTTCTGTACAAAACTAATCCTTGCAATGTAGATTTCCCTCGTGGTAGAAATTTTTATAACTCACCAGCAAAAGACATTTTGGTGTAAAAACGTGATACTTAGAGTGACAGAATGATTTAAACCTTTAGAGGCAGGGCTAAAGTTAGGTCAGATTTAGTGTTCATGTCTGAAGTTCCTAAACCAGGGAACACAGGTCTATTTTAATTCTATCCTTAGATAATCTCTCAGTACTTCAACTACAGCATATACAAAACAACGGAAAATGGATAAACAGCTTAGCCCTCTTTGGGCTCCCAGTGGTCCTTCCATTGACTTCCAGGGCTGTGAGTTGTTTGCCCTTTCTAACACTACAACGTTCACACAGTTAATGATATATCGTCCATGCCTTGATCCTTCTAGCTCACAGACATAATGGCTGAGAAAGAGGAATTGACTTTAATTTTCTGCTTTGCATGACATGACAAAAAGATTCATCCAAGGACAAATAGGCACTAAGATAAAGCTGTTTTGGAGATACAAAGCCTTATAAGGACCTTTTCAAGGAGTGAGATCCATGCGGAACTACCAGTGAGAGAGATTAGCACTGAGTAGAGCAGAACAGGAAAAGAGTTAGGAAAAGAAAGTGCAGAGTCTTAAAAGAAACAATCTATCTTTATTGCCTTTTAAATCAATTAGGGAGCAGACCACCAGCATTTCTACATCCTGCTTTTGCTCATGGTAATCATAGATTATGAAAATGTTGACATTTCACTTATACTTGATAAGACTATTTTTTTTTTAAAGGACATTATTTTTAGATGCATTGCTTTTTATAAGTAGTGTGGTAGCAATGATGGTCTAAGGGTAAAACCAAGGCCAGATGTGTAAAGAGAGGTATTGTCTTTTATTATACTAAAATAGTTGAAAAAATAAAGATTTAGAACATGCAATCACTCTTCTGGTAAAAGGAATAAAACATCCTCAATTGCATCAAGCTAAACTGTGGAAAGAGAAGAACTACAAGGTGACAGTCAGTGGCCTTGTTCAGGCTTACTGGGAGAAAGAGGCATGCAACCTGTCTATCATCTGCACTGTTCAAGCGGAGCACCCTTTATGATTCCTGATTGTGACGAGTTTGGGGATTGCTGTCCCCAGAGACTGTGAGGGACAGGACTGTTTTTCCTCTTTTCTGAGTCTCATGTGTGACAGGCTGCTTTTGACAGTACTTTTATACCTGCAGTGGGAAGTTAGGAGGCAGACAGACATCTTGTTGGTTGATGCACACATTCAGGATGGATTT
>VXBC01002771.1:300349-364082 GCA_013399945.1 Ploceus nigricollis
CAGCAGCCAGGATTGGGTCCTAGCTACATGCAAGAAAACTTTTGTTTTTGAAGATGTTCCCAGCCAGCAACACCTTTATGAATCGCAATTTATAAAAATACGTGAGTTGTGTCTCACATCTGTTTGGGTCCAGCACACTGCAATTGGTTCTCTTGATTAAATCTACTGCATGACAGGGAAACCCTATGAAAGAAGGTCTGTCTCTAGCATTCCAGTTAGATGGTAGATTTTTGTACATATTCCTTACTCTTAGCTTCCAGTAGAAATCACATTCTTTGAGTTATGGATAGGTCCCAAGGCCTAAGGGAGCCAAATTTCTGTCCTCCATACCCAATAGGAAATGGGAAAAATTAAATGTACACAGAGTGGTGCAGTTAGTCAACATCACATCTGAACCCCCCCCAGTAATTCAACAGAAAGAGTTAGAGGAGGGAATGAATAGGGAAATTACTGTGCTACAAAGCATTTTGCAAGAGTTTTACAAGAGCATAGTCCATTAAATGATGATAGGAAACTTGATTGGCAGCTGGCAGGAATATTAAGTGCATCTATTTTAATACCTGTGTACTTCTAAAATATTCCAAACTGCACTCTCCATTTTCTTTTTCCTTTACACTTGCTATAGTGACAAAGCCACGTTTTTTATTAAGGAAAAAAAAGGCATTTAAAATGTCTGTTTCATGCCTTCCAGAGTCAGGGCATTTTTTTTCTACTTTTTAATATGATTAATAACTCTAACAGGTATTTTCAAAGCCAAACAGCTGGGTTATTGCTCAAGAAACAGCTGTTTCATTGCTAAATATATCCTTATTCCACCAGCCATCAGCTTGCTGAAGCTTTGCTGGTTACTTGCCTTTAAACATTTGCTGATAGTGAGAAAGTCCTGGTACTTAATCATAGCTGGTGCTACAAAAGCTGGAGCTACTTTGAAAGAATAATACACAGAGAAAAACATTGGCAGAAGGCTTTTTTCTTTGAGGGTGGGGAGGGTTTTTTTAGTTTCAATGCCACACATTAGGTTGCAACCAGATGTTCATGTTATAGATCCTGCTTGGATTAAAAAAAAAAAACCACACACACAAAAAAAACCCCTTTTCATTCAAAAATGTCAATATCGTTTAACAGCAAATGTAATATAATTACAGTATTCAATAAACATTTAACAAGACACAGACATTTTCTGCAAGAAAATATTACTAGAGTGAGCCTTTTAGCAGTTTAGCAGTTAAATTAGTAATTTCTTTTATAACATCTGGTGAGCAGTCTCTAATTTCTAAAGTTTTGGAACAAAGAGACATTGGGCAGATTTTGAGTTATGAATAATTTGCCAGTTGTTTACCTTTATGCCAATCTAATTCTCCACTGCATAGATGCAATTGAATACATTACAAATGTGTTTTCCATAAAAATCCCTAAAATGCAGGAGGGGGAAGGTAGAGAACAAGTTCAAGCCACTCTGGCCCTTCACAGGCATTGCCACGCCTGTCGCCATCCTCCTCGTCTCTCTCAGTATGTGATGGAGCCTCAGTGAACCACTCTGAACTCCCAAAATTCAAAAGAGTGCCTCTGTGCACTGACTCAAACCAAAGCAGTTGACCTTAGTAGAAACCTTTCCATAAACTGTGTGGATTTGGGATCAAGTCCAATGAGAAGCCTTCATGGCAAGAGGAGTCTCTCAGGAAGTGGGAGAGAGGCAAGGGACCATCTGCGTGGAGGAGGATGGCCCCTGCCACCTGCTAATGTGCTTCTGGGCAGCCTGGGGACATGACCTATGGAGTAGGAAGGCTTCTTCCACATGGAGATGTTGCCAAACCAATAAACACTTTGCTGTGCTGAGAGCTTTCCCTGGGTACTGTTACTCCCTAATATCCCAATGCTTCTTACTCCATGTTTTTCCTCCCTTGGCTGAAGACCTCGGATGAGTTTGTGGCGATTACCCTCCCCGTTGCAGCTCAGTGCTTGCCTGCACCACAACTGCAGGGGCTGCAGTGACACCTCCTCTGCAGGACCTAGGTCAGCCCACCACATCTGCTATGCCCACCTCTGTCTACCATGGGGTTTGGATCCATCCTGCATTACAGCCTCTGTGCTGCATTACACAACCCCGTGTGCTGGGAGAAGAGTGCCAGCAAGTAACGAACCTGCATCCAGTGCTCCACAAACCACATGCTGGAAACTGTGATAAGCCTTTCTCTAAGCTGTGGATTTCCAGAACACAGCTAATTTATCTTGAATGCATGATAATACAGAAATTAGTAAAAATTACTCTTTGTCATTGTGTCATCCATCAAAGATACAAGATTTTTGTATGTTTTAGACGAAAGGTTTAATTATTAACCTATTTCTAAGTGCCATAATTTTTATTCTTTAATCCCAAAAATTAAACCTGCAAGATTTTTCAATGTATATGTTCCATACATGCTCATAAAACTCCTGGAAAAGTTTTGTCCATAAAAATGGTCTTTTAAAATATGCCTCCTGTTTTTTAAAGCATCAAAGTTGAAAGCCCAGAAGAAAATCTCTTCTTGTGGGCGCTTTTGTTGTGTGCTGTGGCAAAGCATGGCTGGATCTCATTTGCCTTGTGTTGTCCATTCAATGACATCAGCTGAGACTGGTGCAAATATAGGCCAGAATGTTATCTGATGTAAAGCACAATAGTGAATTTTTAACCCATCAGATCCTTTCCTTTTTCTGCCTGCTTATTTTTTTTCCCCAAAAAAAAGTTCAGAGAAGGCAAAAATAAATCACACATACTTGTGGAGGTTTTGTGTTTTGCTAGATCATCATCTAGTGCACTTCCAGTTCCCCTGCAGGTCGTGCAAACATAAACAGTCCTTAAAGAGGAAAGAGAGAGAAAAGATGAAACAGAAGCTTAAGCTAGGCTTTGTTTTGCTCTCAGTAACTCACTTCCACATGTGAGAAGTGAACAATATTTTCTTCTATAGCCTTAAACCCCAAAGCAAAGCCACATAGCAGAAAGAAATAACATATTTGCAAACACCAAGCAGCATCAGAAATTAGAGGCAGTACAAATCATTTTCTCTTTGGAGAACAAAACCACTTTGGATCAGTAGGGAAGGGCACCCTGAATTCAAAATCTGTTAAGGCACAGAGGGAGTGAAGAGCATTTTGTGCCTTTCATGGTAGAGGATCAGCTGTTTGCAATGGTAAAAATGCACAGTTTGTCCAAATTCTGCCTTCACTGCAGATAGCTCTTGCTCTAATGATTTTATACAGCCTTTGTGACCACTGCAGGTAATAGGACTCAGTCTTCTCATGCCTTTAGGAGTGCACCTCATTGCTACCTGCTAAGCTGAGAAACAGGAATGCAAATAGAAATAGGCAGAGTTTAGGATAATCAGTTCAGTGAGATGAGAGACATTTTAATGGAGAAGGTGATTTTTTTGGGGTGGTGATAGTTGTGCGAGATCCTTTTTCCTTTCCTTCATGATTTGGCATTTCTCTGCTGCAGAGCAGCAGAGCATATCTGGGATGTGACGCTCTGTGGTAAGTGCTCCATCCAGCTGCAATATAAACAGAGCTTTTCACGGCACATTCTAAAGCTGTAACATTAAGGAGAATAATGGACGATGCCTTTTGATATCTTTGTGTAAACGAAGAATTTTATTACAGTGAATTACCATGTTAATTTATGAAAAGTAAACAAAACCAAGTGCAAAACTGATTCAATGTATAACCTAACTTTCCTGGTGCCTAATGAGGTGACAGTGATGGAATCAAAACAAATATCTTTATGTTTCATAAATGTAGGGAAAAATACTTCTGTGTTCAATCACTGCCTGGAGTCACTGACAATGCTGGCACACCAACAGCACAGGTTTTAAAGTAACTAAAAGTCACTTTGTCTACCGGCTGAGGATACAGGCGAGCTCACTGTGGACCACCATGGGTAGTAAGATAACCAGGATGCAGGGAAATGGCAGATAAGGCTGAGAAGCAGTTGGACTATACTACACATAATATATTTGGCCCCTGTCGTTCCCCTGTTCATCTATAAACTATTGCAGAAGTAAAACTGTGCAAAACACTTCTTACAGAGAACCTCCCTTGGGCCAGAGCTTTCCTTTGACTTCCAAGGTTTTTTGGCTTTTTTTTTTTGGAAGAAGACATTGAAATCTGGACCCATGGAAGACAAAGGGTTACCACTATCCCTAACACATTATCCATCTCCAGCTGGCAAGTTTCTTCCTGTGATGGTATTAACTAGGTGCAGGTGCCCTGATAGGCCATTTCTCCAGAAAACTGTGATCATGGGAAAAGCTGCAATCCAGGGTAAGCCTTCAGCAGGAACATTGTCCAGACCTCTCTGGGACAACTTGGATGGATCTTTAGCTCTTTACATGTACCCTTTCAGATGCTTAAGGGGTGTATGGTGTGCTGATGTACTCCCTGCTAGGAGAGCCTGAGGAGGAGACTCCACCAGAGCTGCACTGAAGAGTATTTCTGTGCACAGACAGGAACTGGCAAACTTGGTTCTTCACAGCCATTTCCAGACCAGTTCCATAAACAACCATGCAATGCAATAGAAAAACCAATACCCTACCAATTAGTAAACAACATCTGGATACATTTATTAAGGGTCCAAGAGATGTGACATGAAATTAGCAGAATTCTCATGTCTGTGGATTGAACCTTTATGTTCTTAAAAGCCGTCTGGAGATGCCATTTGTGTCTTCTACACCTTATGAACTTTTCCTGGGAAAAAAGACAGAAGGCACAGCCTCCCTAGAAAGGCTATTTTTTCCTCTCTTGTTTTACAATAGAAATATTTGCAGTGAAAGTAACTTTTTTAATGGGGAAACTTAACAGAGAAACTTGGGAATCCCCGGCAGAGTTCGACATGGCAATTCTGATTGCCCTCTACACAGCCAAAGATTAATATCATACCAAAAGCTGTCAGTTGGCAGCAATGACAAAAATAGAGCTGGGAAAGAGTCCACTTGTCACTGTCCATACATTTCTTAGTCTGATCAAGGGAATCCATGGTGTTGGCAAGACTCTAGCAAACAGTCAGGGCCTTGGACTCAGCCTCTTCTTGAGCTGCCAAGACATAATCACTCTAACATCCTGGACAGCCTAACCCTGCCTCCTTTTTAATAAGCTTCTATATAAGAAACCATTTATAGATAAAATAAAGGAAAATTATTGTGCTCACTTCATATTCCTGAAGAAGGAAATAGAAGCAAAGTAAATTAAGTCCAATTTGCATGGACTTTTGAACACTTTCAGTTTTGGATATAAGCTGTGGAGCAGACATAGAATGTTGTAGCCTTTATAGTCAATATTTTATTAAATTTTTCCTTGTAAATTTTTCTGTGTCTTTATTGCATTCATTCAATAATGAGAGAACTTTCCTGTAGCTAATTCTTTGCCTTGAAATTTCCCTTCTTGTTAACCTGTGACTGCAGTTGAATGCAAAGAGTGTCGGCCATGCAATACAATAAGGGTAGATTCAGGTACCAAGGTGACTGTATTTTTTATTAAAATACCATTTTATATGCTCAGTTTCAAACTGATGGCTACATTTGCAACACCTAATTGCCACCAGTATCTACAAATACTTTGCTTTTAATGAAAATATCAAACTATGCTCCTTATTTTGGTTGAAGCAGTAGGTTGTATTATGCAGCGTAAAATCCCATTTTATGAAATTTCATAGAAATACAGATATAACTTTGCACTTTCCATTCTTGTTTGAACTTTATACTCTCTATATTGCAGGGCTTTAATAATTTTTTCATGGTAAGTCTCAAAATATTTCTGTTGCATGGGGGAACTAGGCAGTTCCATTGTGGCTAATTTAACACCTGTAAATTGCCATGGCTACCAACGAAAAGCTTTCTAGCTTTATGAGGTAAGTACCTATTTAATATTTAAAAGCAGTGGTAGATTTGAATCCACTGGTTGCATCTTATATTAAAAATTCTATTAACTTTGTTCATCAACACACCATTAAAGAGCACACAAATTCTCATACTTTTTAAGGCCAGAAGGTAAACACTTTGGTCAGCCAAAGCTGAACTTCCTCATACTCTTCTACATAGATCCTCACCTAATAATGGCTGAATTGGAATTGTTTTAAAGATCCAAGACACTTTGCTGCTTACAAGAGCAATCAAGAAAATAATTGAGCTATTTGAAGATTTCATTTGAACACTTGGTTAGAACAAAAATCTGTGTCATCTTTGCTTCTGTCCATCACTCCACAGCTGCATCAGACTTCGGGTAAAACCCAGCAAGGATCTGTAGGCCATCTTATGTGCAGCCAAATCATCCACTCCTCAGCTATCCTGTTAATGCAGCTTTGGACTTGCTTGAGGCAAAGAGCCTTGTCTACATCAGGTATGAAATGGCCCGGTGTTCACAGCCGTGTCACCCAGGCTACAGCCTGATGGAAGGCATGACTCATGGAATTCAGCTTGCCTTATAAAGCAAAATCAATTCACAGCAATGCAAACCAAAGATCATAATTCTTCAAAACTAATAGGATAGGCAGATGTCATAAAACTGGGATTTTTAGTGCCCAAAGATATCCTTCACATATCTGCAATGTGAGTATGAAATTCCATAAGTGATGCCTGACATAACAGCCTATCCACTTTACAGGGACAAAGCTGGAACACCTGCAGAGGTGAACCCAAAGGGTCTCAGTTTCTTCCTTTTTCTGTAAGAATTATTCCTCAAGAAGGCACTGAAACTCTGTAATTTGCAGAAACAGAGAGCCTTCCTCCATCTCTTACGCAAAAAATTAAAAAAACCAATAAGGGTAACAGTGCCAGTAAAAAAGCTTTCTAATTCAGTAATTTAGTTTTGGGCCAAATTCTGGGTTACATTTAGGTGACATGACTGGTCGAGTTTGTTACTGCAGAGGCACTTGTTATAAAGAGAAGTGTTAAGAGGGCATGAAGAATGACTGAAAAGGCAAAACAAACTGTATCAAACCCTCCAACCTCTGCTTTGTGCTTTGGCTGCTTCTCCTGAACAGTTTTACACCTCCGTGGGTACAAGTACAGAGTCCTCCTTTCAAAGGCTGCAAACATTTTGCAAAGGGCCCACTAGGAGAAGGTTGTAACATAGCCAGATATATTCACTTCACCCTTCTGATTTAGTGGGAATTGGTCAGAAAAGTCTCATGAAAAATATACAACACTTTCAGATGGAAAAAAAAGGAAAAGAGCTTGGAATACATTGAAAGAAGAAATGAGAATGTGGGAATACAACTGCACTGATCTCTTTGATAACAAATCCAGTAGGAATGTTACTTATCTTTATACATGTGACAAGATTGTGGGATTTCCTTTTTAGCAAGTTCCTTCAAAAATAGGAAACTGCGACATAAAAAATTGGTGCTGCTAATTCAGATGAGGAAGGTTTCCTTACATGTACTGTATGTATCTTGGCAACCCTGAATGGAAATTAAAAAAAAAAAAGAATGGGGAGATGCTTTTTGCAGGACACATAAATGCAAGTCTGCCATTCCACTGGGTTTAGTTTAGTTCTACAGATTTTCTCTATTAAAATCAAACCCAAACAAAAGACCTAATTCTTCTTTCATTTATACACACATCATGGAAGTCATAAGGCAAATCCACTGAAGCTAGTGTTTGTGAGACTGAAACCAAGTGTTATACGCACAAAAGATGTGCTCAGGTCCTGTGTACCAAGTCAGGACTGGGTCTGGAAGTATTTGTATAATATCAACTCTATATATAAACACCTATTCATTCCTGACTTACTCAGAAGAAAACCCCAGCCCCTCCAAAAAACAGAATAAGTTCCTTTCTTTAGGATTGCACAGAATAAATCCATAGAACAAATATTGGTATTAAGGTGCATTACTAATCTTACTTTGTTCTACATTTCCTCTCTTCTGTTTTCATTTGTTCTTCATTGCTTTAACTGTTGCTCTGCCTTCTCCTTTTCCAGGCACAAGTATCTGTCTGATTCAATGAACTTGCATTGATTTTGACTTCTCAAAAATCAGTTTCTTTTGAAGAATTTACACTGACAGAGTTTCTTTTGTGTTCTTATAAAAAACCAAACCCAATACTTGTTGAAAATCTGAAAAGCTTTGGGTATGAAAAGCCAAAAAGGTTAGGTGTAGTGAAAGGCAATAAATATGCATTTCTGCTCTATTTTTTCCAAGAAAAGCTGAAAGAAGGTGCAGATATACTTTATGCAATAGGGATTCTTAAGAGCGGACATGTAGTTGCATTGCTACCTTTTCTGTAACAGTTTGGAGACACGAGTTTCTTTTCAATATTAAATATTTCTTCTTTATGTATATAGAAACCTTTTTTTTTAAAGTACTAAAAAAATAACAAAACTAAACGAGCAAAGATTCTATCAGGAAAAGAAAAAGCTGCACAAGGATTTTAAGTCGCCTTTCATGCAGGGGGAGCCTGAGATCTAAACCTGCTGAAGATGATGGAGCGGGGAAGGGGAAGCGGATTCCCAGAGCAGCCGCAGGGATGCACGGCAGGGCAGGAGGGGCGGGAGCGGCTCGGCAGCCACCAGGGGTCAGCCGAGACCTCCCCAAATCGCGCTCGGTGCCCCAGGGGGAGCGGCCGTGACAAACCATGCCCAGACCCGGGGATTTGGTACCCTGTTCTGCAGGCATTTCGCAGGCTGCTGCCTGCACGGAGCACTGACCATATCCTTTTTATTCCCTCTGCATTTATGAAGCGATTCCACTCACAATTGTTACTCTCGCAGTATCCACTCGCAAGCGTTTCAGTTTGTGCTGATACAGCATGGCAAGGTTTGTTTTTTAATTTTTCTCTTTTTTTCATACCCCCATGAGGACGTAAATCAGGCTGCTGCTTCGGGAGCAATCCCACCAGCCAGCAAATTGATTGTGTAGGGAATGTGTCTCTATTATCCAGAAACTTATTCAGAACTTACGGCTATAGCAAGACAAAAAAGTATTCCAGAAATTATGGATATAGTCATACCAGGTGCCAAATTTGTGCTTTTTTAAAAATTCAGTTCACATGTAGCTCACTTTGTTCCAGATCAAATGCTTCACTGAACTAAAACTAAAAAAGAAACACAGCTAGCCAAACAGCCCGAGATCACAACCCTACAATAACAACCCGGGACACACACACAATAGAAAAGCAAAGCTTCTGCAGCAGCAAGGAAACAGACTCCAGTCTCAAGCTTCCAGGGGGGTTAAAACAACAGCGAGTTAAACGTGCAACTTTGCATAATAGGAAAATATCTCAGTCTTATATTCCATGAGTCAGGAGCTGCAGAATCAGAGCATGAGAATTGTGTGCTGTAACTGAACCTGCATTACAAATCCTGGGTTTGTCTGCACGTGGAGGGAGACGAGGGCTTGGCAACCCCAATTCAAGGAGAGGACCTGAAATTGGGAAGAATGCTTGTGCACACATACTAGAACCTAGGAAAGCCCCTGAGACAGAAAAATATAAACCAGCATGTATTTAAACACTTTCCTGAACCACGGCCAGTGTCTGTGGTAATGATTAGAGGACCTTAATGATCAAGCTATTTTAATTAATATTCAGATGGTTTTATTTTTCATGGAAAGAAAATATAAGCTTATAAACATACCCCGACATAAACATTTTTTGCCTTACATAAATAATTGGGTTTTTGAAGAAGGATTTCTTTCCTAAAATTTTTTTATCAGAACAAATAATAAAATAATACAAACAATGCCTCTGATAATCAAGCAAATTGAAAAAATAAATTAAATGCAAAAAACTTAATATTTTTTGCTAATTTTCTGACTGACTGTAGAATGGCTTGTACTTGGAAAAAACAATTCACTTGCACATTTTGACCACAATTTAGAACACTTACATATTCCCTCCTGCTGGGATACAAACTGTTCTTATTATTAAATGCAATAGCTCTGTAAATATAATAACACACTTGTAGTATAATGAAATTTTCCACATTCAACCTTTTTTCCTGCTCTGAGTTATAATGACTACTTACTCTGAATAAAACACTACTTGCTATACAGCTTCTTTGTACAGGATAAAACAATATCATATTTATCTAAAACACAGTTATAGCTTTATTCTGTCTTAACTAGAAAACCAGTCATATAATTATTTTAGAACTGTTTATGTCAGCGTTGGAGACAACAAAAGATGACCTCCAGATTATGAAGATCTGTCTCTGCAAGTGCTCATAAAATGATGTAATTCAGAAATATTTCTGCCTGTTCCTCAGAAGCAACCGTTGTGATCTAAATTTGAGTCACACCATGCTATATCCAGAATTTGTCAACAGAAGACTGGAAAAAATCACAGCCGTAATTCTTTCAATGCAGCAATGGCCAGCCTAAAGGTAGGATTAGAGGGACCAGGCATTGACCTGCCAAGACTGGATATAAATTCAAAGCTAATCACACTCAGTAGATTAAAGAGTGGGGTGACACTATGTGTTAAAGTTACAGTGAACTGAATGTAGTATTTGCAAATTCAGATTTCTTCCATATCCATTCCCCATTTGACACATAAGTATGTGTGGAGATTTTTTTGTACTACACAGCTGTAGAAATAAAGGCAGTGAATTTCCAGGAGGAGAATATAACCTTCAGGTTTCTTGATCCCTGCAGAAAATGTGGGCATCTCATGTTCTAGCAGACAAGACAATCTCTCTAACATCCTTGGAGCACTGCCATAAATCTTTGATTCTAGTAACAAAGTTGAGAAACCAAGGTCTAGATGGTATTTTCCTGTAAGTGACAGAACCAGTTCAATGGGGTTGTGCCAATTAATACCAGCATGTGGGTTCACTCAAGTATGTTCCAAATCAGAGTGCTATTTTTCATACAGACACTGACTTTTTCCATCAAAGGCAAGGGACCATGACCAGAATACTTTTAGAAGGATGTGTTTCATGGGAAGTTTCAAATGTTTTTTTGGGAGGCATTGTTTGCATAAGAAGTGGCTCAAAATTGAGGAACTTTTCAAATAAAATTAAGCAGACTTAAGGAGTTTTGGAGGACTTAAGGCAGAGTAGAAACTTGTGTCAGAGCAAGATTTCAACAAGACTGCTGTGCACAGGGTTTGTAACAGGGTTCAGAGGCAGCTGAACGGTTGAAGAAGGAAGTTTGTTTTTTTTTATTTTAACTGCTTGGTCACAGCAGCACTGCTGGGGAGGAGCGCGTCCTATCGCTGCCTGCGATGTGCCTCTCTTCCCAAACACGGCACAAAACACGTCAGTCGCTACTGGCAAAAATTATGAGTTTTTTCTTCTACTGGAGAATTCTGTTGGCTCTTCTCCACACTGCTCTGCTTCCAACTCCCTTACACCTTCCCTCTCAGACCCCAGCTCTCTTAACCCTTCCTTCAACACCCAGAAGCGCTTCTGTTCCTTGTAGTAATACCTTCCCGTTATAGCTCATTGCAAAAAAGAGGTGGTGAGGGAAGAGGAATGGCAAACACACCTCTGAAGCTTTCAAAGATAAAAAATCTGGAAAATTTCAGTCAATTCTACTTTCCTTTTTGCTCAAGGCAACAGCTCAGCTGACCCAAAGCTTTTATGAAGCAGAAGAAGTGCACAGTTCAAAAACAGCAATGCCTGCACACACAAATACAAACATATATACACGCTTGTGTGTGTGGATATTTTTTAAAAAAGCTGCTGCCTTACTCTCCTCCCTTCCTTTTCTGCTGTCAGTGCTCCTAGCTGTGTTCCTAGAAAAGCCCTGTTTCAGACTGACCTCTGCTTCCCAGCACCCTGACAAAGAAACCCTGTCTGGTGGCCACCCAGAGCTGAGGTAAGGAGTTGTGCTTCTCTCCAGACGATCCAGATGTTTGGAAAGCAAGCTGGCACTAGTGTTTAGAGATGCTATTCATAGGGCTGAAACAAAGGTCCCTAACAAAGAGGATACTCCAGCATGGTGACTGCTGGAATGTTTCCTGCTAAAAACTGCTGCCCAAGAATCCCAGCAAGACATCTATCTACAGCCAATGAGAAAACAATCAAGAGCTAAACGGTGAGGGTCAAAAGCATGCAGCATCCATGTGAGCGTGGTTATTGAGAGAGACAGCAAAGCCACGCTGCTACTGGAGCATGAAGCAACTCCAAGGGACTTAACAGCTGTCAGTGCAACAAGTTGGGAGGTTCTGCCAGGCAGCCAGATGCTGTTAGGGAAATGTATCCAGTACAGCTCAACATCTGGGACCCTTGGTTGCCACTGAAATGTAGGAAAGCACTGTACTGTTATGGACAAAAGGCTTTTGGGGCTGTATGCACCCCACCCTTCTTTTCAAATAATGGGGAAAAATTCTTGGAAAGGTGGGGTGCTAGAAAGGACAAGCCATGTAATACAACTCAAGAGTAACTTCAGCAATTTATTTATATATTTACAAAAAACATATGTCTCTTATTAGGGCTTTTTATTATAAGAGCATTGTTTGAGACCTGGGAAATATATACTGAAATTAAACCACTGGATATTATATTTATACTATGATATATATGTGGGAGGGGGGGAGTTTTCCTATAGGTGATAACTCTGAACCTGCTCCCAGTTACATCCAGGCAAAACTGCCATTAGCATTAATAGGAGGAGAATCTGACTTGGTGAGAGTCAGTTAAACTTCCTCTGAATTCAGCAGGGCCCGAGTGAAGTCCAAAGGATGACTTGGCTCATGGAAGCTCATTCAAACCCACTTTTCCTGAATATGATCATAAATCACTTGCTCTCCTAGGTCAGCTTCAAGGAAATTTGTATCCTCTTATGCTTATTTGTGTCTGGCTGAAACCAGAGATACCCAGTTGGTACATTAGGACTAGAGTTTGCTACATTTCTTTTTTCCAGTTTCTGTTTTATTCATTAAGGACACAAGCATCTATAAATGCCAGTTCTTTTTTTCTGTTTTCTGGGAAAGGTCTGATTTTTGAAAGCATCCTGCATTTGCTGCTCCTATTCAATTTTCCTGCAGTGAGTGCTCAGCACCTCTAAAAATCTCTCAGGCTTAAGCTGAACAAAGCATGCAGAAAACAACCACCTGATTCAAAAAAACCCCACAATGCCATCTGAAATCTTAATATTCTTCTCCTGTTCACCCAATGCTTCAGCACATGGTGAAGTGCTTTGCTGGGAGTTGGATGCGTCTAGTGCCAAGTACACCTCACAGTGCTTTGGTGGTGGATGCTGAAGCTGAGCTCCCAGGAGGCAGAGCCCACATCTCCAAGGGGGGCATGGCACCATACCTCGTGTCCCAGCCTCAGTCCCTGAATGATCTTGCAATGACCACTGCAACCATATGAACCCAGAAGAACTAAAACAATACCCAAATGCCATCTGCTCCTCTGATTTGCACTTTGAATAGCTCTCTGCAGCACTGCTGACCAGATGAGCAGCATTATTAAAAGCAACAGGAGAGAACTACTCTGGCATTTCCGATGCTTTCTTACATGAGGGGCACTGTGGCATGCCTGCAACACTTTATATCAACAACTGACAGGCACAGATTTACCGTGGAGAGGGGAACGGGCAGAAGGAAAGAGCCTCTGCACTCTTCAGGTGGAGTCAACCAGAGCAAAGTTCAGACTGTACAACGCAATTGCCTGCCCCGCTCCTGTTAACACGGGAAACCTGAGTTTGCACGTGTCACTGTGGGGAGTTCTGCAGCACAAGAGCTGGGCAGCAAGTTGTCTGCCCTGCAACAATTTGATTTTGTATCAACTTACACAAACTAGGGGCCTATGGATAAGTAAATAGAGAAACAGAGACAGAAAAAAAAGAGAGAGTTTGTATTAATTCAAATTGCCTAGATCTTAATTATTTGAGAACTGACACTAAAACAAGCATAAGCCTAAGAATAATTTCAGAGGGTTAGACCTTAAATGGAAACAGGTAAGTAGCACTGAATAAGTTATTTTCCATAACTATTTATACAGTCAGCAGCTCACAAACCATTGGTAGGTAGAAATTTTTGTTGGCAGAAACAGAGCCCTGAGACCTGTCAAGCTCAGAATTTTGTGTTATAGCTCCTGAACAACAGTTAGGTTTTTATGAAGCTCCATGAGTTTTACAAGGTATTCTAGGATAACATGAAGAGATGTCTTAAATCACATGATTAGGCTAGAGACTACCATGTAGGATGCATATTTCACCTGCACAGCTCTGGACACAGTAGACACCTTCAATGGATCCTCCTTAGTGACTGCAACTAGAGAGGTAAACACACTAATCAAAATTATAAACAATAATTTAAAAATTAACAATAGTTTCCAATCATTATTTCAACATTTTTCTCAAACTGGCACAGTGAAAATTTCTGTCTCATGTCTTATTTAAGCTAGCAACATGTCTTATGTGCCCATTCTTCTGGATTACATTTACATATTTATGATTACATTTCCAGACTCTCCAAAAATTGCTCTTCTGACTCATAAGTTTCAAGGAAAGCTTGAGTAGCAAGAAAAAGAATTTTAAAATAGTCCCCTTCAGAGACATTAAAATACCTTAGAACTGGAAAAAAAAAGAATGGTGAGTTTTCTAAGTTGTGCCTCTAGACCTTGATGCATTTGAGCCCCTCGATGATTTTCACACAATGTTTTTCAAAGTTTCAAATTATTAGAATCTGAATTGAGAGCAACTCTAAAGCATGGTGTGTAAAAGGCTCTATAAAGTAGGTTAGCCTATTTTTTTTAACCTGAAATTGTTTTGGCCTCCATAATCTGTGCTTGGAAAACATTCTGGGTGAGATGGAGTTGGCTGACTCTATAGCCATGTGTTGTACAAGCAGGCATCACACAAGCCAGTCATGTACAACCAGAACTCCTAATAGTCTTCAGCTTTCAAAACACTAACCCCTACTAGGGGAGCAAAAGGAGCTGCCCTGCTTGTGTGGAGGGAACCTAACAAACACCCAGGAATAGCTTTGATACTTTCCAGTTTATGGACACCAAAAGCACAACTTTGGAAAAAAAAAATGGCATTGAAACTTTACTCACAATGTAGCCCTGATTTTGAGAACCTTATTGGTGAGGATGGAAGGTAGTACATGTAGTTTTGGTTTGCTAAATGGAGAATGAGCACTGAGCTCTGATTCTTGTTAAATGGGAGGAATACCACTTCTGCTATTCAGGGGTGAGGTTTGCATCTGAACCTCATGATATTAAATTCCAGAACAGGCTTAATTTTTGATCCATACTCATTCATAGGAAACTGAGCATACCTAGCAATCAAGCAGCTGGCCTTGGTGCTCACCTATGCCTTCCATTGACTGGGGGTATGTTTGAAAACAACACAAAGAAATACTGCTTTTGTTCTTGTTTTTAAACACTTCCAATGGGTCTAGATACACAACAGTACTGTGCAGGCGTGAAGATGAATGTATGAGGGCACAGGGTCTAACAAACCATGTAACTGGGAAATGGCTTCAGGAAAGTTCTGTTCCCATGAGCAGTAGCCATTATCTCACAGATTCTTTTTAACAAATTACATAAGCAAAGCAATGCAGTGGGTACAGCACTTTTTAAGGATCCCAGAATACTGCCTCAAAATAAGCAGCCTTTAGACTGCTGACAGGTGACTCGGAGTATGACAGCATACTCTGACCAAAAGCAGAAAGGTTAGACCTGTTACAGAAAACAGCCACTGCTTTAAGATCAGTCCATCAGAAACCATCTCTGCTGACCTAATTATTCTACCTCCACTGAAGCTGATGGAAGTCTCTGATACATTTCAGAGTCACCAGAATAAAGCTAAACATAATTTTACCTCTGCAAATCACATCCATTGTGACCATATTTCACAAAAAGGATTTTGCTCTCTATGCCAAGGCATCTGCACAGAGCTTAGGGAATCCAATACTGGGCAAGCTGAAACACATTTGTTTTATTTATATTAAATCTACTACATAACATCTGGGCTTAATGTAGAAGTACATCATAGCAGACAAAAACACTGAAATCAGAAAACAGCCCCTAATCTACGCTAGCACCTTTCCTGTGCATAAATAAATTTGCCATTTACAAAAAGGCCAGGTCAGAGAAATGTGTGTAAATGTCCTAGACTGGGTTTGTCAAGCTGAAGCTTTTCAAGCCTTTGAAAATTTGTGGCCAGAAGGCAACAGCACAATCAGCAACAGTGCTTTCCTGCAAAACAGCAAGCCTAGGATTTTACTCCACAATTTTTGTAGGAAATGTAATAACTTGTAGTAGAAATAGAGAGTTTAGGACTTTGCAGTAGGTAATTGCACTGTTATAAAAATATTTATATTTGTCTTGAAATGAAGCTACAAAGCAAAGAATTTCAGCATTAATAATTGGAAAGAGCCTTAACACTCTGTCTTTTTTTAACTTGCCAAATTTAGGATACTTGGTATTGACCCATTAAAAAGTTTATCAACAAAGAACACACTTGGTGTGCCAGCTGACATGCTAAGAGGTTTTTGAAACATGTTCAAACTGTTTTCTACCTGCTCTTTTTTAACATTCATATTTAAAAGAAAAAAATCCAAAATAAGAAACAGTTCACCATTTAACTTCCCATTTCAAAATTCTTGTCTCCATAAGAGAAATTAATTTTCCGGCAGATTTTCTTTGGCAGAAAAATAAAATATTTCTGATTCATATTCCACACATGTTAAACTGTGATTACTAGTATTGTTCATTGTAGAATTACAGACTGCTTTCAATACTTAATGAGATTTAACAGTCTTGACCTAAGCATGCTCCTTTCTGTGAAATACATTTGCATTGAACTGATTTAGAGTAAAAAGGTCTAGTGTTGTGCTTTTTTGAACTGATGTGTATGGGGTTTTTTTGTTTCTTTGTGAAACAATAATTAATAGAAATAGCAATAACAAAAACAAACTAAAAAAGCCAAACAGAAACCCCACGAGAACAACTAAAAGTAATCAAAACAACTGAAATTTACACACTGGTTCATGTCAGGAGGTTTACCTCAGAGATAAACAGCTTTTCATTATTTCAGATAGATTTCAAGATGGAATTGTGTAGAATTGGAATCTTTGGTGGTATGACCCAGACTTTCACTTACTTCTATTCTCTTATAAATTTCTACAGTTGATTAAAGTATATTTCAGGCTTCCCAAATATTTCCATTAAAGTTTCTTTGTGTTCATGAAATGTTCTTTATGAGAATGCCAAACCTCAAAGTATATCCTGAATCAGCTGGTTCAGGCAGCTTTTAACATTTCTTCAGGCCCAGGTCTATGAAGTCCCCAGCACTTATCTGCAGCTCGCTCTAAGGCTCCATTAACCAGAGGCTGTGGGCACCACAAGATTAAATAGTCAAGCCTGTATTTCTGGTACAGCAGTGGAATGGAAGGCATGGTTTAAACCCCAAATGGTTAAAACTTGTTTCAGGAAGTTACAGGGCTATTTTGGGCAAAAGGACAAGAAAATTCTATAACACCAGCCTATTTTACAAAGTCCCATTAGATCACTTAGAAAACTTTTTGGCTCCTAAGAACAAACCCTCAGAAAACAATCTCAATTACCTTCAGATGCACATGAGTAACTCACTGGTTCCAATAAGTACCAAGCCTCTGCATGTGCTTTTTAAGCATTTATGAATGTACCAGCCTGAGATGCTGGCAGATTTACATGCTGGATGCAGTTCTGCTTTTTCGTAGAAGGTGAAGGAAGATGAACACCTCCCACTTTGGAAACAGCAGCTATTCCACCAGCACAGGAACAGCTTTTCTCAAGGTGCATTCTGGCGGAGAGGAGGAAACCTCAGATCTGCAACATTCCTAGCTTTCTATAAGACAATATGCATTCACTGCAACCTTTAAATCAATGGCAGAATAGCCTTGTTTTGCCTGAATGATGAATGAAGATTGTTATTTCTAAATTACACGTTCAGAGAGTGAAAGTGCTATATGCTTTCCCGAGGTTTGAATGTATTTCTGGACTGACATTTTAAAGGCATTGGCAATGCCAGAAAAAATTAAAGAGAGAAAAATTAGAAAATATTTTGAATATTTTATCATCCTAGCTCAAGAGAAATGGACTCTTTGTTATTACTTAAATATTTGAAAAATGTTAATATTTAATATTTGAATATAATGATGTATTGCAATAACTTAATAATGAAACTCCCACTAGTGTTTTACATTAAATGTTAATTTTCCCCCAGATTTCTACACAGGTCTGCTGGCATGATGCAGAGGGATTTTAAGTCTAAAGAAATTAGAAAAAAAAAAGGATTAGCACTTGCTACAGTAAAACTTAAAAGTAAGAAGAACTTATTTCTAAGTTCTAATGCTATGTCAAGACTGCTAAATAAATGAGATCCAGGGAATATTCCTGGCCTGAAGGCCAGTCTGACTGCATCTGCAGTATTTGGCCTTGGTACTTTCTACCACCCCACCTTTGCCCTTTGCACTGTGCAATGGTGTCCCTAAGACATAGACACAATTTTAGCGTTTTTTTTTTTCATCCAGTACACCTGAAATAACGTGCAGGCCCACCAAAACGGTGTTTTGACCATGTGAGTGTGATATATATGTTTCATGAGCACACAGAGATGTTGGAGGGTGCAGAGTCTGCTGAACCTCAAAAGTCTGTCCTGGCAAGAGGCATTTAAATGTGGCTCAGGCTTATCTGTATTCCCTATTGAAACTGATTTCTGCTCCCTGATTTCCCAGTGCCAGGAGTAGGTATTGCCTTAGAGAGCACCATAGAGCACAGGTCAAAACAACCAGGGAACATACTCAAAGTTAGGCAGCACAGATGCTCAGGAGTCAGTGCCCAAATACACTCCTTGGACAAATTTTATTTAGCAACAGAAACAAAGCCCAAGTGTTTAAAGGAGCTTTACCACACCCACAAGAACTGTGGGTTGTGATAAAGGTCAAAATACCATTTATGGAAGCACACTTGGCTTTTTCAGCAATCTTGTTAGAGTTACAGCCCAGCTCTAAGGAACACACACCAGTTGTGTGTGAAGGAAGCCCATGTGCTCTGGGGTGAGGAGAAAGAAAGGGCCACCCAGCCAGGACATCTTCCTGGCATTGTCCTGCTCTGCTCCAGCACAGCTTCTGCCACAACTTCTCCACCTGTAAATGCAGGTGATGATCTTTTCTAAGGGATTGGAGAAGGGGTTGGGACTGTTTCATGATGCAAACAATAACATGATAAAAAAGGAGGCACTAGCAGTTCTGAACATTAAAATGGTATTTGTGATCAGTGACAAAATTAAAACAGATTGTAATTTGCTTTCTGCAAGAGCTGTAATTAGGATTCTATTTGCTTTTGTGTTCATGTATGGAGCAACATTTTATCTCTTGAGGAAGGGGAGAAAAGGTGCATTTTCCATTTTTATAGGCATATATCTGTATATATCATATAACATTCACACTTTGTTTCTTTTTTGAATACCAGGTCAGCCAGCAATGCCTAACCTAAAAAGGCATTCTTTGCTTTTTTGTTAGACTTCTTTAGTGTGAAAATGTCTGCATAGTCACCAATTAGTGTTTAAACATCAGGAGACAGGTTTAAAAGCTCAGGTAGGAAGAGAGATCAACAGAAGAAAATGATCCAGGGCCATCCTCAGTGCTGATTCTGACTGTGTGACTTAAAGCATATCACATTGGTTAACAGTTTTGAAAGGTATTTAAACTGATAGCTCCAATCAAAAGCAGTAACTTCAAAATAAATTCTTAAAATAGGAAAAAGTTAGGACTTTGACTGAACTAAACTTAGATCTTAAATCCAAATATGAGTTCTAAAATGTCCTGATTTTTTTCCATATTAACTGAGGTTAGTATGAGTTATGCTACTGTAAACAAAGGAAGAATTTCACAAAAAATTTCTGTATGTTGTGGTTACATCCACAGTTATTCCCTAAAATTAGGGGTAATTTCTCACAATAAATAACACCTATAAAGTAATAGCAAGGCAGAAGCTTCTTAAAATAAGTCAGAGGTGAATTGTATGCAGTACTGTTAAAGTATAATGGTAGGAGTCCTTTGTTCCATTCATAATATATCTTTTCAGCTTAAAAATGAATAATGAAAAAACTATTATATTGAAAAAATGTAACGCTTAAAGCAGATGTGATACATTTTTGCTGTGGTCAGAAAACTGACTACAGATGGATTGGCTAAAAATATGTCTTTGACTACTATTATATATTTTCTTTTAGTTTAGTGATATATTTTGTTCCAATTATTTATAAATAAGTTTGTCCTGTCAGGTTTTTAGGATTTTTCTGAGAAGTCTGAGGTGTGGTTCAGCAGTTTTATCCCCCTAAACTGAAGGGAGCTGAAGAGGTACAACAATTTTCTCCTGAATGTGGATTAGGTGGCACCTTCTGCGTAATTTCCTTTTTGTCTGTCTCTCTGAAGTGGTTTGACCATCACATTTTCTCCAAATGGGACTCCAAATGCTGGACTGCCTGAGCTCTTTCCATGGAAGGACTAAGGTCTATGGAGGCACCACAAATGTTGCAAAATACACCTTCTGGGAGCTTCCACCACAATGCAGTTAGGGGGATTCAGACACACCACTTCTGATGGTCGAGTGGGAGGAAAGAGAACCTGAAGACTTGTGAAGTCAGAACAAGCTGCTGCAGGCAAAGTTGTTCCCTCTTTCTACCTCAATGATCTGCAATTTCTGAGAAACTTCCTACCACCTCACGAGCTGAAACATGAACCACACTGGGCTCTTTGGGCAGTCTCAGTGCCATGTTTGGACCCTGAACACTTGGGTTGCCCCTTGATGCACCTCCAGCATATTCAGCCAAGTTAAAGGCAGGTGGAGGCAGACACACACAGCAACTGATGGGATATGCCCAGCTTTAGCCCATTTCTCATCCCAGACTGCCCCAGATGATGAGGGGCTGTTGAGGTGAGCCTCACACATCAATTTCTTCCCAGCTACCTCCCTCCAGCAGGTTTATCCATAATGATCACGGGCTTTCTTCAAAGAAATTGTTGCCAAAGCCCTTTCCACCATCCAAACAGCTCATCAGATAATGTCTGACTCATAACATATCCAACCCATTAATTTTGCTTTTAAGTGGTGTGACCATCTCTAAGAGTACACTGACTGCTCTGTCTCACAATTCAATGGGAAGGCAACCTAAAAGGGCTATATTTTCAAAATGTAACTTTGATATTTTATTTAAAAGAACAACACAAAGACTTTTAGCTGTTCAAACTTGTTGCCTTTCATGGCTGTGTTCTCTAATCCTCCTGTTATGAATGAGCAAACAGGAGAACTAGATTTAAATTCTTTCTAACTCTTGTTATTTTATATACCTTTAATTTCCCCCCTTTAAAACTTGAGAGACAACCTTTTTACTGTCCTTTTTCAGATGGAAGATAATGCAGGTCTCAGAACATCTTGGCAGGATCGGGGTCATACATGTACAAAGTTCGCCAAGAAATACGTAGTGGAACACATTGTGACAATACAGTGAGAAATTTTTGAAACTTCGTTGAGCTAAACCAGAAAAAACCTCAATCTCATTTCACAGTTCTGTGTCACAGGACAGCTGTTCCAAAATCTGTTGCCCTTTAACATCCTATTTTGTTCTGTGACAACATCCATATTTCATTAACTCTTATTTGTCATTTGCATCGTCCGCACGTTAGGATACACAGTACATCACAAAATATTTCTTTGTTGAGAGGCAGCTCATTTATGGCATTATGATACTGACAGTGTGGCACATTTCATGGCACATTTTTTCAATACTTAGACATAGGTAATATTTAAAACATCTATTTTACTGTTATTGAATCTTCCCACTCCAGAAGATTGAAAATTACCAGAGAATTCATGTTTACAAGTCTGACTTTCTACAACCACATTTTAAACACCAATGTTAATTTTATTTATTTCTGCATACATTTCTGCATGTTTCCCTGTAAAACTCAAATTCTGATCAAGAGAACCAAACTTTTAATATGAGCATTCACTAACATTCTTTAGTAGGCAAAGCCATAATTTTTGACACTTTTTACAGTGATTTACTTCAGGGAACGATGCAAAATTACATGCAGAAGAAAATGCTGGTTTTTAATGTTCCTTTAATTTCAGAGTTTTACTGAGGTTTCTGGTTCTGTGTGTTACAAGATCTACAATAGTGATAATACTAAAATCTTTTAAAATTCCCTAGTTACATTCAGATTTTTACCACTTTACAAAAAGTTCCTCAGAGTGAAATGTAACCTTCTAAGAAAGTACTTCAAAAGAATAGAATAAAATACATTCTGGCTGGCCATTGTTATCCAGATAACAAAGAAACTACTGCATTGTTTGGACAGGCCAGTGAGTAAAAAGTAACTGAATTTCTGGGGCATATCAAGTACTTAATACAACACATGATCTGTATCCGCTTTAATTTGTAGGAAACATATAATGAATCCAAAATAATTTTAAAGTAAATATATTAGAAAGCTTATGGAGAGTGTCAAAAGACATTTTTTTATGAAAGACTGCATAGCTACTCTTGCTTCCAAACATCACATGAAATAGTTTCCTACTTCAAGCACTCAAAAAATTGAAAGTAAAAATGTTCTTTATGGAATAAAACACAATAAATTCTGTAAGGACCTAGAGACAGTGCCACTTGAGGAAAAGAGTACAGAGGTTGCAGTTTTATTGTTAGTTTGCATAGAGCTGTATTTTACTTAAGACAAAATTCAACTTTGTGCAGTGAGGGAGAACCGAACAAAAGCAGCCCATTTAATGTGCACACTAACAGTGCCATAGAAGAGAAGGGGAAAAATTGAGGACTAAAGGAAAGAGCACTCTGCAAGATGTGTGGCACTTGGGGAGGCTGCACTGTTCCTGGGCAGGGGGTGACACCTCTGCCAGCCTTTGCTTCAAAGAGTTGACTAGGACTGGCCTCTGCTAAGAGCCCTCAAATGTCCCCTCAGAAACCTCCCCTTGCCCTTCCAGGTGGGGCAGGTGCCTCCCATGCCCTTTGTGTTTGCCTTCCCCCTCTGTAGCAGAGGCAGATCTGGTGGTGCCTCTATTTTCTCAGCTCAGAGTTAGGTGCAGGTCCTGGCCATGTCTCTGAGCAATTACCATTTTTACCTCCTCTTGGGCTTCAAGCTGCTCTGGGTGGACTCAGAATTTAGGAAAACTGGTGGAACTGGGGCAGGTGCCCTGCCTCCTAACTGGAAGACAAATGCTGCCAAAGAATAACACCCATGCATGGATCTCCCTGGGCAGAATTGCTACCAACTAGATTAGCCAACCTCTGCTGTAGAGGGAAATCTGAATCATCTTTCCAGCATCTAAGTTTATAGAGGAAATGGGAAATTAACTGACATATGGAAAAATTGAAGCTCTAACTTCAAAAAATGCCAGCCAACCCAAGAAGCATCAAGGAAGGTAATAGCAACAAGCTGGTTCACAAAACATAAATGCAGCAATTTCAAACAGGAAACACTAACAAATTCGAGTTAGTACAATTAGAATCACCACCAGCAATCAATATTGATATGTCACAGCTCTTTCCACATGACAGCATTGTGTGTTTGGCTTAAACTGTAATTGTTCTCATATGAAGAAACTCAAAGTAAGGATGAATGACATTATGAAATCTGCAGAATGCTTTCAAGAGATGCCAAATGGATCAATGTCATAAGAAGGGATTGATTTAGACAAAAAGATTAACACCCAGAATGATGAAGCACTGTATTTCATACCCAAATAAAGAAATGGAAGACTTAGTAAAGCAAATAACTGGAGAAATTGACACTTACTGACCAAGTTAAAATACACAAGCAAAGATAATATGAGCAAAATTTGATATTAAGATTCAATTTGCCAGTTAAAGAAATGCAGCACAGACCTCATTGTCAAACTAGGATACCTTCTCTTATTGCTCTTGTTTGGCTTTGCCATCCATGTCACTATTAAGACAAAGTGCAGATGAGCACAACACAAGTATCACATGATTTGACATTACACCAGGAGACTCAGAGAAACAGTGAGTATAATGACATATAGCTCGTGTGCTTGACAATTTGGTGTACACACAAGTACAGATGAAGATTTTGGCCAAGGTTGCAAAAAAGAATCAAATATATATTTGGAAAAGAAATGATCTGCTGCTAGCATCACACACCTCACCCTTAAAGAAGAATCCTCACAGATCTCAACTCCAGCTTAAATCTAAATGCATGAATCTGGAAATATTGAAGGGATCTCAAAATATGAAAGGAATTTTATTGTCACAACAGGCAACAACTACATTTACTGGAGTAAACTGCATTTGTTCATCAAAAGTCTGTATCTTAAGAACTAAACTACAGATTTTCAACTTGATTAGCATTTCTATTTGGATATATGGAAGTGAAGGCTGGAAAGGCAACAGAGATAAAGACAGGTGTCCGTACACTTCTGAAAGCAAATAGACATTTAAGGGAACAAAACTATGGCAAGCATAAGGATGAATCTGTTGGCTTAACAACAAAAACTTATTCAGAAGAGTAGGAGAAAATTTATAGGACATACATAAAGAATGAATATAAAACATCTGCTAGGAGAGGGATATACAGGGGAGCAGGGCCGAAAAACATTACTCAACGCAAGGAAAATTCATGGGGCTTCATAACAAAAAGGACAGAGATCAGCCAGAAACAGACTGGACTAGCAGAGGCCATGCTTATGCCTGTAGCACATCTAAAAAGAAAGGTTCACCTGTGATGTAGGCTTAGATGAACTCTGACTGGGCTCTAGTAATTCAAAAATGCTTGCTGGTGCATTTGTTTCTAAATGAGAGGAAAAGGGCTTTGATAGGGCAGCGGCTGTAATTGTGGCTCTTATGACTTTACTGACCAGTGCTGTGAACTGCTTCCTCTATGTTAATCCACAGCCAGGAATAACTGCAGGTACCAACAGCTCCAGTCACCAAGAACTGCAGCTCTCCCCTTTGTCCAGCCCTTTATATGTAGCTCTTGCCTGTGCTGTTCCCATCTGGACTATCATAGCCAGGAGTAGGTGGTGGAAAAGCCCATCTTTGCTCCGTTCCTCAGAAGAAATGGGAAGGCCTATGAGTGAGTAAGAAGCCAAACAACTGTATCACTCATGAACTGCACTGCTGGACAGCCACAGCCCCTCCCAGTGCACCAGCTAACTTGCTTAGAAATTGTCACTGGTTAATATTCCAATGAGGAATTTTCCAAGCAAAAATGCAATCTGACAATCCTTGAGGCTGTTCTTGCAGAACTTGTATTATGCAGTATAGGAAGAATGAGGATATTCATTTAAAGCCCCTTTGGAAAAGCAGCTTCAGTTCTACTTCTTCAGAGGGTAATGGAAGGAATAAACTCTCACGGCCTCATGGAAAAAGTTCCCAGGCTGTGCTTCCTTATGAACTGGGCATTGCTGCCCAAAGGTGTCCTAAATTTGTGAATTTGACCTCAGCATCTTTCTAACTTCACCATAATATGGCAGTGTGATTACATAAAACATATCCCGGAGTTCCCCAAGGCAACACAAATGACAAACCTATTCTAGTCTTCCCATTTGGAAGAGTGTGATTGCATCAGATGAAGCAATTTGATATTCTAGCTAATTTCTAAAATTATGCCTGGAGACTAGATTTTCGAGTGACTACTCCCTCATTTACATGAAAATTTAGGATAACCAAAAGAAAATGAAGTTGTAAAACATGCTAACAATTTATTTCATCCCGAAGAGAGAAACTTGCCAGTATGATTGCAAAAGAATAACCTGCCATAATTTGTCTTTCAAGGATCTACACCCTTATTATGGTCTGAAAACTAAGGCAACCAAGACAAAACTCAGGCATTTGTCAGTTTGAAAGGGTCCCCCCTCAATACAATCAAGAAAAAGTCTCTCTCTGAGGGTACTTTTCAGATTCCTGCCCATGTTCTTCATATGCTAACCTGGGATTATTACTTGTACACTTATACATTGAGGAACCAAGTAAACACGTCTGCTATCTTATTTTTACTGGGACTGACCTCCAAACAGAACAGGAAATCTCTTTGTAAGCAAATTCCCATAACCAGTCCCCTTGCTGTTTAGTCTGCATTGGATTAAGCAGTGACTTGCTTGCTTCTTTGATTGGCAACTATAGTACTATAAAAACAAATGTACAGAGCCAATCTCACCAGAAAAGCCTCCCAATCTGCAGACTCTTTCAGCTTTATTTGGACTGAAACTTGATGATAGCTCCACTAGACAGGAAACACTCACCCCTCCTTTCTAATATGGCACTACCAGAAGGACACATTTTCTCACAGACCAAGAAGCAGAGCTGAGAGCAGGGGAGAGAGCAGGAACACCAGAGACCTCCTATAATACATGTCTCAAATTCAAGCTGTTGTAAGACAGCAGAAGCTGACAACACTATTTATTTATCCTGCATTTTATTCTTTAATTGAGAAAAAAACATGGTTTATGCCATGCTTGAAATTGGGTGAGATATGGAGAAAGCAGAGCAAAAGCATCCCAGGCATTTTAAGCCCACCACATGGTAGAAGCTGGAAGGAGCAGACACTTGAACAGCAAACAATTTTTTTTTTGTTTTCTCACTGGATATAACACACTGCTTGTTAATAATGTTTTGCAATTCTATATCACCAGGAAGCCACCCCAGGTGGTTAGGACTCTGCCTTTGGTGCTGTAAGAATTCACAGATATGCAGAAGGGCTCAATCTGTACAGCTCAATATGTACAGCACTCAACACTGACAGAAAATCTCAAGATAAACATACATGTGACAGAAAAGGAGTTGAGGGCATTATCCTTCTGTTCTCTAGAGTATCTACCAAGTCGTGGCATTTATATGAAGTGAGCACATATTGAAAAGTCAAAGAAATTAAATATTTATTTTTGAGACCAAATAAAGACGCCACATGGTTGAACTAGCACTCAACAAAGGAGCCACCAGCAGGTGTGAAGTGCAAGTCTTGTCCTTCTTACACTTGCATCACGTGCATTTGACTCTGCTCTCAAAGTCAAACCTCACCAGCCATCCCAGCCAACAGCCCCAGTTCCTTAGAATCTTACAATAACCTGAGTTGGAAGGGACCCATGAGGATCATTGAAGTCCAGCTCCTGGACCTGCACAGGACACTCCAAGAGTCACACCGTGTGCCTGAGAGCATTGTCCAAATGCATCTTGAACTCTGTCAGGCTGGTGCTGTGACCACTTCCCTGGGGAGCCTGTTCCAGATCAACCACCCTCTGGTCCAAACATAACCTCTGCTTCGTACTTAACATTGGGCTGTCTCTTGGAAAGTTGTGGATTCACCTCCTACTGCTACCAGTACAGCCATGGTCAAAGAATACATCCAAGAACTGGAAACTATACAGGCAAGTGTGTGTGTGTGTGCACAATTAATCCGAGTCTGGATGGCCACAAAAAAAAATTCTTCTGCTGTTTCTTCACCAAAGTGAAAAATGGATCAGTGACAGGTTTGAAATTATGTAGCCACCTACCTGTGCACAAGAACTTGAATCCAAAAGAGTCCTATCACTTTGAGAAAGGCAAATCGCAGCTCCATACCTGAGTCATTTGCACTCCATCTGGGCCTGTTAAATGCTGGTGCCCAGCTATACCCAGGCTGGGGTGTCCTTCCTAAATGCCCAACAGGAAGGACACAAATAAAACTTCTGTGAGATTCTCTGGCTTTTTTTAACTGAAGAAGTGGAGGTGGCCACTTACTGTGAAGCAGGAAGGTGCTAAATCCAGGAAACACCAGGAAAGCCATGAGCTCGTCCTTCTCCCTCCTAACCCCAGCTATATTCTGACTTTTTATTTCACCTTCCTTCTGCTGACTCTCCTACCTGCTCCATTTGGCATTTGCTTTATTGTTGAACTCCAAGATCTCATTTGACAGGGTGAGAAGCAGGAAGGGGTAAACGCCTCCATCCCATTCACCTGACTCATATTACTCTGGAGCACATTTCCACACCTGCTTTCATATGATTAATCTGAAAGCAGTTAAAAAGACACTAGAAGAAATATCTTGCTGGCAAAAAAGTAGCTGTCTCACTTTGGTCTGCACCTTCCTTTGGTGCAGGGTACCCACATCAGCCACTTCTTGTGAACATCAGCTCCTGTGCAAGATGGTCACAGGCTGATTTTACAGATCAGCCACTGAACTTCTTCTCTGAAAAAGAAAGAAAAAAGGTTAGGCTTCTTAGTTAGTTTTCTGGGATGCCTGAAGAAAGCCTTTCCTGGAGCTGGCACCAGCTCATCCCCACCAGCAGGGCTGCTCACAAGGCTTTCTCCCAGCCAGCTCTGGGGGTGGCTGGATCCCTTCATGGGATGACATAACTCACCAAACCTGCAGAAGGCTACACCTGCCAAGGGTGTGGGGGGGAACCTTTCTGGCGTTTTAGGAAGTTGGATTGCCTCAGCAGAGGCCAGTGATGCCAGAACTTCCACAAGAGAGGGCAGGGCTCATGACTGTGGAGTGAGGGAGAAGGGCCTCCCCCTCCTTGGCAGCAGGGATGGCTGCTTTGGCCATCCGGAAGCACAGCCTGAGACTCCTGCCAAATGCCTGGATCACCAGGCTGGAGGCAGAAAGCTGCAGTGCTCCCAGGCCCTCCCTGCTGAAGCTGGCATTGTGCCTGGCACCCCAGGGTGTTAACTGGGACAGGGAAACAGAACTGCTGGCTGGACAGCAGGGCACAGGGACACTTGCCAGCTGGGGCAGAGCTCCAGGGACATCCCTCACAAAGCCAAGAGAGGCAGGTCTACACCCTGCAAAAGAGCATCAGCCTCATCTGGGGAAACCCTCATGATGCCCTAGACAGATAAAAACCCTTTCCTTTAGCTTGGAGCACAGCAGTAAGGGGGAGTGTCCCCTCTCTGGCAGAGAAAGGACCTAATGTCAGGTGTCCTGTCACTGTGGAGAGCTTAGACTGAGGTTAAACTACAATTTCCAACAGCTGCATTACTTTTGGGGTTGTGGGTTTTTTGGTGGGGCTTCTTTGGGGTCAAGGGACTGCTGGGGCTTCTCAAAGGATATTTGTCAGAACTCCCAGTGGTGGATGCCATCAGGGGTTAAACATGAGCTGAGTATCTACTTATTGAGCTCAGGAAGGGAAAAGAAAAAAAAAAAAAAGAAGAAAGAAAAAGCAGAGGCAGTCCCAGGCATGCCCAGGAGCAGACCTCTGGGCACCTCAGGAATTTTACTGGCAGGAACATAGGCACTTGCAGACTTCAGACGCCTCTAGGGTTAGGCAGTAGCTGAACAGGGGTTTTGAGGATCTAAATATTGGCCACAAATGCCTACGAGGCAGTTAGGCAGAGCTTACATGCCTAAACCTTTTTTGTGGCTCTAGCCCTAAACTAATATTATGGAAAATACCAGCAATTATTAGGGACTTCTTATCAGATTGGATACATGTTTCCTTTGCATAACTTTACCATGGCCTCATTTATGTGGTGCTTGGAGAGGATGAATACCTGTTCTGCATGAGTAATTATGCCAAAGGCTCGTGTGAGGGAGGTAGTTTATGACCGCTGAGTAAGGCCAGCTACCTTCACCAACACAGCTCCAGCACTCACAATTGGTCTTTCCACTAAATCTCCCTTGTTGCTTCGTTTGCCTGATTGCAAACAGATCCCAGAATATGCAGTTGCACTGAGATGATTGATGCCAAGATGCTGCAGTGAAAAGGAAGTATTCTTTTAAGTGTTATCACGTCCACGAGCATAAGCAAAGCCATGTCACGTGACAAAATGTAAATAGAGCATTTCTTAGAAAAGCCATTTATTTGCCTCCATGATTTATTATTCAATGACATGTAGGCTATTTTTTCTTTGTTACTGGCACTCATGTTCATAATAACAAGGTACTTGACTTGAAGGTATTTGGCCAACCTTTCCAAAGTGCTATGTAAGCAGTAATCAGAGAGAGCTAGGTTCGTGAGTCAACAAATTGCTCTCCCATGCTGATCAAACAGTCTTGGCATGTCTATAAAAAAAAATACAAAAGCAGATTTTGGGCTGGCTTACCCAGTTTTCTCTCTAAAATTATTTATTGCATTTACATTTGGCAGAGTTCAGGCTTAAAATAACCAAAAGTGACAGTTGTTTTATTAATAAAATTTTACATGTGATTTTCATTTACTTTTAGAAGGATAAATGAGACAGCAAGTTAGCCTCCAAAGTTTTTGTTGCCATAAATTGGGTTTCATTTGCTCAACCTAAAGGCAAAGGATCCTCTAATTTTACACCATACCTCCACAGCCTGCAAGAGAAAGCAGTGTAATAATACTTGGGTCAAAACTAGTCAGATTAGCAGAGCTGAGGTTTATTGTGAAAAGCTTATATTCCAGGCTACACCAGGTTATTACTACTAAAGCAAGTAACAATCAGATAGACTGCACAAGCTGCAGGCTTTACCAGGAGGAGGAATTCAAATCTAAGTGGGATTTTTACTCGATTTCCATCATATATGCTCACAAACCCAGGTCCTGAATCCAAAACACATATTCCATGCTCAATATTGCTACCTCACTGTGTAAATGAATGTTTAAAAAAAATAAATCTTTAGTTGTGAATCATCTCACTGCTTCTGTGTGCAAAGTGAGTAGAGCTGTGTGAATAATTGCATTTATTTTCACTGTGACTGCTGAATTCAAAATATTTTGGAAGCTTGCATTAAACAGATGCAACTTCCCTTTCTCCCCCTGCTCTTAATTTTTTCCATGAAATGAAAAGAGGAGAGCCTCATGTGCACTGAAAAACTCCTTCTGACCCCCAAAATGAAACACTTCGTTTTTGGACACACATAGTAAAAGCAAAGGAAATTAAAAGGCTAAATTTCATAAAGGAAGAAACAGTGTTCTCCCCATTATGATTCAGTAACCAGTATGGAAGAGACAAATACTTTGGTTTCCAGAGGTCTTTGAAGCTGCCATCTCCATTCCCTGGAGATGCCACTTAACATCCCTCAGCTTAAGGGGGACCACCAGGCTGTGGCTTTCCATGCAGCCGGCCTGCTGTGCAGCTTTTCTCTGTGCTGCCTGTTTTGTGGTGCCCCAGACATGGAAGTAACTCCCAGGGGAATGAGGTGAGGTGTCACCGCCTGAACCAGCTGCCTCAAAAGCAGCAGGTTATCCTGCTGCAGGCAAGATGCTCCCCCAAGGTACAGCTCTGCAGGTGGAAGCTCTTCCAAGCACCCTCCTTTTGGCTCTGTTTTGATCTGTGTAGTAAGCTGCTCCCTGGACCCAGAGGCTCCTTTATTCTCAGTGAGGGAGCCCTTCCCATCAGGCTACAGAGTTATGCTGCTTTTTAACCAAAGGGTTACTTCAGCATTTGGTTTCTACCAAAGGGCTGTTAAAATATTTTCACTTATTGCGGGACCACAAACATCTGTTAATTATGGGTCTGGGGTTTATTTATTTATTTATTTTAATAGCTGGGTCTTATTGACCTTCACTTAAGCACTTTTGAATATTTTACCCCATATAAAGACTGCTCTGTTGAAAAGTGCTAACAATTACCATCATGGGAGTCTTGGATTCAAAGACAGTTTGCAGACCTCATTAAGCCAAGGAGCTTGCCAAGTCCAGTCTTTTCAGTTCAATGGAAGCAACACTTAAGTCCCTTCATGTAGCAAAGCAGCTGCTAGCAATGGAGCCCGCCTGGCACGGGCAGAGAGAGGTAAGCTCACCCAGGGAGACTCGTCAGTCCTGGTACCAGAAGACAGGGAGTCACACTGGGAACAAAGGGAGCTGTGAGAAGAACCCTAAAAAGCAGCAGGATGGCTTTTTCGACATAGGGCTGATCAGTGAAGCGGAGTCAAGATCTCTGGGCTAGGCAAAAGCCTCCTGGTTGTTTCGTGTCACGGGAAACATGACTTCTCTATAGTGCCTGTGTAGTTACAGTGATAAATCTTGACCAATGCAGAGCAAGACTAGCAAGGTTTTCCAAGCCCAGCTAGAGATGGGCTAGCATGCTAGGAGGTCTGCATGCTGCCATTGAGAATTCTTGTCTCGTATGCTGGAGAAAAGCAGATATTTGAGAAGTTTTGAAAAAGTAAGATAAGCAAAATCAACTCTTCAAAGAGAGGTAAGATGCTTTAGGCATTCAACGGATCGAAAAGCCTGACTCCAGATTTGCATACTAAACATGGAGGTAGGAGAATGCCTCGGGTTAGACAACAGTGTTTCTGTGCTTTTCAGCTGTGTGTGTGAAGGACTGACTACAGGCACTCAACTACATCAGTCTGAGTGAGGCAGATCAATCTTACATTGGAATGTAAGATCTTCACAGGAATATGCACAGGGCAAGAGCAGTTTAGAAGCTTTCAGTCTAAAGGAAGTGAGAAGCATAGTGGCATTGGTATTCTATCAGGGAACTCAAAAATAAGAAGGAAATTAACAGACTCACAAAAGAATTGAGGCTTCTGAATCCAGCACTATTTAGGCACTTTTCATCTCTGAGGGAAAGGAAAAGATGTGCAAACACATGACAGGTATCCTGATTCCCAGGCCAGTGCTGTCCACAAAGTCCGTCCTTCATTCTTTGTGTCATTCTCAGCTCAGGATGTTTTCAAATGAGTATTTTTAAAGGACAAATCCTCTTTCCTGTCTACTTCCAGTGAAGTTACAGAGATGAACCCTCATATTTGCTCAGCACAACCCCTCAAAATTTGTTTGCCCCAAACCACTCTATTATATTAAGGATTCGCCCTATATTTGTATTCAACCATACATCCTTGCAAGTACTAATCCAGTATAACACCCAGAAGCTGCCCAAACACAATTCCCAAGTGTGATGTAAGTGAATACCTCTCTGTGGCATGGCTGTTAACAAGTTTTATAGAAATAAGAAAATAACACAAGATTTGCTCTGGAACAAAACTGAATGATAAAATCCCTTAGTGAACATTTTTGAGACATTGTTTTTGCATTTAATTTACAGCTTCCTAGTGTTTATCTCTTCAGGTGGGATTTTACAAATTAACCATGGGTAGAACACACCCCACTTTATAATTCCCTTATCTTACTTAAATAGGAGATAGATAGCAACTTCTATACATGCTCACACCTAGCTAATAGAAAACAGTGATATATTGAAAATTGCTTTATCGCCTCCAGTTCCACACAGGTGTTCTTGGTGATAAACTACTGAATGATATAAACAGTGATTTCAGGTAAAAAGTAACAATTAGTCAAAAGGAAAAGGAAAAAAAAAAAAGAAAAAACAAACCACAAATTAAACTACCTTTCCTGAGTAGGATTTGGAACTGAAAATACTCCAATACAAGACTATAAGTGTGAATTTTTTCAGTGAGGCACATAATCCCTTGGACTTCCCTTTAGTAATGCTTGCTGTCACCTCTCACAACCCATAGGCAACTTCTCTTCCCTTTTGAGGTGATCTTGATGGACAGTTCACAGATATGATAAGGAAATGGATGATATTCCCTTTGGTGTCAGCCAATGCAGGTTTGTCTCCAGTGGGTGCTATCACAGATAGGGTGTACAGCTATTCCTGAACAACTGTGGTAGGAGAGTTATTCTGGAAGAGGAATTACTGAGAAAGCTCTCTCCATTTTAGTTCTTCTGAAATTGTTCTTTTAGATGTAATAGAGAGTGTATAAGTGTATTTAAACCAGCTAAACTGTGTTGCTGCTATTGTGCAATGAGTGTATAGAATACCTCAAGTCCAGAGAAAATTGTGAAAGTTTGTGTTTTACACTGCCTTTGATTATTTTCATTTTTGTATTCCAAAGACAATCTTTATTTTATAGCCCTTACTAATTCCTTCCAAACAGACAACTAGAGGCCCAAAAATAAAAGAAAATTCACACCTGTTTTTGTAGAAGTGCATGGCCAAGCCTTCGCTCCTGTGAAGGCCACAGCTTTCTGGACAGTGTCACTAGGGACAAAACTGGAAACATGAGCATGTGATGATATTTTCAAAAATCCGCCCTCTCACAATTTTCCACCATCGGCATTAATTATCCAATAATGGTATAAACTAAGGTTAGTAATTCATAAACCCCTTAATAAAATGTAGAAGAACAGGGTATCAGTTTAACAGAAGCAGGAATTCAAACATACATTAAATTTCATAATAAATATTCCAAGGTTGTGTCTCAGGCTTTTTCCAGAGCAACACTGACTGTGCTCTCTGTCAGGACAGGACTCTGGCTTTGCATTTATTATTCATGTGGTACCCACAGGGCTCAGTGGCTGCACTCAGCCAGGCAGACATCACCATGACCGGACAAGAGTACCAGACTCCTCAGTCTAAAGGACAGCACTGCGCTCCTCTTATCAATTCTTCTTAAAGTTTCTGCCAACTTATAAGGAATAAAAGCACTTTCAAAAAGTGGAAATTTTGTTTTAGAGGAAAAAGTAATGCTTTTTCTCAGTGGCTTTTAGATTATTTCTATAGAACAAACAGAGTCCTGTTGATTAGGGAAATCCTAAAATCTTAGCTTTTATTTCAGGCCTATCAAATTTCTCTGTTATTTCTGCCTCACATGCTTTCTGTAGTGGTTTTATGCCTTCGTTATATTCATCACATATTGGTGTCTACTGAACTTCTGAAACTTGGAGTTAGATACCTGGTTAATAAGTGGGCTGTTTTGGGTTTTGGTTTGTTTCAGTTTTTTTTGGTTTGTTTTTTTNAGGCCACCCAACAGTTAAAAAAAAAATCTTCAGTGTTTTCCACAGGTCAGGTGTTGTCTGGGTAAATTTCTTCTGGCATCTACAAGAGGTGCCAAGTTAATGACAGAGGTTTCTAGGCTCAGAATGCATGAATTACTAATGGAAGGGTCCAGTTTCTCAATAAGAGATGCAGGGTGCCAGTACATAGGTACAGCATGCCACTGCACAGCTGAACAGCATCCTTAGCATATCTACTTAGCAAATATTGCTTTCTCAAACCCTCAAGACAGATGGGAGTAGGAATTTAGACCAAAAGTGCCACTGGCAGAACATCTATTCCAAGGGCAATTATACAGAGTATCAAATATATTTGATTATTCCTAAGCATTCTTGATAAGCATCAGATATGCTTAACGCCTCCCAAGAAATCTTTTCACAGGAACAGGACCCCATAGGTATAATTTATCATAATTAACCAAAATAGAATAAAGCTCCTGAAGCATCTTTGCATTCTTGAGATCTGTTGCACTGTCTTCATTTGGAGTGGCCAGAGCAATCACATAAGTATTTTTTATTCTTGTTGTAACATGAGTGTTGGCTGTGGATTATGCCTCACACTCCAGCAGCACCAGTATTGTCTCATGTCACTGACTCTTCCTTACTTTGCTCAGTCAGGGTCCAGTTGGATGCCACCATCTGTCAGAGTCCACAAGGAGGCATGGGGTCTGAGAGTGGATTCTCATGAGAAAGACAGCAATGTGAACAGGAAATGTCCCATCAGGAATCCTTTCTTGGGACAGGCTCCTGTGGAAAAGAACAAACCCTTATTGTCACTATTGCAGCTTTAGCTCTATATTCTTGTGCTCATCCTTTGATTCATTCCCTCACCCCCCACTCTATTCCCATCCGATGGGTGGGAAACAGGATATTTTGTGAAATTCTTTCCTTCCTGTGTGGGTCTACATGACATCTTTAATTAGCAACTCTCTGCAATGGAAACGAACAATTAGAAAGCACAACTATCCTGCTGATGAGATCATAATACAGTTGCTTTTTGAACAGGTATTTAAGGCATCACTTTCTGTCATTTACAAAGATCATTGATGTTATTATTTAAAAATATCACACACCAAAAAAAGTCTTAAAACACTTCCCTACAGAACCAGTGATCAGGAAGAGCTTTACAAACATTGTCTATCTTTGTGTCCCCGAAGAGTTTTTTTGTAATGCAAAAGAGTGATGGGAGGGAGACCTCTGCCTTCTTCCATGGACAGAGCTCCAGCCAGCTGGCACCTGCCATTTTACCTGGAATGAGTAGGAATACTTGTTTATTTAATAACCTTAATCCAGGAGCTGATCAGAGTGATGTGTCCTTCTACAGAAAACCCCAGTGGCTGAAAAGATTTTTGTCAGGGTGGGATTTGACACTATGGAGGCACAGAGATCAGCCCTGCCTTGGAAGAAGCATAGACAAACTTGGCATGCTCAGAGGACCTGGAACTGATCCTTCCTTGCCTTGTCATGTAGCCTGGTAGGTGTAAATCCTATTAAGCCTCATCTGGCAGGACTGTCCTTAAATGCCAGCAGTCCAAGTGATAGCCCTCAACTTCTGGATGTCCTATTGGTTTGCCCTATCCCTCTCTCCCAGATCTACTATGATGAAATTTTCTTTTCCCACTGCTGCAACTGCACAGCACCAGGGGACATTAAGATGATCTGGCTTTCTGATTTTCCTTCCTTTTATTTCATTGCTTCTTTTGATTTGTTTGAACCGCTGATGTTCTACCTGGCACCTGGAAGAATGCATTTACACCACTACAGAGCAGCATACACTCATTTTGTGAAAACAAAGAGTAACAACACAAGAAGCTAGATCAGAGAAAACCAGGATCTCTGAGGCAGTATGACATTCCAAAATCTGGGGCTGTGAACTAAGAAAACTGCAGAACAAAGTACAGGGTTGTGCTTTTGCTAAAATATCTGTCATTTCCCAAAGGTGTCTGAAAGTTGGTGTGAAAACCCGTGTAGGATCTCACCAGGCTGTACGTCACATCTGAGAAGACACAGACAGGAATAAGAAGATTTTCAGGCTGAGCTTGTGCGCCAAATCTCCCAACTGCTATCTCACGTTGTCACAGTGACAGTTTGTCTACAGCTGCTTCACAACACCAAGCAACTGCAGGCACTGCCTCCTAATTTTCATACAGATCTAATCATAAAACAAGAATGTGCTTGGTCATATTTGTGCTAGGACTGCATGTCCTCAGCAAAGTTTGCACACCCCGATAAATCGGCTTGCAGTTGAAAATAGAAACTACCACTGTAATAACAGAACATTAATGCATGTTTCTCTGAGCAAAGAATACCAGGGTGTGAAAATTGCTAATGGCATTAAGGGTCTTTATCTCATCTTGTAAAGTGTTATCAATCAAACTACAGGTGTTAAGCAGGTAAAAGCTGTAGTTTGAAGCGATAGATAAGAACTTTTCCCTTGGATCTTAAGCACTGTTCCTACTAGACCTTTCCTGAGAGAAAGTGTCAGGATATCAAAGGGGAAAAGAAATATGTATTTTTAGGCCTTGGGGCATAAGAGGGAGGGGATTTTGTAGATAGTTTTAGGAGAAGAATTATCAACCTCTCAGAATTACTTCAAATAGCAATCTCTTCCCCAATCACAACCAGATGTTTATTATATTTACCAAAGAATTTGGCTTTTTTTTCTTAAATAACAATATGCTAATAATATTAAAGCTATGTCTTGTGAACTTATGAAGTATATGTGGAAAGAGAGGCAAGCATATTTGAGCTGTGTAGCTTACCATATACCACAGCCACCCAAAATAAATGGGTGGCTGCATTACACTGGGGCTTGTTTGATGTACTGGGATCTAATGCACATCACTTGGTTTGCTCCAAGCAAATGTCATGCATATTTAATACACAGAAGGTAAAGAAATCAATTTCAAGCCTATAACTGAAAGCCACTATAAAATTCCACTATTACTGCCATGCTGTAAAGTACATATGTTACTGATTCCTCTGGCCTCTTTTACATGGGAGGTGACTTGGTGGCTTGGGGCCTCAACTTTTATCTGAATTCAGACCCTGCCCAAGGAGTCTGTTGGCCTTACTCTGAGTCTCATTTTGGGTGCAGAAATAGCTGCATTTATAGCCAGGAAAAGAAGATACCTATGCCTGGTTCTAGTTTGAAGCATAAGTTTATATTTTTGGGAGCTGAAAATCTGTAATTCAGAGCAACAGTTTTTTTTTTTTTTTCTGAAACAAACAATTTTTTTTTACAGTTTTATACTTTCTTCCTACTCCAAAAAGAAAAGGAATAACCAAAATGAAAGATATATGTAAGAGTTACAAGTCCTAAGCAGCTTAAAAACAGGGGGAAAAGTAAAAACCCTTTTCTCTGTGCAATTGATCAGAGGCTCCAACTCATTTTTGAGGCAGGCAAATCCTTTGACAGTCATTTTAGACTCTGGGAAGAGAGTCTGGGATGTACCCAGGGACCTTACTTGGGGTGGGCACCGGAAAGCAGAGGCCAGAAACCTGGCCCCACATTTCCAGTTTTGAGTTCCAGCTGCCCAACCTGAACTCTAAACCATGGGAACTGCAAGCCAAAACCAATCATGAAAAGAGAAAAGAAAAAAAAAGCGCTCTGCTAGGAAAAAGATCTGCAAAATTCTGTGCATATAACCTGATATCTGATATCTGAGCTATCTACCTTCTGACACAAACCACTGCAGATGAAATAGCCAATCTCCTCACACGCAGGTACATTTTTAAATGAGCAGATTTTGTCTGGATTTCAGCCAGAACTTTAAAGTACTATAGGTTCAGTTAAAACCTTTTTAATCATTATCTCATATTGTAGCGATCATCTCCTGTGGCCACTCAATTTTCACAGAGTGTTACAGAATTGTTTTATCTAATGGTCTAAGTCTATTAAGAAAGGCAGTGCCCCTGGAAAGGTGAGAATTTTGTTGTGCCTAAACTGACAGTAGGTCAAAACTCAAACGCTGACTCTGAGCCCTTTGTATGATGGAGACAATAGCCCCAGACTTGTGGACCCAAGCTGTGCCTGTGCCATGGTGTGGTCCAGATGTGGAGAAGCTCTTTCCAGAAGCCCAACTACAGCACTAAGGAATACATGCCAGTTAATTTACCCCATTTATTACCTGAATATAGCAGTAGTTGATCAGCCTCTGAAGTGAAGAACTCAATCTCAGTTACCAAGATTGACTGATTGGAGTAATTGAAGCAATCTTATTTAATGTTTGCCTTAAATGATCTGGCAATCTGATTCAGATAGGATTTCAAACAGTCTCTGTGCTTTTGATCTCAAATTAGCTTCAGGATTAACTCAAGCTTGGTTCAGACACAGTAAAAAATTCTTTTAAGTGTATCTTACACCATAGCCATGCTCAAGCCCTCTTCCTGATTCCACTAGATTAATTAAAGTCTCACCTCAACCTGGTTGTGCTAGTGACAGTCTGAACTGTAGGACAATGCTGGGAAGCTGAGGGGAGATGTGAAACCACTTACAGAAACTCCTGTGGCTGAAGAGTTGTTGCAGGAGGGAGAATCCTTGCTGCCTCTTTCTTTTAAATGGCGTGATTTCTTGTCTCTCTGGTACACAAAGAAAAGTGTCTGTGAGAAATAAGATCAAGAGACAACACGTGCTTCCAGAACAAATGACATTAAATTAGTTTATACAAGACAGCAGTCAAACACCAATTCTACCAGTGAAAGCCCAAAGTGAGCCTGAGCCTTTAAAGGGCTTTCCTTCTGCCTTCTGTTCACTTCACAGGATGCTTCAGACAGAAATGCTTCTAACATTTTGAAGGCATACTACACAAGAGGTATGATTTCTTTTAACATAAAAAGACCTATTTTGTTATAAGCATTTGCTTTTAACAGCTCTGTTCCTTTGTGCATTCCTTTCCCAGGCACAGTACAGGTGCTTCAGGGCAACTCTAAAGACAATTTTCAACAGTGGCCTGGGAGCCTAACTACAGGTTTGCTAAACAACATAGCTAAGCAGACAGACAGATACCTGTTAGAGTCAAGTTACTGTTGTAACTAACCTCATATAATAAATTCTCCCAGACAACCTATTTACAATTTGAGGGGAAAATATACCTTTGAAAATTGTTTTCTAAAGGTATTCTGGCTCACAGTTCTCTGTTCATGATTAGGCTTTGTGGTATTAATTCTTTTTTTTTTTTTTTTTAAGATAGGGAGGTATCCAGGCTCAGGTTTCTAGAAGTACATAGGTGTGAATAGCTGCAGACGTGTGCACTGGTACCTCAGGCTTGCTGAAATCCCTACCTATGACTTGCAGCTCTCTGTTTATCATTGTTCTTTGCTACTGTTGAAAGGGGCAATAAACACTTTGAAAAAGCTGCTCCTGAGTAGCAAGATTACTTCAGAAGGTGAGTTTGAGGTTCTTAATTCCCTTAGAAATGCTCCACATTTCTCACCTCAAGTCTACAGAAGTGCTTGTGTATCACCTAAAACCACAAAGCCTGATTTTGATTAGGCTGTGGGTACCACTGCTAGGTTATTGTTTTAAGATAGCATCATGGAAAAACTTCAGTTATAACTTAATTAATTCAAACACTATCGTTACTTTTGAATGGAAGCGTTTTATCCAAGCAAAGGATCACCCCTGAATGACTGTATTTGTACTGCAGAACCACCACGGCTCTAGGGTTCAGCTAAGGTCTGCATTCAAAGTTATTGCATTAACACTTATGTTATACTGCTGCCTACAGGTCCATATTTAAAATTAGGGTGTTATGCTAACTTATGTTTAAACAAGGCTCCTGTTCCAAAGCTTAGGAAACAAGCAAGATAAGAAAGGTATGGGAGAAGCTGAACCCATTTTAACTTTCCATGGTTATGTTTGTGTATGTAATTGAATTCTTCCACTGCCCTGAAGCCACCACAGAGGGGCTGGTTTTGTAGCAGAGCTACATTTGGGAATGCAGTTCAAGAGGAAGACAGGGATTATGGTAATGCCTGTATTAGAGGTGCTGTGGAGGAAAGCATAGGGATACCTGGAATAGCAGCCCTCCACATGACAGACAGGTAGGTATCTGATGATCTCTCCTGTGGTGTTTGTTGCAAACTGTGATTTCCCTTTGTGGAAACTGCACATTTTTTAAAGCAAATGTATATGTATTTTGAGGTTGGACACAGATTATAAGGACTGTCTTTTCCTAATTTGTGGTTTAAAGATCCCTTACAAGTAGCCTATAAATCTCAAGAGCTTGTCATGTTTCATCTCACTAATATATTGAAAAAAAGAATGGCATGTGCCACATGTTTCACCAAAATAGAAACATCATTCTTGCAGAGGCTGGAGTGGAAAAGGGTAGTTTTCCTTTCCAGATCATGTGCATAGTTCTTCTTTGGGTAACCAATTTAAATTGCTACACACATATTTTGAATTTCAAAATATTTTCTGAATACAGGAAGAAGAAATTTCAACTTAGTGCCTGTAGGGGAGCCAGACACTTCTGCAAGCACTTCCTCTTCTCCCTACAGAACTGATTGATCTTGGCAACTCAGGATGCTGGCGGTTTCAGCTAAAGCTAATAGCCGCTGAAATGATTTTCCTCCATCTTCTGTAAACTACACTATTTCTGCAAAAGCAGACTCCTTTATTTGAACAACTAGCAAACTAAAAAAAAATTAATAGAAATGTTAGCATTTAGCACTCAAAATCCTCTGCACCCTGGAGGCAGGATAAGGTATTAGTCAGCTCCAATTAAAGTTGTCTGATGCCAGGCAGTCCCTGGTGACTGCCACAATACTGTTTCCTATGTAATTGTTGGTCAATTTGTTGCAATATATCATCAGGATTACTGAATTATTAGTTATAATTACAACTTCAGAGTAAATAGCAGTGTCACAGCAAGGGTAAGTAAACACTAGGAAATTATGAGGGATAGAAATACCTTTCTAACAGCGACATCATATTAGTAGTACAGAGACCACCCACTGTAACAGCTAGGCACAATGATAAATTCCTGCTTGGAGAAAGTGGAGTTAGATGTTTTTGCCTTAATGTTCTGCATTCATCTCAGTGACATCCCCTATAAGCTCCTCTTTGATTCCTGCCCACCAGCTGTGGAGCATGTATGTGAGGTAGTTTAAACTTGATAAAACCCCTACAATCTGCCAGACTAAATTTTACAGCTACCAGTGTCAAACCATCTGCACAGACCATCCCCAAGGATGCTTCTCCCAAAAGTCTCTAGGTCATTTTTCTATGGCTCTTTGGTCACCCCAAGTCCCATTTTCACAAATGATCTGGGGGATCAGGAGCCCACAGCCTGTCAGACAGGTACCAGTTCTCCATTCTCCAAAGGCCACCTCTCCAAACACCATTTACTTTTGATTCCTGATATGTTGGCAGGTTATGACCTCTTGGAAAATTTGCCCCTTCTGTATTTCTGAGAATGGCAACACAAGGAGAATGGAAGAAGTGTAGTAGAAGTGTCTTTTGCTTTTCAAAGAAGAACATGGTATTTGCAGTTCCTATTTTGACTCACATGAGAGACACTTCTCAAAACTCTTCACCATTTCAAAGGATGCATTAATTTTGGGAAAAAAGAAAAAGAAAGAAAAAAAAGAAGTATTTTTCTGCGAGTCAAGTGCAGGACTTCCAGGCAATCCAAAGAAAAAATACTTCTGATAAGAAATTTCAAGTTTTACTCCAAGTTCAAGGTGTGTTGGGAAATGGACTGAGAGTTCAGTGTGTGGAAACATGACCTGTAAAGTTCAGCATATACTGCAAGAACCAAAACCTAATTAGGGGAGTTGGTCAGGCTTTTAACTTATCTACCTAATCTCCAACCGCAGCCTCAAAGGTTGAAAATGTGACTCCATCTTCTAAACCAAGAAACAAGTCATTAAAATTCAGGCTGTACAACTAACATTGCACTCATTTAACAAAACAAGAGTTCAAAACATAAGAAGTTTAGCTCCACATCAGAGACATTTCTGGAAACCGCAGACTTAACGAACTATCTTCCCCTCCATTGGTTTCAAATGAAACAGGCACAGAGGCTTTCTTTGGCACAGCCTAACCCTGTTCGACCAGGTGTGGGTTTCAATTAAGTTGCAGGAATTTGAAGACAAACATTTGTAAACTTTTTTTGGTTTGTTTGTTTGTGTTTAAAAAATGTACCCACAGTGGTCGCCCTGCTGAAACCAGCCCGGACAGCTGGAACAGCAACCCGGAGCCAACCAGCCGAGTCACAGCCCTGGCTGAGTGTGAGCTTGTGGTCTGCTCTCACAGCCTGACTCAGTGGAAAAAAGAAGTCTGTGGAAGCTCAAGCTACAGTGAGATGACAGGTGACTTCTGGGGGAAAAAAACCCAATAGCTGTAGCCCCACACCCATTTCTGGAAACCTGGCACAAGTCATTTGTGGGACAGAAGGCATCGTGCAGACCTGGCTGGGTGATAGTGGAATAAGTCCATTCCAAAACTTTGCAGGTTTTCCAATTTTTTCGTATGGTCTTGAAATGAAAACAAAAAAATTTAAAATGGAAGGGTGTGGAATTGTGTTGAAACATCTATTTCTGAGTTAGAGAGATCAAGTTTTCAGATCAGACATAACCAGAGACCTCAACCTGGGATACATAAAACTCCCCATTCATCAACACCAGCGCCTCTGCAAAATGTTTTGGCATCTAAGAAGCAGCATATTTTAGTTAAATATATTTCATCAAATGTGTTCTGACGAATTCCAATCTTGAAATGTCATTGTGTCACCAGTTTGTGGAAAGATCAGTGTTTTAAAAAAACTCATAAAAATAAAGGACTGGAAAAGAAGCTGAGGAACAGTCAGTCACTCAAAAGACATTTGTCAGCAAAATTAAATATAAGTTCAGGCATATTCTGTTTCATCACATACTGTTCCTTTTAGGGGTGAGGCACTTAAGTAATTTCTCTATTTTGGAATGAGACTGCAAGACAAACAGTTTATCTTCAGTTTGGCAAAAGAAAGTTACATTAACGTCTATCAAGATGAAAGTGGCGCAAACCAGAATATTTTACAGCTTAAATAGTGACTCTGTTCTTCAGCTATGTGTAAACTATTCATCTCATAGGATGCAATCAAATGTCACTGTCTCAATATGAGTTCCCAGTAATGTGGAAAACACAAATCCCTGTAATTTATATATGCACACATACATACACACACACACACATGCATATATAGTACCTATACATATACACACACACATATAAATATAATATTTTCATGTACACACACACACATGGATGCAAACTACATCTGGAATTCCATTAAAATATTTCTCCTAGCTCCTCAATAACCACAGTTACAGAAATCCCTAGAAGGAACAGAGTAGGGCTAAGGTCAGCCGTCTCTGATCACCAGTGTTTGGACAAAGTGATTTTATGTTTCATTTGCACTAGAGATTGATATCAAGCTAGAATTCTGGCTCAAAAGAATTTTTATGGAAGAAAAAAATGTTTGGAAGGTTGAAAGATTTTCCCAAAGGAAGGTTCAGGGAATAAATGAGAGCTTATTTATCTTTTCCAAGACTTTTGCAAGCTGGAAAACAGGGAGAAAATTCCCAACCTTGCTCCTCAAAACATTGCATTATCACAAGAGAGTTGGTATTGTATATTTTCTGCTGAAATTAAAATAATTTAAAAAAAGAGAGAGAAAACATAATGGGTAAAACTCAGTCTGCTCTTCAGTGAAAATATTACAGTTTTTTCATTTTAAGAGTATTACCATCTTTTCACCAAGATGATTCCAAGCATGATGTACATTTTCCATCAAGTTTGAAAGAGCATTTAAAAAACACCTCCATTTCCATGAGAGTTCATCGTTTGGGTTTATATTTATTTTTTTTCTCCAAATGTTTTTATTGAAACAAATTTCAGCCTATTCTAGCTTGCATTTTGGATTCTCTCAAAATTCAAATTCAAAACTTCAAAGCAATCCATCTCCGCAACCATTACTTTTGTAGGATTTTGATCAAAGCCATGGAAATTCCTGGTTCCACCCTGCAATAATGAACCAGCCCAGGTTTCATTTGAAATCCAACTCTGAGGAGCTGACTTACCCATCTGGTTTGCAAGAATCCTGCTGTCTTCACCTGACCTGAGAGCATCTCTGCATAGCAAAGCTCTCCTCCAACTGGAACACATCCATGTAACACAGTCCCCATTCCCTCGATGTGGGGGGGCACCAATATTGGCTGTCAACCCCCTGTTTACCAACCTTCTCCAAGTTCAGAAAGCTCCTTTCTGCATCCTGAAGATCAAGGTTTTTTTGTTTTTTTTTTTTTTTTTTAGCAATTCACTAGATAGCTGTTTGCCTAAAGAGACCCTCCCACTGCTCTTTTATCCTCTGAAGGCAGGCCAATTTTCAACTACAGCCTGGTGGTTGCCTGGGTTAACCTCTGTCTTGTTTCATGAGGCTTAGAAACCCCAATACACCTTTCAAATGGCGTGTCTGATCACACTGCTCTGGCAGATAAGCAGAAAATTAGAAAGAGCTTCTCCAGGTAAGCGCCAGCATGAAGGTACCATCATCTTCCAGGGAGGAATGCCTGGCAGGCAGGCATGCAGGCAGGCAGGTTTGGAGATCAGTTATGATGGGGACACAGAAAAGGCAGCTGTGTAACAGCACAGTAACAACACTCTCTCAGTGCTTCTGCCAGGCAAGGCTGTGGTGCTTCCTCCTATGGGGAATTTGGGACAAATATCTTGAGAGCACTTTTAACTCTTAAATGTTGTACGTAAGACATTTAGGTGGCTGTTGAAGATGAGATTATCCCTACCTTGTTCTATATAGCTTATATTCAAGTATTTTAGATTTGAAACTTCATGTTTCAGGTCAAGGCCTTTATCCTGTAAGTTTTCCTACTGTTTGTAGGATTTTTCCATCATGCTGGTACTCTCTTCCTCCTCTCTCACTGTGACCACATGCCACAGTCCTGTGCAATTACACAGGCAAAAAACATGGGTTACTAAAACTTGGTTTTTAGTTTCCATTCTTTATGTTTCTTCGGGTTCAAATGCAAACTTCTCTGCACAGAAAAATGTAGGTCTTGCAGTTGGTGCAAGCTGTTGGTCCAAGCTGTTTTCACCAACTAAATTGTCCTTTGAGTGAGGGGTGACATCTAGAAGAGCCCTCTGAGCTCTCCAAACTGACTCTGGGGATCTAATTACTCCTCTGGATACCTGGCTTTCCTAAGGCACAAACTGTCTTTCTTAAATCAGGATGTGTTCAAAATAAGTACAACTGAAAGAAAAAAGGAAAAACCCAAACCCAAAAAATACAAAACAGAAAAATCCCAACAACTTTCACCTTGGCATTTTAAGTGATTTTTTTTAACTACAAAAACACAGGAGTTCAGAATTCACCACCAAATATCCACTCTTTAGGTCTCCATTCTCTTGTGTGCCTTTCACAGCTTTCCCCAAAACCCTAACCAGACATGTAACCATCTCCTGCTGAGGTCAAAGGGACTTAGGCAGACCATGCCCCTGCAGCATGCAGCAACTCAGCTCTTCTGCACTGACAGCAACTCAGCTGCTCAGATTCATTCCACAGTGTGGCCTGCAAAAGAAATTGTTTCAAGGTGTACAAAGCATTTGCTGCCTGCTGCTGTTGGCAGGGCAAAACTGCCGTGGAGCTGCTGCCAGAGGAAGGAAGAAATAAAATCCCCTCGGGAAAGAAAAGAACACACAGGTAGAGAAGGGGGAGTAGGGTGGGAGGCGTGGGGTACCCCGTGGGACCCAGCCTTCACTTGGAAAGAAGATGAGCTTGCTGTTGGCACAGGGTTTGGCCAAGCTTGCTGATCCTCCTGTGCGCACCTGAGCATCCCTGTATGTGGATGTCTGCCACACACTGAGGGCTCTTCCTTGCCCCTCTGAGCCTGGGGTGTGAGGCCTCCATGTGAAAGTCTTTTAAAAGCAGTGACTCTTATTCTTCTTCCTGGCAACTTGTTGCCTGATGGCACATCAAGGAGGGCACCAAAAATGCCTCACTGTCTGGGAACACAAGTGACTGCATAGGAGCACAGCCCTTCAGCAAATACCTGGGTGGCTTGGGAAGTCTTTCCTGGGTCTGCCCCTTGCTCCCAACCGAAAACACACTGAAGTGCTTTCTCACCCACACTGATTTGCTGATATCCATTTATGGTGCAAGAAAGTGGACTACAGACCATGAGGCAACAATTTTAAAATCTCTAAACACCCTTCTTATCCCCATGCAGCCAAATCTGCTTGGAGTGTGATGAAACAGCTTTGAAAGGGAAGGAAGCCACACAGGCGCAGTAAGCCGAAGAGATGGAGAGCAAAAGCCATGGGAAAGGTCTGGGGCCTGATAGTCCTTCCCTTGATCTCAAGTCTTAAATTTTCTGTTGGATCTATGGTTTCCCCAGAATGTTTTTCTCCAGCTAATGCAGCAGGTATACCCATGCTCACACNTTATTTATCTTCATTCATTTTGGGGTCATGCATATATGAAACTTCCTCTTCTGTAACTTCTTTCACAGTCTCCCACAGAGCCCTCCTGCAGATAATCCCAGCAGTAACAAAACAATGCTGTCCTTGCTGAATGACAGCATCAATTCTTGTCACTCTGCTGAGTGGGTGCCTAAAACAGGCACTTTGCCTCTCAATTCATTATTTTCTCATCACTCTCTGAAAAAACATTGCACCTTCCAAAGAATGAGACTGAGTATCAAAAACGGATATTCCCTAGCAGAAGATTTTACAGTTCAGTTCAGTGTACCATAGATTAAAAAACATAGTTTCTCTAGCCTATCTTATTGAATATTATTTTTAAAACTCTTTCAATGGATTCTTTGCCCCAGAGTAAGTGTTAGTTCCAAACCACAGTTTTATGCAACAAAGCTCACTAAAAGACAGAAAAAATTACATTAATTTTGTAGCTGGTTTACACACCAAGCATATTTTCCAACATATTTTCTCTTTGATCTGATAATGCAATGCTTCATTTTGAATCAAGGTCTATTACTACTACAACTCAAAAAGTGTTGCCCAATGTCACACAGAGCCTGTATTTTTCAAATACTAATTCACAGCTTTCATTTTAAGGACATGTTTATAGAGGTTGAAAGGAAGTTCAGATAAAGTTGTTGCATTGTGGCAATATATGAAATGAATTGTTTTAATAGGAAAGACGTTTAAGATAATCTCTCGGCCTTATTTCCTTTACTGGTTAAACCCCTTTGGTCACGTCTGTGAGAGCAATGCTGGCCACTTTTGTTTATTTTTTTTTAACTGAAAATTTTTAACCCTGAAAGTAAAGTTAAGGAGAAAAAATTAGTCCAAGGGGCATCATGCTATGCCAGGGTGAGTCCTTTTCCAGTTGCAGATGCCTCACTAAGCAAGTGAAGTGATGATTTTTGCCTTCCTCCCTGAATTTTTGTGTTCCATTTGTTGTACCCATCATCTGCAAAGGGAAGATTGGCATTCCCATGTGCCAACTCCAGAGATACATAAAAGGAGGATCTAACTGTAGCCAACCAGAAAAAATGTAAAGCTGATGGAAACAGGACAGGCCTGACAAGAAGAGAGGAACTCTTCAGAGGAGCTGTCAGGAAGAAAACTAGAAGTGAGGAGATTGTACAGCACCAGCAAAAGTACAACACTACCTTCTTAAATCATAAGACAAAGGTTAGGATTTTGGTGGTGAAGTCAGAACAGAGGTCTGAAATCCAGAGGCTGCTGTCAACCAATATTTCTGTGGTCTGTGTCTTATGCAGATAAGAAGAGAGTTCCCATTCCTGGATGACTGCCAAAGTTGTCCTTCTCCATTGGTTTCTTTTTTTTTCCAGCAGAGAGGGCTAGACTGTTAGATATAATTACTTACGATTTTTTTTCAAATACCAGAAGTTAAAAATATGAGGTGAACTAGCCAGACAACAACAAGTTTCTACTGATCCCTTACCTAACAGACCAGAAACCAGGGACTGTTTCCAGTAATGTCAAAAACCTTTCCTCAGAGACTGTTCCTTATCTCAGACACTGCAAAACATTATTAGCTCAGCTACAGGTAGCCAAACCTGACTGGAAGGCTTTCTGCCAGTTTGCTTGTACCAGGCAGCCTCTGCCAGACCACTCACAATGACACCCTTCAACCACAAAACGTACAAGTCATAATGCACAATGCACTTGAGCATGAACAGAGGTGTTACAACATGGATTTACTTATGCCCATCACACTCTCAAGGAACCCTTGCAGACGTCACTGGGCTCTGAAAGATTTACAGTAATACCAAGGAACAAACAAAAAAACCCACAGCTTCATTCCCAATATCAAAGGGAGAATTTGCCGATAGCACAGCAGCAAGCCACGCTGACTGTGCGCAAACAAGCTCAGTTCTGCATTGCCTGTGTCTGACTTTTGTTGAGGCACCTAACTTTGATCTTTGATAAATGAAAATGTTGGCAGGTAGCTTCTTTTGATTCTCTTTCTGGAAATCCTGCACATTTGAAAATTTGGTGAGCTGGCCTGACTAACATGTTCATGAATGCTGACATTTAGTTCACATTCACCACTGAGGTATGACCTGAGTTATTTTTCTCAAGACCACAATCACATCCAGTTCTGCAACTGAATTGATTTTAACATAAGTGAAAATATTTGTGTGTTTAGATATGACAGAGAATAGTATGTATACTTTTGTCCAACAAAAGGACAGTTTATATCTCCAAAGTTGAGAGTGAATGCTCTGCGGTGTCTGTCTTCAAAGCACCTAAGTGTGAAAGCAGACACTTCAGTTGCTTTAGCCTACACCAAAAGGCAGCTGCCAGGGATGTACAGTATCACTGCTGCACTGGTTCATTCATTACAACCTTTCCAGCTCACTTCTGAAAGGGCTGTAGAAACAAAGAGAAGCAGATGTGCCAGGGGACACTTTTGCAAGGGTACAACTTATACAACAACTTCCTCATTTTAATTACCTAAGTGGTAGGTGGGTGGAGCACCTTCATAATTTGCTTTTCTCTTTTATTACTAAAGTAAAATATCTGAAATAGGGTGCTGGGAGAGAGGTCACTCTTATTGCATTCTTTTGCAGGCAGCATGGCTTTTTCAGGGACACCTGTCCACAGGAAACTCTGTAAACGCTTTCTAACAGGTCCCCAGGTAGTGGAAAGAGCACAGCTGCTAAGGAGCGTTAATGGCAGGACAGCTGCTTGGCTGACAGAATTGGAACCAGCATGGTGCATGTGCTGGGACTGTAAACAGGAATGAATTTTCCTAAAAGCTTTATAAGTAAAAATGTTTATTTTTGGAATATTAGCAAAATAAAAGGAGTTACGATGTCCCTTTAATTTTAAGTCAAAACATAATGACATGCAGCTTTTAAGAAGGTTTGTTTTATAGCAAAATCTCAAATTGAAACAAGGTGGCCTTGAAACAACTTCAGAAGTACCATAGATTTCGTCCTAGATGTATATATAAAACATGCTTGGGCATTTATTTTTTGTCCTTAATCTGTAGTAAAATTGATCGTGAAATTCTGCTTTCCACAAACCATACATCAGGTATTGGGGAACGCCCTTCTGTCTCCCAGGCCTGCCACTGATAGCAAAAGCTCCGTGTTTGGTGCGAGAAGGTACGACAAGGTATCTGGAACAGGTTATTCCCATGCTAAAAATATGAAATAGAGATCTTGTTTCAAGGACTGGCACCAAGATGAAGACCCCTGACTCCCAGACTTCCCCCGCCCATAGCCTTCCTCTCTGAGTCAGAGCCATCCAGTGCCAAGAAGGTGCCCTCTTGTGACAACCTCAGTGCAGGCTCAGAGATGGGATTTTGACCCTAGACAAATACCAGTTTCAGACTAGTTGCAAACAGCTTAAATTCTTTTTGGAGTGTTAGTAAACAACACATTCTCTTTGGGAAGTTTACCTGAGGACAGCAGAACACAAACTGCTTGTTACTCACCCCACAGCACTTGCAGTGCAGCACACCAGCCTGGATGATGAGCAGTACTTGCCTTACCCTCTTGAAATGCCATCCCCATCTTTTTAGGAATGACAGAGACATTCTAAAATCCATCTAGACTTTATCATGTTTCTCAAAGTCTCTCAAAGGCATTTTCTGCTGTACGTGCTTCACCAGCATCTCATCAACGGATGAAAACAGTGGGTCTACCACTTGTACATAGCTCTTCACAGCCTCTCCTCTTGAGTTTGAAGCTATGTTTGGTTTAAAGTTATTAATTGCCTTTTTCACAGCTGGCACCAGCAGCCTTGCATGTTGACTCAAAGTGTGATGTGATAATTAGGCAGGGTGAGGAATCTTTTTGTTAAATTTCATTCTTTGGCACTATTGTGCCTTTGATCTTCACTGCTCTCCTTTCCAGAAGTGTTACAGCATTCCAGCAGAAGCCAAGGGTGGGCCTTTCATCAACCTGGGGGAAAAGCTTTGTCCTGTGCCCACGGCACTCTGCTCTCAGTCTTAAACACCCCATTTGGACGACAGCTATGTGCTTGCTGGAGTGCCTGTGAGGTGCCTACAGCCAGAAAAGCACGTACGGTGCATCCTCCACCAAAACACAGATCACATCAACAAATTAAAAGTGAAGTAGGAATGAAGTTCAGTAACGAAATAAACAAGTAAGCAGGCTTTTAATAATGCCGTTTCTCCATTAACTTGATTGAAACTTTGTATTTTACTCTGCAGGCTAGGAAGGCCCAAGGCACAATAAATTTAAAATCCTGTAAAACCAATGCCTACTTCTCTCTTGGACTCCAAAGCTGTCCATATTCCAGAGTCATGCAGGCAGTTAACTTCAGCATTCACTTGATTTTAACTGGCCAATTACAAACCACTTAACAGATGGTGTAGAAATAGTTATATAAACTCAGGAATAAATCCTAGAGCATTTATACAGTTATGAATGAATCACTTTCCCAAATGTTCATTCTTGGGCTTTTGTCACTTATCATTTCTTTGAGATCTGGTCTTTCTACTTGTCACAGCCTATTCCTCTCCAGACCTGGGATGGCAAGAAATGCAGGGAGACAGTGGGCACACCTGAATCCCATGAATCCTGTCCCTGCCATATTGTTAACAACACTGAGCTTTTAGCAACACATCAATGCAAGCCGAAGAAAAGCATCTGCCCCAGGAGACATAATTGGTAGGATTTTTGCCATATGCATAGATCAAATAAATGAGAGAATACTGGTTAGCAACTCGTTTTTTCCACCCCAGGAAGGATATGATTGCCTGTTACACTGTGATGTGTGTTGAACTATGTCCCAGAGCTGTTTTGGTACTAGAAATTAGGCAGGGGTAGGACAGCTGCAAGACAGGTATGTAACTATGCACTTGACTATGACGTTAATGTCAAAGTGAATGTATGTGAAGAAATGAACTGCGTGGTGTGTCATACATAAGGAGTTACTCTTGAAAGGTGCTTTCCCCAAGCTGTTATCCTCACAGTCCCTTGGTCTTCCAAACTGGGGAGACTGAGTATGAACTGCCTGTTAGTGGGTTTTGTTTGCTGCCACAGCTCTTTTAGTGGTAATCAACAGAATTTGTGCACATCATCTTCATTTTCTTCTGGGCAAATGTATGAAAATTCCAGTAGGAGATTTCACGTGACTGCTGGGAGGCTGATATCTGCAGGAGCAGATATCTGGCTGCTCCATCTCTTATCTGATGGCTAGCATGTTGCTGCTTTTACCCCAGAGAGAGTTCAAAAGAGTAATTCCCTTTAGGGGTATGAGATCTCTGTTTCACACACAATGGGTTGAGCCACAGTGCTTTTTTGCCCTCTTATGCCAGTCTGCCTTCCCTCTCTTCCACATCGCACTCCTGGCTGCAGCTGGCCCTATCCGAAATTCAGGAGGTGGGATGCAAAGCAGCAACTCACAGGTTATTGTTAAGCAGTCACGGCAACAGAAGTACAGAGGTGGAAAGAGGTAAAGAAAGCCCCTTTCTCCTCCTCAGAGCCTAAGGATTATGCAGGATACATGATTTAGAAGGCAGGTCTTTTTGTGGATTGGGTCACAGAGGTAACCTGGTCCCAAGATGCAGCAAAGAGAATTCAGTGCTGGGTCACATTGACGCTGGGCTGTCCATGGGCTGTAACAAGTCAGTCCTTCTTGTTCTTCTGTGGCTTAAGCTTCTGCAGTAAGTTTTAAAGATGCTTTTTACAGAGAGTGTCCCCATGGGAGTGAGACAGGCAATGCACTGGACTAGGTAAGACCCAGCAGCACTCTAGGATGATCACTGTTTCCCAATGAAGTTAATTTAAATATATTTTCCTAAAGTGTGGCTTCATTTTAACTGTGACATCCCAGCTAATGTCTTCCTGGCTCACCACTGTAGGGGTTTTTATGACATCTCCAAACAACCTCTACTCCACAGATGCTGCCAAAGGTTGGACTGATTTCCATGCCTTTAGTGAATGGCACTTAAACCATTCCTTTTCGTATTGGGGCTTTTGTCTTTGTGCTTTTAGTTTTCCAGGAGGGTCTCTTCAAGCTTCTGTCAAGCTCCTGTTACAGACAGAATAGAATTAGACATAGAATAAAGGGCTTATATGTTCCATGTTCTAATTTAAGCACCTAATATTCACTGGACTTTGAGTCCTACACATGAAAGAGAGAGGACAATTTGCTGGTGGGAAAATGGCCACCATGGGCTCCACTAGGGCTCAGCCTCTCTGAGATTTTTCTGAACTGGAAAAGGTATAAAAATGAATTTAAATATGAGTGGAAAAAGAAGTAATCACAATCTCTTCTTGCTTCTGACAACAGTAGGTTCTGAAGCAGCTGGTAGATTTTTAGATTTCAATTAATCCAGACAGCAAGAAGTGAGATCACATGGCAAAAATATGAAGCTGGCTCTACTCCAGCGGAAAAATTAGATTTCAGAAATGGCAATTCTTGAACAGAGAGTACAAATAGAAGGGAAAAAAAAAAAAAAAAAAAAGAAAGCCTGTCTGCAACTGAACCCAGAGTTTGTGGGTATCCTGTGGAAGAACACTAGAGGACACAAAAACAGACCTTGAAATCTTGCTCAGATTTACCCAAATATGAGAACCCAGTGGACCCATCTGAGAAAATTGATAGATGACAAAAGAGTGGGAGCAAAAGGCAGCAAGGCTGTATAAGTTGGAACCTAGCAAGAGATGGTCCCTGTAACTTGAAACACTTTGACAGCCAGTGCTTACCATGACCCTGCCCAACAACTCTGGGCATATGCAGCACTCCCTATGACAGGATTTCCTCAAGCTGCACTTGGGTTAATTTCAGGACACAAGAATTATATCTGAACATGCGCAAGAGTTTAGATTGCCTGGGTCTACAATAGGCACCAAGTTCAACATAGACTGCATTTTTTGACTATGGGAAAACCAGTGGAAGATCATGATTTGAAAAGAAAAGGTGTGCTAGATTGACAATAACAAGAAAGCGTCTGTGTAAGGGTGGGAGGGATGCTTCAGTTGAGTTCTACCTCTGACAGACAAAAGAGACATAAAAATATTGCTCAGAATAATGAAATATGTATTGGGAAATTTGTTGCTCATTGGTTGCTCATTTGTCGCTCATGGCCTGATGGAGCATTGACAGTGTAAAAAGTTGAAGCACTGGAAGAATTAAAGGTGTCCCATAACTGCTTATGTATCAGAAAGCAGAACATTTAAATTGTTCAAGGAAGTTATTAGTTCAAGTTCTGACAGCAAAATACAGTCACGACTGACAACTGATGGCTTGAGACATCAGGAGCTCTAGGATGGAAAGAGGGCTGCTGCAGTTTTAAGCCATGGATTGAAAATATTTAATATTTTTACTGATAGGAGCCTTATGAACTTCAAATTGACTGTAAATGCTTTACTATCTTTGCCAGACACACATTTTGAAAAAAGTGCAACTATATTTATTTTTTCCCAGCTACCAAACATATGATCTGCAAGGCAAATTTAAGTGAGGCTGATAGTGCAGGCATATGAATTTCAGCCTTGAAGGAAAGTCTGGGGTAACAAACTAAATTTGGTGGGAGACAATCTAAGTTTAAAAGCCTTGTCTAGATGAAATACAGACCATGAAATGTGTTCTTGCTTGAACAACTGCTCAGGATGTGACCCCACGGAGAGAGTGTAACAGCCTGTGGGTTGTGTTACAGCTATAGGGTTGCTGGGGTTTTAAGTGCTATTACTCCATTGGAAAGAAATCATGGGACTGAGAATTGTGCTTTAAAGGCTTAAGCTACTCAGGCAGAGACTCCAGGTCTGGGTTGGGACTCTGAGGCTGTCGTCAACATTAGGCACAGCAAGTTGAAAATGCATATGGGAGAAAGTTCTTTTATAGATGCCTTCAGAGCCTGTGGTCCGAAAGCCAAAGTCTAGTGTTGAGATGCTGCTGCTCTTAAGGATCTCACCACTAACATACAGCATGTCCTTGGGCAAGTGCCTCCCTCTTCAGTAGGATTCATGTTCAACAGCTGGAAAACTGAGAAAATTCATTAAGTTCCACAGAGATGCCACATGAAGCTACTGATAGCTGTCTGTGGCTCTGATTTTTCTGAGTGTGAAGTCCACTTAATGCAGAGAGTGGCTGACTACAATAAGTTTTGGATCAGGCTTTAAATAAAACCTGTATTACTTCTGACTGAGTAGCGAAATTAAATTTCTTTAAGCATCTGACGTGTCTCTATTCTAAACTGATAAACTTGTAAAGAAGCCACATGGGAATTTCTTCACACAACTTCCCCAGTCCCCAGAAAAACACCAAGTTGAAGAAAAAAGAAATCAGTTATTGGTTTGGTTTTTCGCTGGTGTTTTTGTCTTTTTCAGGAAACAGTCACTTTAGATAAATTTCACAATGTAGAAAATATTATCAAAAATGCTTCCAGAGCAACAAAATATTTTGTTTGTTTTTGAAAAAAGTTCACATTGTAATTTCAGTTAAAAATTACTGTTGTTTGAAAAATCTTCATATCTATCTTCATATCTACTATCTAAGTAGTTATAGTAGCAAAGTAAGTCCACAGCACAAGAGGAAAATTTTGAACTGATTACAATTGGGATGAAAACCATGGTTACAAAGCCAGTCTGCAAGAGAGGAAAGCACTTCCTGGTCCAGTACTAGCCATGGTAATATCAAGCAAGCTGTTGCACAAGCACAGAATCATCCCTTTTTAGCATTTAATGTGCTGTGGTCAGAAAGAGCAGGAATATTCATGTTGGGAAACTGAAGACAGGTTGAACATCTATGGAATGGCACAGATAAGTAATTGTTTATTCTCATAAAATGAAAGAATCTACTAGTGAGGTAAGGAAAAAGGAGGAAAAGAGAAAATTTAGAAAATGTGAACCCATAACTGCTTTCTGAACTGATTCCTTTTTTTTAAGAGTTTGAATGGGACAAAGGAAGGAAAGTTACATACTGCTGTGGGTAACAAAGCCAGCAGGAAATATGGTTAGCAGTCAAAAGAACATACACAATAACACCCAAGTTCACACACAAGAACAAAATTTATCTCCTCTTCCCAGCACTGTCAGAAAAATATAGGGTCCAATAAAGAGTGTCTGCATTACCGAAGTTCTCATATAGGAAGGGTTTAGGAAAAGTATCACAGCACATCAAAATCTGAAGGAGCAGAGGCAGATGTGTACCATGATTCAAGAGAAGAAAGTGAACTTGAGATGAAAAAGAGAGATCTGCCTCATGTCAGAGAGGGGTACAAGCCTCAGCACTCAAATCCATATTTCAGACACCTACACTGATCTACAGGCTCCACTGAGCAGTTATAAAGGCAGGGGCTGGGCTGTATGCATGGTGTCTGAGGGCAGCACATCTGTATCTAAGTACAAGCAGTCTCCAAGTCCTGGTTTCACCAAGAGGATGGTCTCCAGAGTTGCCTTTCTCAGGTACTTCTGTGCTTCAAAACTGTGGTGTACATTTAGTGAGAATTGACTTTAGATGAGCTGTATACTCTCAATATATGGAAAATACAGTGTAGATGCAGGTTCCAAAGAGCCTTAAAGTTTAAAAATACTTAGGGGCAGGGATCTGTTTTGGACCCATGTATATTAAATAGAGATGAGCCATAGCTTGCAAATGAGTGACCTGCATGAGTCTTCATTCAGGTCATAGATTTTATGAAAACCCCATTACTCTTTAAAAAAAAAAATCTAATAATATTTCTACTGCGTCAGTTACTGTAGTTTTGGAATTAGGCTTCAGTCCCTTTCTCTTTTAAAATTATCTCTGCACTCCCTGGCTTTAACTGGATGAACAAATGCTGGAATAGAATGAAAAATTACTTCTTTTGAAATGTTTCCAATGCAGCTAAAAGCTGTCCATATGAGAAATCTTTCAAGAAAATCTGTCCTCATCTTATTTCCAGCTGGGTTGCATCCAGTTCCAAAAGTACTTGCTGATGGTGGGAGAAAAGTATCTGGATACAGACAGTTATGTTATTTGAGACTCTGAATTTTGGATTGTGAATACAAACAACTCTAGAAACACCAGAGAGATGTGTTAAGGACAGTAACAGAACGGAGAGATGAATTGAGACAGCTTCTTCTCCTGAGGAAAGGCCACCCAGCCTCTCCAGTCCTGCTGCTACTGCCCTTACCACTTCACAGGTGCTCTTCCTTCACTTCCCAGGCTTGTTTTTCCCTCACCTCTGCTCTTCTCAAAGGCAGCAGCTCATAATCCCCTACCAGCTTTTCTTCATGTTTCATACACCTTTCTCTTTTCTTCATGTTTTGAAAGTGAAATTTGTCATTCTCAGCACAGAGCTACTTCATGTCCTTCAAAACACCTCCTAAAGCTCTCCTCTGCCATTATACCTAGAAAAAGCTGGGAAGAGGCTCCCAGGGTGCTGCTCCGTGGCCCAACATACAACAACCATCAGTGTAGAGGTACGGTTTCCCCATCTTCCCTCATCTTTTGGTAAGCACTTATTTGGCAAGCCTGAAGGAGGCTCTGTTTTCTTTCTCTGTTTATACAACACTGAGGTTCTTATCTGTGGCTAAGTCTCCTTGATCCTATCATCACACAAATAACAACAGGGAATGGTTTAAAAAAAAAAAAGCCAAGCAAAAATATAAGGCTTAGTTGTTTGAATTGCTTTAACACAGCACTGAAAAGTCATTATTTGATACTACCAGAAGTGACAGAATCTTGTTATTATTATTTTTTTATATTGCCGTGTGGTTCCAGGGTTTTTTTCAGCAATCACTGTCAGTTCTAATTCTCCAAACAGGCAAAAATTTGGGTGGAAATCCTGTCTCCACTGAAGTCAAGTGACGGATTTCCATTGGCCTCAATGGGCCTGGAATTCACCCGGTCACAACCTAGAGAAAGAATATTTGTAGTAGCAAACCAAATAAATATATCCGTGTTTTTCTGTGAAAAATCAATTTGAGACCCCTTTTTCCTGGCAAGAGTTATGCATAGCGATATAATATGAGATACAGCAGTACTTGGAACAGGAAATGACTGTGGACACATTGTCAGGGCAGTGCTATGCTATGCCAATGGCTGAAGCAGAGAAAACTCCTAAGAATTCGTTAAAATACTCCAGGAAATAAAATAAAACAAAATAAAAAACAAACCCAGAAATAAAATAGAGTGCACAATGAAAATACCAGAGCTGAAATTTCTGTGAGCTTGAGAGGAAACAAAGAGATGGGAAACTGTATTGAAAGAAAAATAGTACTGCATGGGAGTTGCCAATGAGGTGCCAGGTGTTGCCCTTTGCAAGGGAAAGAAAACATCTCGACAGAGGTTGTCAAGAACTAAGAGCAGCAACACAGCAGAGTACCTGAGGGAACAACAACCCCACAAAATATCTTGATATAGAAATTGGGTTCAGGATGTAACAGCTTTATTAGACATCCAAAGAGTGATTTTCCTATTCTACGGAATTAATATCAACTGAAGCATATGTGTGTGTATTCACACACATGAAACAAAAAAGGAATCTTTCATGGATTATTAATTATGTGTTTGTTGTTTAAACATGAGAAACTAATCCTTAAAGGTTAGTTAAAACTAACCCTTAAAGGAGGCCTATGCCAGAAGTATGAGAAGCAGAACATCACTGTGAATCAAAGGACATAAAAGATGCTCTCTACATCAGATATCAATGATATTTTCAGGTATTTAAAAGCCTTGCTTAAAGAAACAACTACTCATTATGTTAAGTCAGACCATTACACAGCAGTGGGTAGTTAGTCAGTGAAGTGAGAAAAAACCCAGAAACATGAAATTCCAGAAACATGAAATTCCAGAAACATGAAACGTCTGTGTACAGAACCAGTGGCTTTGTGCCTGAATGTGACTAGAGGCACTCTGCTTGTATACATGTGAGAGCCACATCAGTTCAGGATTTTGGGGGAAGTGACTGACCACTTCCTTTCCCACTCACTTGTAACTCAAGCAAAACATTTCTCTCACTCTTTTCCTGTTTGTTTATTTGCTTGTTGTTTGTTTGTTTTAATCAGAAGATTAATATACTTTTCCCACTGAAAATGCTTACTTTTTGCAGTAGTTCTAACACTACACGGAAAAAAATATTTCAGGTGAAAAACTTTATAATTGCCTGTGAGAGAATAACTACTGTAACACCAGCTACCAACGGAAATGTTGAATTCCCATGACAATTTAAAGTAATTATTGGAGCATGAGACACATTCTTGTAACATGACCTACACCAATGCATAGTTTATATCATATAATAGAGGATATATTTGTACAGCATAAGAACATCATCAGAATCAAGTGTTTAATCAAAAGTGTAACTGGCAAGGTTCCAAATTGCATTCAAACTGATGATTATTTGTGTCATATCAGTCACATTCAGTTTGTAATACTCTCATTCACTGCAGTGCATGTTGCACAATTCTAAATGTTCCTCATTCCAATGTATTGTATAATGAGTTTTCATTTTTTAATACTTCCTTACTTCGTCTGGATGAGGTATTACTCAATAATTTCTGTATATATGCTTCTAACTTTTCAGAAAATTTTCTGTGCATTTGAGGTGTATTTGATATGAGCCCTCTAGAAGAGGGATTTTGCTGGCAGAAACTCAATTTCTGGGCACAGAGTCTGTGGACAGATGTGTGTTATCAGTGCATACAGACTAGATCTGTTGGGGAAGCAAGCAGTACTCATGTGCACTCCACTCTTACACAACAGTCCACATCATCAGCTCAAAATGGACTTGAAGGGCAAATGGACATGCCACATTTAGGGACCAGAGAAATATATCTTTTAGCCCAACTGCAATCTTTTTACTGAGGTTTTGCTCCCTCTCTTAAGCTGTGGCTCATATACCTGGGTCTTCACAGTTGTGCAGACTCCAGAAGATTCAAGCTTCCTTGAACTAATTTAGATTTTAAAGTATTTTTTGACAAAAGAATATTTTTCTTCAAAATATTTCATAATATTTCAGAATAAAATATTCAATTTTCAAAAAACTTCAGAATAAAAATACAGAATTGTTCATGGCAGTGAGTGACTTCTGACTCTTAGATCCAGGACAACAGCTGGAATGCATATCGTGGCATATGAGACCTTAGTTTTGTTTCCTTTCTTATGTGAACTCTCCCCTGCAGCTCTCCCTCAGAGTCTCCAGCTCTACAAATTGTACAACATGGCTGGACCCCACAACAGTCTACATATGTATCTTCCCCCCAACAGATGAATGTGCATTGACTATTGTATCCCAATTCTTTATATTTTAAATACTCCTAATTTTATTTTTTCAATTATTTTCTTTTTTTTTTCCTCTCCTTAACCAGACCAAATGGAGGGAAAAACCCAATGTTGATTTTTTTCTTAATCTTAGGAAAAATTATTTTAAAATTAAATAGAAGAATTGAATAAGAGCCAATCCTTTTCCTCCTTCCTTGCAGTCCTTTTTGTCATCACACTGCAATTTTCCTTGATTCAGACCATTGGAACACAAGCTTAGCTGATGTCCTGGTAGCAGCAAGGGTTGTAAAGAAGTACAACCACTGGCAAAGAGAACTGTGCTATTGCCTTTGTGACACAGAGGCAGCTTTATTTGCAAATTGGGAGAGTTGCTTTCTTTTAATTTATGAAAGGAAGCAGGAGAAAGAATAAATGATACAAATAAAAATGCTATGTTGCTACTATGTACATAGTCATATCATAAGGAAAAGCTCCTCTGGCAATGAACTTTCCAGGGTTACTTCACACCAGTAAAAGCAGGAAGATAATCTCAGACAGCAAATTAGTCTATTTTTATTAAATGCAGCCGTTCCTCATTTCCTATGTAAAAAAATTAATGCTATATATTAGCTGTAGAGCTTGCAGTAGGAGGATTGCTTCCAGTAAGAATTAGTACCAGAAATTTTGTAAGCACATGCTCCCATCTTCTAGGTTTTTATTCTATAGCACATGGAATGGGTGGTTGCTTTTTTATGTGAAGAGCAGAGCCAAGCTCTCACAGCAATGATCTGGGTGATACTCACCGAGCAGGCAGCACCAGCACAGCACTTGTCAAAATGAACGCAGACAGAAGAACACCCATGAGGTACAAGACCAAAACAACAGAAGCAGAAGTGAGCTTAATTCCACAACAATAAACCTCAGGGTGTTGGTACACTCTAGGACTTTCTACACTTGGTGTAAAACTGGCAGAGGTCATGGGGAAGCTGTTTGAGGAATAATGACAGATCTGTAACAGGACATATGCCAAAATAGCTTTGTGGGAGAAAACAATGCACATGTGCAAGCATGTAAAGGCAGATGAGACTTTGCAGGTCTATAAAACACAACAAAGTAGTCCACACTGGTGGGTACAGAGATTAGAACCCAGATGTCTCACTGATGAGAGCCTTTGTTTTGATTGAACGAAAGAGAAGTATGAAAGTATTTTATATTTGAAGGGCCTGAGTATACAACGTCATAGATACTCAGATACCAAAATTGTTTATTTCAGTGAGCAGAACAGAGGAGGGAAACATAAAAGAAATGTGAGCTAATGGGGAATAGCTGAATTAAAGAAACCCACAATCTAAAAAACCTTGTAATAGTCTAATGTAAGAAGAGACACTGTTCGAAGCTGGCTTTATCTCTTATTCACTTAGATATTTTACACTCAGTTCAGTTATTTTATTTTCTTTCATTATTCCCTGGAGAGCAATAAAAGCATATTCCTGGCAATTGAGTTTTCTGCAGGATAAACAGATGAGCAAAGCCATTTCCTTATGCAGTCCTAACCACCCTTTGTATGGTCTTTTTCAGACACTGTTCAAGAGAAACTGTATTTACAACAGAGAAAAAGTCTCAACTGATGAGCAAATAAAGACACTCTTAGTGTTACCAGTCCTTATGTTGAGGTTTCTCAGCCCTGCACCACCAAAGCTTCTATAATATTCACACTATTTTAAGTGACATACTGGCTATTTAAGTTTACATATCAGTGAAAGAGAAGAGAGTTGTGATACACAGCAAAGTAGAACTTCCCACATAGCTTCAGAGTAGGTCTAACAAAGTCAGATCATTTATGAAGTCTTTGAAACAAATGTATAAGAAATCATCCTAAACTAACACATAATTCTTGAACTTAGCTCAAGGTATGTGTTAAGAACATACCCAACAGTTTTCACTTAGAACCTTTGCAAATTCAAAAATGGTGAGTCATTTTCAACAGTGACCATGCTCTGATTGTGTGCAAAGAATACAATGACATAATAGATGACTACATTAATCTGTAACATAGAAGACAATGGGAAAAAACCAGAGGACTGCTGACCAAACAATGTTTTGAGAACATTTTTTGATATCAGACACAATAATGATAGGCAGATTAACAACATATGACGAAAAGGTAGTTAATGTCCTAGAAGCACCAATATTTTATTAAGCTATAGATTAGATAACAGCTTATTCTCAACCGGTTTGTTTGTCCCAGTATCACCACCTGCAAGCCATGGCAGAGAGAGCATGAAGACTTTGTGAAGAACTTGGTTACCCAAATATTCTATTGCTCCCCTCCAAGCAGTACTTGTCCTGTGTCCTGGTTGTTTGTTTGGTTTTTTGTTTGTTTGTTTTTTGTTTTGGTTTTTTTTTTTTTTTAATGATTGATACAAATACCACACAGCCACATGGCTATGATAGTGCTTTTGAGAAGATTAAAGTCCTTTGCACAGTGCTTTTTTTTCTTTTTTTTCAGAATACTTTTGAGTTTAGGAGAGAAGATTACTTGGCAACACATTCCAATTTCTATTCAGACTCAAGGCAATTTCTTACCTGTAGAATGCTGAGAAGATGGAGAAGATAAACATAAAAGGGAGTAAAAGTGAAAGGAGAAACAAAATAAGATCTCTTATTGAATATGTTGAATGGAAACCCCTTAGCTAGCACAAATCACTGCCTAAGTCCTAACTCCAACTGTTATTATCTTTCATAGGCACAATAGAAATCCACCTCATCCACAGATATGAAAACAGAACAAATGCTCATTTTCTAAATAAGAGGGTGGGAAAGCAGCCCAAACCCCTCATTTTCCTCCTCATCCTACAGACTACAGAGCTACAAATGTCCCTGTGTCATCCTGTCAATACTGATGTCAGTGTGTACACAAACACATCTGTCTTCTTTATTTATTCAGTCATCAAAATTCCAAGTCTGCAAGCTAGTCATAATTATGCCTTCCAAAGAGGCAGGCACCTGCCATTTACTCTACCTTTTCCAATTACATCTAATTGAAGACTTGAGCTCAAATAGAGGAAGGGAGACAAGAGTTCTTCAAATTGTCTAAACACCCTCTGCTGAATAGAAAAAAAGAGGTCTCCTACCACAGCTCAAAAGAAGCCCTCCAACATGACTGGCATAATAAAAGACTGGAATATGACATGCATTTCCTTCCTGTAAACACCCTACACCATGAGGATGTTTTTTACACAGGTGGTGGCTCACAGCCAGAAGAAAAGCCCCCTCACCCCTACTCTCTCATCACTGCTGAAGTTAAGCCATTAGGGAATTTTTTTGAGTATAAGAACTTAGCAACTTCCAGTAATTTTCTCTTTTCAAGAGCACCCAGATGATGGAGAACAGCACATGAAACAGAAATGAAAAAAAAAAAAAACCAACAAAACAAAAAAA